>JAOTON010001553.1:0-171803 GCA_034440635.1 Lepas anatifera | reverse complement strand
TCCAGCCTGGCGCGAAACCGGCCCTCAGCGGCCTTCTTCCAGCTGTGTGGCCCACCTTTTTTAGTGTAGTCCATCTCCTTCCACAGACTGTTTATCTGAATTTATCTGAACTAGGACCTTGTTCTGTGGCAGCCGCTCTGTTCTGTGGACTCCGACACGGGCAGCGTCAGGTAGTCCCCACTGTGACCTACAGCACCCGCTCTGTTCTGTGGACTCCGACACGGACAGCGTCAGGTAGTCACCACTGTGACCTACAGCACCCGCTCTGTTCTGTGGACTCCGACACGGGCAGCGTCAGGTAGTCCCCACTGTGACCTACAGCACCCGCTCTGTTCTGTGGACTCCGACACGGACAGCGTCAGGTAGTCACCACTGTGACCTACAGCACCCGCTCTGTTCTGTGGACTCCGACACGGACAGCGTCAGGTAGTCACCACTGTGACCTACAGCACCCGCTCTGTTCTGTGGACTCCGACACGGACAGCGTCAGGTAGTTCCCACTGTGACCTGTGGCAGCCCGCTCTGTTCTGTGCAGAGGTCAAGAACATGTCAGGTTGGCTACCCACATCCCTTGACGCGACCAACATGGCTACCTGAAGCGAAATTAACTTTTGCATGAACTGAGGCTTTAAATGGCTCCCAGAATAACTGTCTTAGTGAGTGAAAAAGTATTCTCAAAAAGTGGAATTATGAAAGTAATTAAACTTACAGTGATTTGGAGACTAATGAATTACATATAGCATACTCTTAGTACCAAACAGCAAAAGGTTAAGTATATGTGCAGTGATTACAAGTTGTGTGTGCTGTAATACAAGCATGCGTCCATTAGCTGAGCATATTAATCAGTCAAAAATGTTATCAAGTACCTAATTAAAAAATACATGAAAAATAATATGTGCCGTCAGAGTCTAGTACCCTTACTGCAACTGCTTGCTATGATCAATCATTGCTTAGATCATCATTGCTAAGATAGCAGACAACCACCATTTGACTGTAGCAGTCACCATGCTGAGACGTAAGCTACTTGAAGGATACATTCAATTAACACTCTGTTAAAAGAATACATTTAATTTAAATATCTCCAATGCATGCAAACAAATATAGGTACTCAGCCAGAGGACAAGTACCTCTTAATACCACAATCATCATCCAGCAAATTCTAGAAATATTGAAGCAGATCAATAAGCAGCACCACATTCACCTGCTGAATGGAAACTTTTGTGGAATCATTACAATTTTGTTAAGTTTGATTTGATAAAATTGACACCAAAACTGCAGGTAGGCACCAAAGAAACCTACCTCCAGTTTACCTGACTTCATGGGCACCAAACAGCATCTAATTTTCTAGGTGCAAAGCCAAAACTTGCAACTCTCATCTCCACAGGTCTACAGTTTTGATATCTCGCATGCACACGATTAAAATGTGTGCTCTTATTGACACCCTCAAATCACACTACTCTCCTGGGCTTTTGAGATCTGGCAGAGTTCACTTTGCCCTGCGTTTCTCTGGCTGCGGCATAATATATAAGAATTGGTAGTGTGTTTACCACTGGCAACAAAACCTCCTATTTTGATTTAGGTCAAAATCTACAGCCTCATAGTAAGATACCCAAACAGCAGCTCCAACAACACGTATATCTGACTGCTTTCTTCTCGCTACTTCCGCGCCAGAAACGCAGAACTTTGTGGTTACCCAAGTGGCTACCTGGTGCTCCCTAATCGTAATTTTCGTTGGCGGCCTGGCTACCAGACCATCTCTAATTCCGCAAAACGAGTCCTCAAGTACAACGTAAGCAGTGGATTTACTCTCCTATGCAGAATAATTTCACTATAGATCCTGATATAGATTTTAAATTTTTCTCTTTTTATTCAAAATAAATAGTCAAATTCATATAAAATAATGAATATTACTGTTTTCATGTCATCGCAATTTAGAGTACCTTTTTCTCATGGCTTTATATGGGTCAATTTCGTTGGCGATGTGGTTACCTACCCATCTCTAACTTAGCTGTGAAATAACGCGAGTGAGTAAGGATAAATTATTTGTCACTAATTTGCATCGTCTGTCACTAAAGTTATAATGTTACTTAAAATCAGTCAAGGTAGCATTGCATATTATGGATAGTTCTTTTTACGTGGCGGTAAGATCGTGGAGATACTTGTTTTGTGCTGGTAAGTGCAATTCTTGATCTTTGTCAAATCTCCGTGATTGGCTACCTAAGTTCTGGTCCTTGAACCTCATTTGGCTACCCACGAGCGTGGGCGAGTTGGCGAGATTCTTGACCTCTGGTTCTGTGGACTCCGACACGGGCAGCGTCAGGTAGTCACCGCTGTGACCTGCGGCAGCTGGGGTGAGGCCCAGTGGACCTGTACAAGCGCACCCAGTCCGCACGCTGGCGGCGGAGCTCCGCAAAAGCGCAGCGCCGCACTGGCCAGTACGTCTCCGCATTATCGCCAGGCCGCCTATTGAAATATGGACAGCGGTAATGGCTTGTAACGAGGTGTTGCCGTTGAGGTGCGGGTTAGCCGCGCCGACCCCGTACACGGTGTTCAATTGAGAGCCGGCGCGGCGCGGTGGGCTGGCCCCGTGTTTACGGTCGGATGCGGAGCCGCGTGACCGCCGGCCGCTGTCACAAATCCTCTTTATGTTCCGCTAAAGAAGTATTAATTGGAATCGGGGGACAAAAGAAATGATGATGGCGGCATAAGTAATGCGGCCGGGCGCTGGTCTGATGACGACAGCCCATTGTCCCCACCGAGTTTATGGCGTGCGCCGAGAAAATTGCCGGTTGCGGCTGGGTGTCGATCGGTACATCAGTGCGGCGGCACTAAACCATTCTATTCAAATAGGGGGTGCGGCTAACCGTCCGCGGTCTGCTTATCAGCGGGGCTAAACAGCCGGTGGGCCGGAGTCGGCCGGCCGGTCTGGTGGCGGCGCGCTGTTTCAGCCGTGTACCGGCTGACAAGACAAGAGCTCGGCATCCGTCCAGGGCTCACTGCTAAGTGAGATGGTCTCGTGCTGATGCGACGGCATACGTAATGGGGTGTCCGCCGGCACTCCGGGAATGCCGCCCTAACTACCCCTGTAGCACAGCCCATTTGCCGTGTGCAAATGAGACTGCCTGGCGTCTGCAACACCAAAGTTCCAATCATGTTCCATTTTCAGCGTTGGGGCGGAAATATTCATCGTCTAAGGTCAAGAAGCTGACTGAACCCATTGAATATGCAGATGTGGGGTGTTGATTTGAGTCTGGATCGCCCTTTGGTTGTCGTCTCACCGTTGTTGGGATGTGCGGCTGTTTTTGGCCCGGGGCGCAAATCCTGTCGCCGAGCTGCTGAGCATGCTGATTTATACAAAGACGAGGATACCTCCACCTGATCACAGTTCCTCCCGTCGGGGCTTGAGTGTTATATGCCATTTGATGTTCACCTGTTGTGGCTGTTTCGGATGAATTTGTTTTCTGCGATTTGTTCTGTTTTCCAAGCCGTGTGGATATGTTCCTGACATTTGCTCATTGTTCCTATCCCTCTTAATTAAGACCAGTTTAACCTTCATCCAGGTGGCGGATTAAGAGCCAGCTTCATCATGGCTGCAGAGATGAAAGATCTCCTCTAATCAAAAAAGTAAAAAGGCTAAGATGTCGCGCAAACACAATGAAAAGCCATGCCGAATGCAGTTGATGATATTTCTGTTATTTTTCCAAGTTTACCCTCGCCCCACGGGGGCATCGATGGCCCCCTAAGGTTTTTTTCGAAATAGCAGAAAAGCGACGGAACGCAGCACCGCGGTTGAGGGCTCTATCTCTCACCTCATCATTTTCGCACCATCCCTGAAAATGTTTACCCCGGGTCACCCAAGGTCAGGTCACCAGACGAGGTCAACCATGGTCACCTCACTTCAACTTTGAAGCCCTATAAGAGCTACATTTCTTAGTCGATCGATTTGAAACTTGCTACACTTCATGACCCTTCTAGGGTCTACAACGCATATATCCGGGATTGTTCAATTTCATGACCTGATGTCAGGTCACGAGGCGACCTCTCCCATTGGAAAAGCATGGAGAAAAGCTGTCTCATGATCTAAAAGCCACAAAAATGATTGAAAATACTCAGACTGTTTAGAACAGCGTTTTTGGACACCCTTTTACGGATCCCATGGGTCATATTTTCCCTTTGACTTTTCCAAGGTCATCCAAGATCACCAGGGGTGAAAAACAGTATTTTGACAATAACTTTTGACATAGTTAAGCTAGAGCGCTGAAACAAACACCATCGTGTTTGTTTTGTCACTGGCTTTCATTTGATATACGGCAAGGTCACTTTCTGACCTTTCGTGACCTCAGGTTATATTAGGTCAAGAGGTGACCTCTGGAGGTCAAATTACTGGTGGGAGGTCTTTACGTTCCAAATAGCTGAAAAAGGTCTAGTAATTTTCTATCAAATGTACTTAACCAGATCTCAATAGCTCTAATGGCATAGGAGTTATACTCAGTTTTCTTAAGCATTGCATATTTGAGTGAAAATAACTTGTCGTGACCTTTCTTGACCTCTGGAGGTTAAACCATTGACCTGAGCGCGTAAACATGCAAAGTAATTTCTTACTGAATTCACGAGAGCTTTCTAATGCACTTTGTAGATTTGCGCTAACCCCTATATTTTCGGAGTTAGAGGGGGCAATCGATGGCCCCCGGTGGGCGAAGGTGGCGCCGGACCCCCGGTGGGACGCGGGCTAACATTGTGGTCACTGAAGCCCAAATTACCCCAAAATTGTTAGAGTCTAGAAAATTTGCGCACGTAAAATGAATTTGGGAACAATCTAAAATGCAACATATGCACATACATTGAGTACCTAAGCCTGGCTCAGATGAACCACGCTGTATATGGTACGGGCGTATTTAGGTAGTGTCTAGCTCCTTTCCGACAGGCGATAACGGGATGTTTCAATCGCCTACACTTGTGATTAGCCCCAGCACGGCCGGAAAATGTGTACGTACACCTTGAACAGCCACGCCGGTCAATTGACCGGTCCCACCTAAGTGCACTAATTTGTTCACCCAAGATCCAAAAAGAAGGGGAAGGATCAAGAATACGCACGCCGTCACTTCTGAAGAAGGACACAAACCTATAATGGGGATGTGCTCAAGTCTGGCACGGGACTTTTTCTAAAAACGGAGGCGAGTGCTCTTTGTTAAATCTGACGGAGCAGATCAGTTGCAAACCAGAACGTTGTCAGTCGAAATCAGTGTGGTTGGTGATTGCTAAAAAATTTATATTTGAATATTTTACATACCATTTTTTTGTGTTGAAAAGACCATTTTATCATTTAAGGAATTCAAGGAGCGCAGGATCTCGAAGGAATCCACGTCACTCCATAGGACCTTGCAAAGCCTTTCCACAGCGATTTTCCACAATTTTGAAGAGGCAATACAATATTTTGCGCTATTTTATTTGGGATATCAAGCTGAAGTGCTTTCTTTCAATTGCTTGCAGCCCACAGTGCGTTCTGAAGTTGTCGGACCGGGAGTTTTATCATTTTGTGATTATGGGGGATTGATCTAACTGGGGGTATGGGGAATTGATCTAATTGGACATCAACGCAAAATTCCTCCCGTAACAAAATGTGGGAAAACATCGTCAACACTGCAATAAGTTGGGGCGAAAACGAAGTTGTAGAACAACCTGCACATCATGACACGAAGAGCAGGTCTTCATCTAGCCCGATTTGAATGTGTCACAAGCTGCTGAAATGGGCGTAGGTAAATAAATTATATCCGGGCAGTTGCTATTTTTGTGACAGCTATTGAAACGTTCAGCTATCTCAATCTGTTTTCATTTTCGTCAAGAGATTTTTTTAAAAACACGATGTACCACGCGTAACGTAACACTGATATGATCAAAATGTCATTACAAATACAAAGAATAACAACCAAAACAGTCAAAATGTGATTAAATTGAGGAAACTTTGCTTTCAATTGCATGTAATTGCCTGTAATTTAAATCCGCTCCGTGCTTTATGGGACGATAAACTTTGGCTTCTAAGTTAACCCTTCATTGAGGGAGTTGCTCGTTCGGGTGGTGGGGTCGGGGTCTCCGTGACAAGTCCCTTGATGACTTTAGTGAGACTCCAACTCCAGCAGCCGTACTAGGAACAACTTGAACAAAATTTATATAAAAAATGTAACGATATCAATTCCAATTACGGATGAGTTTATACCGATAATACAGGTAATACAGGTTAACGGTCAATTGATAGGAATGGTTGCTCTCATAGGCGGTTCCAGGTTGACCAATCGGGGGAGGGCTCCTTCCCGGGTAAGGGGGGCGCCATCCGGACCGTGGGGTGCCAGTTTTGGCCGGCAAAAGCCATCAGGTGGGCGCCAAATCCTATCAGTGTGCGTCGATTTTGCATCCTGGGGGAGGGGGAACGTGAAGCAATATTTCAGGGAGCGCCATCGACCCTTTCAGGGGCTCTGTGACCATTTCAAGGGTGGCCTCAAGGGTCGATCGGAGGGGAGGCACCTGCCCCCTTTGCCTCTCCCTGGATCCACCTATGGTTTTTAAGTGTATATCTGACTACTCTGCTTTAAAAATAAAGACGCAAAAAAATTGCATATTGTCGATAAGAAGGTGATAAACTACGAGAAGCCTAAGGAATATTGGCTACATATATTTCCCGTGCTCGTATAGTTCGTACTTCTCAGAGCGTTACCGGTCAATTGACCGGTGTGGCCGTCGTAGGGTTAAAGGGCTTGTTCCAATTTCAAATTGGGTTTTGAACTGAGAGTTGTGTAGAGCGTGTCGAGAAACCACTATTGGCATATTTAATTTCACCTAAAGGTTTCTGTACAAAATATCTGCAAGTTGTAAAGTTGGAATTAAAGGGGCTTAGGTACTACCTTTTTATAAATTTAATCCAAGCTGTTCCCAGTGCGGCTGTTGCAGTCAGAGTCTCACTTAAGTTATCAAGGGACTTGTCACGAAGACCCCGGCCCCACCACCCGAACGAGCAACTCCAAAAAATGAAGGGTTAATTTGGTAGCCAAAGTTTAACGTCCCACAAAGCACAGGGACGGCCGCCCCGCTCAGGTCACCCTCTCACCAGTCAATTGTCAGCCGACTTACGTCGAGCAAACTACTGAGCGCCGGAGTATCTCAGGGGAATCGATCCCAGGCCTGGACACGCACTACCACTACACATTTCTTAGCAGCGGGCCGAAGCCCAACGCTCTACCAACTGAGCTACCGGGGCATTATTTCAAACCATGATATAATCCCTTTCTATCTGGCAGTGCATGTCATGCGATACATTTAAAATAAACTGTATGGTCACGCAGCCTGGCATGTCGCAAGCGGCCGCAAGCTGCCAGATTCGAGAGCAAGCTGCAGCTGATTTGACCAGATTGCAGCTGCTTACCCATTTGTAATGCTGCCTTCTGCAGCTGTTTACCTGGTGGCAGTGATTCCTACTACAACTGTTTCCTGGTTGCAGAGATAACCGCGGCAGCTGTTTCCCGGTTGCAGTGCTGCCTACTGTGACTTTTTATCCGGTTACAGTGCTGTCTGCTGCAGCTGTTTTCCGGTTGCAGTGCTGCATGCTGCAGCTGTTTACCCGGATACAATGCTGTCTGCTGCAGCTGTTTACCCGGATACAATGCTGTCTGCTGCAGCTGTTTACCCGGATACAATGCTGTCTGCTGCAGCTGTTTACCCGGATACAATGCTGTCTGCTGCAGCTGTTTGCCCGGCTACAATGCTGTCTGCTGCAGCTGTTTACCCGGATACAATGCTGTCTGCTGCAGCTGTTTACCCGGATACAATGCTGTCTGCTGCAGCTGTTTGCCCGGCTGCAGAGCTGTCTGCTGCAGCTGTTTGCCCGGCTGCAGTGCTGCCGGCTGCGTGCCGGTCAGGCGCACCGCTGTAATGATCACGTCATCTCGCGCGTCGCCGCCAGCCCATCAGATAGCGGTAGCGGTAGAGGAAAACAACCGTCTCCATCACAGCAAACCAGCAGCCGCTGGCGCTCGGAGCGCACCTCATTACAGCCGGCCGGCCTGCCGGGAACGCCGCGCCGGCCGGGCCTGCGTCTCGGCCGGCGCTGCCCTGGCGCCGGCGGCGAGCCGTCAAACCGCTGAGGAATTCGTGGAATAAAACGCTCAGAGCTAGTGATCGTGTCAGGGGATTTGGTGCAAGTCCTTTGTTGGATATAGTGGAGCATCGAAATTCCATTCATGTGTAGTTATTAACTCCGCTTCGTTTCTCGGATTCGGCGCTGGGATTCGGCTGAGTTTGTCCGCCCGCGTTGCAAGCTGTCCCGGGACTGTCCTGTTGTCCACTAGCGATGGCGGACTGGCTCAGGACTGTCGTGTTGTCCACTAGCGATAGCGGACTGGCGCAGGACTGTCCTGTTGTCCACTAGCGGTGGCGGACTGGCGCAGGACTGTCGTGTTGTCCATTAGCGGTGGCGGACTGGCGCAGGACTGTCGTGTTGTTCACTAGCGATGGCGGACTGGCGCAGGACTGTCGTGTTGTCCACTAGCGATGGCGGACTGGCTCAGGACTGTCGTGTTGTTCACTAGCGATAGCGGACTGGCGCAGAACTGTCCTGTTGTTCACTAGCGATGGCGGACTGGCGCAGGACTGTCGTGTTGTTCACTAGCGATGGCGGACTGGCGCAGGACTGTCGTGTTGTTCACTAGCGATGGCGGACTGGCGCAGGACTGTCCTGTTGTTCACTAGCGATGGCGGACTGGCGCAGGACTGTCGTGTTGTCCACTAGCGATGGCGAACTGGCGCAGGACTGTCGTGTTGTCCACTAGCGATGGCGAACTGGCGCAGGACTGTCGTGTTGTCCACTAGCGATGGCGAACTGGCGCAGGACTGTCGTGTTGTCCACTAGCGATGGCGAACTGGCGCAGGACTGTCGTGTTGTCCACTAGCGATGGCGAACTGGCGCAGGACTGTCGTGTTGTCCACTAGCGATGGCGAACTGGCGCAGGACTGTCGTGTTGTCCACTAGCGATGGCGAACTGGCGCAGGACTGTCGTGTTGTTCACTAGCGATGGCGAACTGGCTCAGGACTATCGTGTTGTTCACTAGCGGTGGTGGACTGGCTCAGGACTGTCGTGTTGTCCACTAGCGATGGATGCTGGGTGTCTCGTGATTGTCCTGTTGTCCACCCGTGATGCAGGCTGTGTTGTTCGATTGTAATACGAGCTGTCCCGGGATGGTCCTTTTTCGCCAGAGATGCGGACTGTCTCCGAAAATTTCCTGTTGTCCGCCGGCAAAGCTAACTGTCCCAGAACTTTCCCGCTGTTCGCCAGCGGTGCACGCTGTCTCAGGACTGTCCCATTGTCCGCTGGCAATACGGGCTGTCCCAGATCTGTCCTGTTTTCTGCCAGTGTTCTGGGATGTCACAAAACTTTTCTTTTGTTCGCTTAAAATACGGGCTGTCCCGAGCCTTGTCCACCAGCAATACGGGCTGTCCCAGGTTGTCCTGTTGTCCACCAGCAATACGGGCTGTCCCAGGTTGTCCTGTTGTCCACCAGCAATACGGGCTGTCCCGAGGTTGTCCTTTGTCCACCAGCAATACGGGCTGTCCCAGGTTGTCCTGTTGTCCACCAGCAATACGGGCTGTCCCAGGTTGTCCTGTTGTCCACCAGCAATACGGGTTGTCCCAGGTTGTCCTGTTGTCCACCAGCAATACGGGCTGTCCCAGGTTGTCCTGTTGTCCACCAGCAATACGGGCTGTCCCAGAGCTGTCCTGTTGTCTGCCAGTGATCTGGGATGTCCCAGAACCTTTATATTGTCCACTGGCAGTGCAGTCTGTCCCAGGTTGTCCTGGCGTCCTCCGTGTCCTGACCTGGTGTCCCGGGACCGCCCTGTTAACACCGCCGCGGTATGTCGTCAGCGGCCAGCTGGACGCCAGCACCGGCTATAAATTAATGGTAACAACCCTTCTGGCTGGCGTCGGCGGCCGTGGGACCGGGCGGCGGTCTCCGCTGATCGGAATGGCAGACAAGCCGGCTCCCGCGGACGCCCCGCGCCGCCGCCCCCGGACCTGCCGGACCCGCTGCCTGCCAGCCTGCTACAGCGCTCTTATTTCAGGCAGACGCAGACACATAGCCACAAATTATCATATCACGCATAGGGAAGTTCGACCTGGGTGTAGGGGGGTGACAAAAATCCTTCGACCAGACCTCTTTCGGAACCAACACCTGAATCGCGACTCCTCCGCCAGCATTGTGAAGTGAATGATGTGTCCAGGACATATCGTCAACGGAGACAATTGTGCTATTTAGACACCTTCTAGAATTTGATCGTATGGTAAATAAATCTTTCTGTGGTTTAATTTGGACGGAATGAAATTCAGAGTCCGAACAAAATATAGCAGTGGTGTAGTTTAAGTTAGAGGACCGACCGGACAAAATCGTACCCAAATCTTTTCTGTCAGATGATACATTTCATGTTTTCTATTTTTCGAATATTTAACTGAGATCCCATACAGGGTTATGTTTTCGGTTTCAGGACAACGCACGGAAAAGGCGTTTCATTCATACGATAAAACTATGCTAATATCTTAAATTTGATCATAACAGTCGAATCACTTAACCCGCACCCCACCGGGGTCCAGCGCCACCTTCGCCCCACCGGGCCATCGATGGCCCCCCTCTAATTCCGAAAATATTGGGGTTAGCGAAAATCTGCAAAGTGCATTAGAAAGCTCGCCTGAATTCAGTAAAAAATTATTCGGCATGTTTAAGCGCTCAGGTTAATGGTTTGACCTCCAGAGGTCAAAATAGGTCAGGATAGGCTATTTTCATTTAAATATTCAATGCTTAAGAAAACTGAGTATTACTCTTAAGACATTAGAGCTATTGAGATCTGGTAAACTACATTTGATATAAAAATTCTAGACCTTTTTCCGCTATGTGTCACGTAATGGCCTTCCGCAATCGGTTTCACCTCCAGAGGTCACCTCGTGTCCTAATATGACCTGAGGCAACGAAAGCTCAGAAAGCAGCCTTGCCGTATCCAAATTAAAGCCTGTGATGAGACATACATACACGATGATATTTGATTCAGCGCTCTAGCTGAATTAGGTCAAAATTTATTGCCAAAATACTGGTTTTTGACCCCTGGTGACCTTGGAGAGGTCAAAGGGCGAACATAGCCCTTGGGATCCGTGAAAGGGTGGCTTTTCTGAGGAAGCTGAGTATTTGTAATTGTTCTTGTGACTTTTAGATCATAAGACAGCTTTTCCCTATGCCTTTTCAATGGGAGAGGTCACCTTGTGACCTGACCTTAGGTCAAGAAATCGAAAAATTCCAGATATAAATTTTATAGACCCTGGAGGGGTAATGAAATGTAGTAAGTTTGAAACCGATTGACGAAGAAATGTAGCTCTTATAGAGCTCAAAAGTTTGAAGTGAGGTGACCTTGGTTGACCTCGCCTGGTGATCTGACCTTGAGTAATCCGGGGTAAAACATTTCAGGTATGGTGAGGAAGTGATGAGGTGAGGGTAGAGCCCTCAACTGCGGTGCTGCACTTCGTCGTTTTTCTGCTATCCTGAAAAAAACCTTCAGGGGGTCCATCGATGGCCCCCGGTGGGGCGAGGGTTAAACCAGAAACAATGTCCTAGACATGGGCACAAGATGGCCGTTGCAGCCCATGCGCTCTAAAATCGCAGTGATAATTATGATGACGTCATACAATGGGACCATCGAGCACAATAACTTGAAACGAAGTTTTCATATCAATGACAAAGTTTCCGATAAGGATCATATTCTGTGCACTGAAAATTCTATAAAGTTCAATAACTCCGAAGGTAATAGTGAAAATACCAATTATTCTGTCCTCATTTTATTCATCTTGTCACTGGATTTGATCGATGTGCATAACGTTGAACTTGACTTAACACGCGCATTGACGGGGGCGGGTACCCGCCCCCTCGGGTTTTTCGGAGATAGCAGAAAAACGGCGGCGCGTAGCGCCGCCGTACTTAGTATACCTTTTCCCTCATCATTTTTACAACTTCTGTAAAAATTTTAAGGTTAGGTCATCTCAGGTCAGGTCACCATTACAGGTCAAGTGACCCGACCTCAAAAAAGTTTAACCCGCGCCCCACCGGGGGTCCGGCGCCACCTTCGCCCCACCGGGGGGCCATCGATGGCCCCCCCTCTAACTCCGAAAATATGGGCGTTAGCGCAAATCTGCAAAGTGCAATAGAAAGCTCGCGTGAATTCAGTAAGAAATTACTTCGCATGTTTTAGTGCTCAGGTCAATGGTTTGACCTCCAGACGTCAAATTAGGTCAAGATCGGCTATTTTCACTCAAATATGCAATGATTAAGCAAACTGGGCATAATTCTTATGTCATTAGAGCTATTGAGGCCTGGTAAAGTACATTTGATAGCAAATTGCCAGTACTTTTTCCGCTATGTGGAACGTAAAGACCTCCCGCCAGTGGTTTGACCGCCAGAGGTCACCTCGTGACCTAATATGACCTGAGGTCACGAAAGGTCAAAAAGTGACCTTGCCGTATATCAAATGAAGCCAGTGACAAGACAAACACGATGGTGTTTGTTTCATCGCTCTAGCTCAATTAGGTCAAAAGTTATTGTCAAAATACTGTTTTTGACCTCTGGTGACCTTGGATGACCTTGGAAAAGTCAAAGGGCAAATATGACCCCTGGGATCCGTGAAAGGGTGTCGAAAAACGTTGTTCTGAGCAGTCTGAGTATTTGCAATCATTTTTGTGGCTTTTATATCATGAAACAACTTTTCCCTATGCTTTTCCAATGGGAGAGGTCGCCTCGTGACCTGACCTCAGGGCACGAAATCGAAAAATCCCGGATATACACCTTGTAGACCCTGGAGAGGTTATGAAGTGTAGGAAGTTTCAAATCGATCGACTTTGAAATGTAGCTCTTACAGAGCTCTAAAGGTGAAGTGAGGTGACCTTGGTTGACCTCGTCTGGTGACCTGACTTTGGGTGACCCGGGTAAAAAATTTCAGGGATGATGGGAAAATGATGCAGTGAGAGGTAGAGCCCTCAAACGCGGTGCTGCGCCTCGTCGTTTTTCTGCTATCCCGGAAAAACCTTAGGGGGCCATCGATGGCCCCCCGGTGGGGCGAGGGTTAAGATAGCATAAGTCGGAGCAGGGTGAACTTATCCGATTCAAACTCATATCACATAATGGCCCCACCGGGTTCTCTAAAATATGTTCCAGTATTTGTGATATCGATGACCTAAGGTCAGGTACGAGGCATGACCTCTCCATTGGAAATACATGGGAAAAATGTTTTTTTACGGAAAAACTCAGTAACGGATGGTGATAGAGCATTTATTTTAGCTGCATTAGACTCGCCTGGGCTTTGCGGTTCTAATGATATGCATTTTATATAATTTGACCCTGACCTGACCTCAGGTCAGGTCAAATCCTTGATTTGACCTAGCAAGGTCAAATGATATATCATTCGATTCGGCTTGATAAGAGGATTCATATAGTTCAAGTCGTTTTGCTCTATCTTTACTTGTTCAGATTTAATGGCCGAAAAACTGAATTTACATGTTATCCCTATGACGGGCATGTTTTGACCTCTCGTGACCTTAAATGTGACCTGACAAAAAAATGGTTCAAATGTTTTCGATGGAGAAGTGGATGGGCAGCCCAACGCCGATTACCGTTTTTCGCTACCTACCGTGGTTCTCGAGATCTTAGGGGGCGGGTATCCGCCCCCGTCAATGCGAAGGTGGCTCAGACCCCCGTCAATGCGCGTGTTAAGCTTATGTTAGGTCAGTGTCAGGACTGGACCTAGCTAGGTAATAGGACACATACCTAATTGGAATTGGCTTAACGAGAGGTTTCTAGCAGCACAGGCATATTTTCTAGAGCTCTATACTACGTCGGCTGTTATGACACCAAACTTAAAATTCCATTTCATCCCATGTTAGTATACCTTTTATATGACATCGATTGAAGGATTCATTCTTTGAAGTCCAGTGACTTTAAAAGAAGACTAGCCAAAACATGTTAGATGACATTTCCAGTAGAGATGAACACGAACTGCCTAACGGCACCCTCCCCATTTGGCTAATTAGCGTTTTTTTAGATGTTGAAATCCTTGAAACCTCTAAAGGTGGATCAGACCCCAGACGTGCGAGAGTCAGTGGCTATGGACTACAATTAGAAATCCTCATTGTATGTAAAACCAAACCAAACTAAGGGCCTACCCGCAGTACAGAGCGTTCTGGCATCAACGCGCGGTGGAGTTGAAGGATACTAACGTACCCCCTCCACTGAGGTCTCGGAAACCAAGAGGGTTAAAAAGGCCATTGGTGGGGACCATGGTGATGTACACCATTCTACCTTTTATCTTCCTCAGTCAATATCTTTAAAATAAAAATTTGGCCGTGCTGGGAACCTATTGGGAGCTGCCGTGATCATGCAGAAAAAGCCGGGAATACAGTGAAAGTGAACTCCGGTCATAGAGGGAAGATCACACACGATATCCTCTTAAAGTCTGAGTTCAAGGTCTTTCAAGGTAACTGACCAATGACCCTAAAAATGCTTATATGACCTTGATTCCTGACCTTAGCCCTTGCCCTTCAAGTGAGGTGACCTTGATACCCAATCCAATACCTATATGGCGTTATCGCATCACCACTCGGTCTGCAGTGCAGGCAAACTGGTGCAACCTGCGATTGCGATGGTCTCAAAATATAGGTCTGAATTAAAAATCATATCATTAAAAAACATTGACCAATTCTCACAATTCTTTCACCAATCGACACACCCATAAAATCTCTTAAATGTATCCTAAATGTAGGCACGTAACGTTTTCCGGCAGCAAAAGGTTCTCTGGCCATTTTGGAAAAAATAGGTGGGGACACTTAAGGACCCCTACACAGCGCGTGCTACGGCACATGTTACTACAATGGTTATTACAGCTGATTCTAACCGGTCAAATCCCTCATGGATGTAAAATCCATGAAAGTGCAGATCGTCATCACTTACCAAGTGAGCTTGTACGCAACGTTCTTCATTAAATCCACATCTACTCTTCAACACATTTGGACAAGCATGGCTGTTGAAATCAGGCACGTGGGCAACTTCAAACCTTTACTGCAACACGGATGCAGATAAATTTTTACCGTCACACTTGCAAGCTCGCCACTCGCCAGCGGCCGCACCAGCGCGCCCCACCAGAATGGCCCGATCCTCAGACTCGAATCAGCCCAGGTCGTATTGACGTCACCTGACCTCGAAGTCGCAGGGGCGGTGACAGGATCCCAGCGGTTGCAGGATCCCAGCAGTCGCAGGGGCGGTGACAGGATGCCAGCAGTCGCAGGGGCGGTGGCAGGATCCCAACAGTCGCAGGGGCGGCCACAGGATTCCAGCAGTCCAGTGGGACGTTCCGGAACACGCACGCGGTATTAGCGCTCAGAGAATTAGCTTTTGTTTAAGCTTTGGTCCAATCAGCCGCGTTGCTGGCACTCGTGCTCGCTGCACACTGTTAATATTTTATTTTTGATGACTTCATTTACGTCCTTAACTACTGTCTAGATAATATACGACAGATGCATAGGCACGACGGGCTATAGGCGCTATATAACCACTAAGGTTGGTGCGCCCTTAAGCCCCAATAATCAATCAATCATAGGCACGACGTTGTTTGACATGATCCTAGGTTCAAACATTACTGAAGGTTTCTCAGTGCAGGAACTGCTTACTTTGGCGTAGAATACTCTGGCACCCTCGTTTGACCTATGCATTAAAAATGGCTGAGCTAGAGGTGAGGAAGATTCAAGTTTAGAATAATAGGCGCGGCCATGGGCTTAACACGCGCACAGGAGAGAGGCCGGGTACTAACGCGCACTAGAGGGGGCCTGGTAGGCCTCCCTAAGATCTCGGAAACTAAGAGGCATAAAAAGCGCCATTTGGGGGTGGGTGGTAACTAAGGTACCAATTTGTATTGGCCTAGCTCAATATTTTCAAGGTAAAACGAGGTCATAAGTTAACCCTCGCCCCACCGGGGGCCATCGATGGCCCCCTAATTTTTTTATTTTTTTAATAGCAAAAAAACGACTAAACGCAGCACCGTGGTTGAGGGCTCTATCTCTCACCTCATAATTTTCCCACCATCCCTGAAAATTTTTACCCCAGGTCACCCAAGGTCAGGTCACCAGGTGACCTCAACCAAGGTCACCTCACTTCAACTTTGAAGCTCTATAAGAGCTACATTTCTTAGTCGATCGATTTGAAACTTGCTTCACTTCATGAACCTTTCAGGGTCTACACCATGTATATCCGGGATTTTATGACTTCGTGACCTATGGTCAGGTCACGAGGCGACCTCTCCTATTGGAAAAGCATGAGAAAAAGCTGTCTCATCGTCTAAACAGAGTTGCAGAAACATGCAATCTCGGCTACTGGAGTTTGTCACACATTTACGAAAATCGGGGTGCATAAGTGTGACAAAATAGCGATCGTGACTGTATGGTTCAAAATCAAACCACATATTTTCGAAATACAGAATGAAGCGTGTAGCGATTATTTTAATTTAGCAGCTCTGTTCTTCAATTGCACAGCGTACCATCAGTGAGTGATACAATATTGGTACTGTGTTCAGTTTCTGCTAAAACGAGGGGCCCCCGCTGCAGAAAACCCGGAAACCGCTGTCACAGTTGCCAGATTTTAACATGCAGCCCAATGGTGCAGATTGTTAGTAGTTGCCAGAAAGTTGCCGCCTAGATGCCAGAAATGTGACAGTCAATTTTTTCGAGAAATACACGATTTTGGGCATATTTAAGGCATTGAGGATAACGCAGATACGTTATTAAGTACTTCTCTCTCCATTTTGTCAGGTTAAATAAAATTTAAAGTTTGAGTCTCTTCGATTTAGCGGTCCCTATTTCTTGAATTTAGTACTAAGTACGCTTAAAAGCTACTAAGAAAAGTACTAAATGAGTGAAAGAAATAAACATAGCTGGGCAGCAATTCTACCTAGACTACGCAACAGCGACAAGACAACTTCGAAATGTTTATGTGATGTAGAGCCTGCCAAAAAATTGTAAGCAGGTGGGAAACTACTTCTTTTGAGGGCATATTTATTAGGTATATCTGAGATAAGTGCAGGCTAAAACTCGCTGGAATAAATAGTGCTGCCCATGGCTGATCTAAGATGAATGTAGGCTACTTTGAGACTGATGCACTTTCACATATCAAACTTGGTTTTTCATTCCTTAGCTTGCTTGTGCCTTGCCTTATTTGTGCCATAGATCAAGATTGGTTAGGTAGATTTGGAGCTGGAGGAAGTTGGGAGAGTTGGCGCCAGCAACAGGCTGACAGCAACAGTAATTCAGGTGAGATTTCATGATCAAATTATCATGTCAATATTGTACAGATAGCAAATGTGTGCCAATGCAGTCCTCCAAAAAGTGTTAAAACACAAACTGGAGAGGGGCTTGGCACTAACGTGCACTGGAGGGGGCCTAGTAGACCCCTTCTCATTTCATAAAATCACAGAAAATCTCAGAAAGAAAGAGACTTCAAAAAATGCTGGTTGGGGGTGTGTTGCTTACTACCAGTGGTAGTAAGCAACACACAGGACCTGAACTGCATGGAGTTAAGGCAGGATTTTGACTACACTGGATCTTTCTTTGGTATGAGACTTCAAATACCTCTGTACCTATTAGGCCAATAGACATAATTTTACATCTATGTAGGGTTGTTGCCTCAGAGTTTTTACTGCAAGTAGGAACGACCAGGCAGGTGATAATCAGGTGTTGGTGGCAAATTTTAAGCATTTGATCTGTCTATAAAAATGCTACCTAAGGTCCACTTTACCAACACATTTTAGGTAGATCCAAATCCTATGTTGACATTGACATTTTTGTCCCTTTTGTTGATGTGTGAGATAGAAGTTCAGTGGGGGGAAGCTGTGATCAGGGTTCACAATTGTGTGTAGGTATAGGTACGCTCCCATTCATAGATTAGTTCTCAATAATAATTATTTTCATGATAATTGCCACATTTAATCATGGGTAAATGTACCATAATTGTAAACACTCCTTCCAAAAATTGGAAACTTCTTCAAAAAGGGAAATGCATGTCATTGGGGGAAACTGCAGTCAGAGTTGCCAATAATAGTTATGATCCCAATACTGGAAACAATGATCCATAATTGGAAATTTTCCTTCCAAAAACATAAACATGATCTAAAAAGGAAAACACAGTTTACTACTTTAATGCGGTAATGGCTTGGTGCTTGATCCTTGTCTGTTTCAAAAAGTAAGAGACAGGTAGATGACATTCAGCATATTGGAAATAGTATTCAAGTATACAATTATGATTTCCAGCTTTGTGTGACAGAGGAGGCATACGTCGCATTGAGTTTGTGACAGTCATCATACTTTCTGCACCTCTGCGTCTAAAAGCCACAAAAAAATGATTTCAAATACTCAGACTGCTCAGAACAACGTTTTTGGAGACTCTTTCACAGATCCCAGGGGTCATATTTTCCCTTTGAATTTTCCAAGGTCATCCAAGGTCACCAGGGGTCACAAACAGTATTTTGACAATAACTTTTGACCTAATTAAGCTAGAGCACTGAATCAAACACCATCGTGTTTTTCTTGTCACTGGCTTTCATTTGATATACGGACAAGTCACTTTCTGACCTTTCGTGACCTCAGGTCATATTAGGTCACGAGGTGACCTCTGGAGGTCAAACCACTGGCGGGAGGTCTTTACGTTTCACATAGCGGAAAAACACCTGGCAATTTCCTGTCAAGTTTGCTTAAACAGATCTCAATAACTCTAATGGCATAGGAGTTATGCCCAGTTTTCTTAAGCATTGCATATTTGAGTGAAAATAGCCTATCGTGACCTTTCTTGACCTCTGGAGGTTAAACTATTGACCTGAGCACTTAAAAATGTAAGCAATTTCCTACTGAATTCACACGAGCTTTCTAATGCACTTTGCAGACTTGCGCTAACCCCCATATTTTCGGAGTTAGAGGGGGCCATCGATGGCCCCATTGGTGGGGCGAAGGTGGCGCCGGACCCCCCGGTGGGGCGCGGGTTAAATATTGGCTATGCTGGGGACCAAGTGGAAAATGCCGTTATTGTGCACGAAAAAGGCGGTAGTAATCTAAAGGCGAACAAGGGTCATAGAGGGAGTGTTGCAAATATCCTTCCCTACACTTTTGGGGTCAAGGTCATTCAATGTCATTGACCTATAAAGTCAGAATATGGTATACTGCTATTAATGTATGTTATGACTAGCACTATAGCAAATATTTGGCGATAAATGAGGATTAACCTTTCCCAATATTTGACCTTGATATTTGACCTTGAACTTTGCATTGAGGTACCTTAACTATGACGTCATAGCATAGTATACGTCAGACCGGGTAACGCCATTTGACCGGAAGCACTGAGGTCAGTGACCTTGAAAGTGCTGATATCACCTTGACATGTGACCTTTGACCTTGACCTTTTATGTCAGGTGACCTTGCAATATCACTCTGGTTATATAGCGTAATGACGTCACCACTCGGTCTCCAATGCAAGTGAACTGGTCCGACCGCGCATTTGCAGTGATCTCAAAATGCAGGTCTGACTTTGAAGGGAATGGGTCGAATCCTGGTTTAGTGTAATTAGGGATGCTTTTAGCCAAAAATCATGGAATTGTCCACTATTTCTCTGAAAAATGTACAATAAGCTCAATATCTGAATTTCTAAAACGCGCCTCTAGGATAAAAATGATAATTCTTCGCCTGTGGATGATGTCATGATCTGGTAACCACTACCATATTCCATAGGCTTCAAAGGCTTCGATTGACTGATACCGTGACGTTGGCATATGTCGTCACACCAACAGCCTGACAACTGTGGCCTGCTGCTTGATGTACATGAGGGGTACATTTCTGGTAGTTTTTAGCTTTTCTCTGCGGAAACTTTGAGTTTCAGGACAAATGATATATGGAGTACCGGGTTTTCCGGCATGCTTTATAACTTGGCTATCTCAGTTAAAATCACGTTATATAGATGCCACATTCTCTTTAAAAGCCTATAATTCAAAAATTGTGCGACAGATTTTCAAAACTTTCACAAATCGACACGCTACTAAATTTAGTTAAATGAGATCAAGTATCCTTTTTCGGCTACGAGTGATTCTCCGGCCACCTTGGAAAGAACAGGTGGGAGGCCTTCGAGGCCCCCCGTCCAGTACACTTATTAATGAAGAGTTCCGCCACATATTCTCATGACGGTTAAAATGCTTGCTGGTGATAAATGTGTGCAGATGTTATATTTCTTGATAAATGTGTGCAGAAATTAGATTTCTGCAGTGGAGTAAGCACGTTGGATGATGATTTTATAGATTTGATTGATTTCAAGACGATATATGACGAGTTAACAGTGGTTAGCACCCTCGTATTCCCAAATATGTCAACCATGCCATCTTCTATACGAAAAATTAACATTGAAATAATGAGGAAGTTGATGCAGTAATCAGGAAAATTTGTCATGAAAATACCAGATACAAAATAAAATAAGATAAAAATACAATTTGACAATAATTGGTAGTACAGGGTGACCCAATAAAAACGGGCCCCGATATTCATATAGCCATAATGTCAACATTTTACGTCGGATTTAAATACAACTTTAAGCATAAATGCGTTTTTGTGTGTTGAGTAAGATACCAAAATATCAAAATAATAGGATATAAACATTTTGTTCCATAATACATGTTCTAGGCATTCTATTTTCTGTATCCGTGCATTCCAAAAATCGACGAAAAGTCATGATTAGTGGTCGGTGTAGTGTCCTGGATATTTCCCAGGGCTGCATTTCTTTAGCACGGAAGTGATCCTGGACTTTTTGGCTACACACAGTTCTTTTTGCAGCCCGAAAATAAAATATTTAAGGAGTTTTCAGGGCATGTAAGAGAGACTGCTTTACCCCGCGCACCAGATTCCTCGGGCAAGGTGGCCCTCAACCCCTGAAGTTCTCTTTAAGCTCGACTATGCACTACCCTGGGCATCCCAAGTGACTTGGATTGGTTTCATTATCTGCATTGAGGCTCTCTTAGGCTGCATGCTTATCGAAAAAGTCCTGTCATTTTTATATTTAATTTGCGGAGCGTTTAAACTTTGTAAGTACAATGCACACAAATGAACAGATTAAGAAAGTAGGATGTCTAGAATATTTGATATGGAATAAAGAGTTGTAGTTCTATTACTATGATATTTTGGCATCTGATTTAACACACAAAAGCGTATTTATGCCCAAAGTTTCATTAAAATCCGACGCAAAGCATTGACGTGATGGCCTTTCGAACGTTGGGGCCCGTTTTTTTGGGTCACCCTGTATTATGCTTCGTTAACTACGGTCGGACAAGGGAACACCGTGACGTGGGGCAGAGCGCTCGACATCCACGCCACTGACCCAGGCAAGTATTCTGCAGTCTTTCTAATCTACATAACACCCTTCCAAGAGGGTGAGAGTTGGCGATGTCGTATGAACTCAGCAGTTAGTTAGTCGCAAAGTCCTAAAACTGCTTTAAATACGGTTAGAAGTGCAACCGTCCTCATTGGGGCTTCAACAGAGATCGTACTTCAGAGCGGCCCCTGAAGCCCTGGCGCGGCCGCGTAGGCTTTTTTTGCTTACATCTCACTACGCATGGTTACGCTTATTTTCTATGTCTATTCAGTCACGTGTAAATAGCACCTTTTATTGATCTATTTCCATCGTGTCATCCCGCCATATTTTTTCACCGGCAGTAACTTGTGACATGTTGACAATCAAATATCAACGCACCGCGTGTGCATATGACATCTCTGTAGAAGAATATTACATCACGACCAATACAAGTATACCAGACGAGCGAGTTTCACCACAGTCCATGACTAAACAAATCTGCTGTATGGGAGTAAGCCATCGATCAGCCGTCGCGCGCAGAAGAATGTTGGCGGGGCTTTGTTTCATTCTACCACTCCATCAAACCGCAGTCCAGCCAGGGCTCCCAGTGGGCTGGAGCAACTCGGTAACCAAGTGCTCATCCGACCAGCATTGAAGGACATAAATACGCTAAAACATAACACACTCTTAGTTCCTCACAACAGTGCCGCCGTCTTATTAAGTATGGAACGTTCTGAACTTACATTGGCGGCGACACAGGAGCTGATGAGCAAGCATCATCGTATGCCAATCTAAAATATTTACATCATCACTTAAGATAGCACAAATAAAGAAAGCCGTTCTACATCGTCAACGGCTTCTGGCATAGACATATAACAAAAGGCAAGCAGGTACAAGAATAGGCGTTCTAATTAGGGGAATTGCAGTTCATGACCACACGATGGCAATTATCAAAGGCGATGTCATTGCCCCGTATTTGAAGCGCGCGTCAGCATATGAAACCAATGAATAAAATAGTCCGTTATGGCGGCGCGGTGGGGATGAGGTACGCGTTTCAGAGCTTTCAAACGAGCCAATCTCAGATCGGCCCGCCGAATCGCTTGAGAACAAACATGGTTGAGGGCGAACACGCAATCGCTGAGGGGATGGCGGCGACGATCGCAAGCATAAAACAGGTACAGCGGGTGGTGCCACACGCGCCCGAAATACTTTTATGTTCTTGGAATGTCATTCTTGGGCTTCGTGTTGAAGTGTTTGGTACTTGATATACGTACTTCATTCCTTCAACGATAACATGCCTTCAAAGAATATCCAACTGGTAAGCAAAAATCAAACCTCTCATGCAGGTCAATATGTGTCAATCCTAATTCATTATAGTGACCCACAAGTGCGTCGAGAGCATTGCAAAGTTGCTATAGAACAGATGATAATATTAAGTGTGGATTGCTAAAATTGACGATAAAATAATCTTTATATCAAATTATTTCAATTAAGGAGGGCTAACGCCGGCTCGCCCACTTCTCCAAATCTTGTTCGAAAATGTAGCACCTGACAAATGCAGGTGATAATAAGATATCTCTATCAGTAGAATAATTCAAACGCAGCAATACGATCTGATCCCAAGAGTTGGTTTCGTGTTCTTTAGGGTGTATAGTCTTCCGTCGGCACCACATTGAACATTCACTGATCCCTTAGTACGCGCATTGACAGGGGGGCAGCTATCCGCCCCCTCGGGTATTTCGGTAATAGGAGAAAAACAGCGGCGCGTAACGCCGCCGTACTTGGCATAAATTTTTTCTCATCATTTTTTACAACTTTTGTGAAAATTTTAAGGTTAGGTCATCTTAGGTCAGGTCACCAGTACAGGTCAAGTGACCTGACCTAAAAAAGTTTAAGATAGCATATGTCGGAACAGGTTGAACTTATCCGATTGAAACTCATATCACATAATGACCCCGCCAAGTTCTCTAAGATATGTTCCGAAATTTTTTATATCGATGGCCTAAGGTCAGGTACGAGCCATAACCTCTCCTTTGGAAATACATGGGGAAATTGTTTTAACTGAATAACTTAGTAACGGCTGGTGATAGAGCGTTTATTTTAACTGCATTAGACTTGGTTTGTCTTTGCAGTTCTAATGATATACATTTGATCTAATTTGACCTTGATCTGACCTCAGGTCAGGTCAAATCTTTGATTTTACCTGGCATAGCATATCATATTTAATTCAATTTGGCTTGCTGCCAGGATTCATATAGTTCAAATTGTTTAGCTCTATCTTTACTTGTTCAAATGTAATGACGGAAAACCTTCGTTTACATGTTATCCCTATGACGGCATGTTTTGACCTCTAGTGACCTTAAATGTGAGCTGACAAAAACTGGTTAAAATATTTTCGATGGAGAAGTGGATAGCTACCCAAAGCCGTTTATTGTTTCTCACTACCTAGCGTGGTTCTCGAGATCTTAGGGGCGGGGCGGGTACCTGCTCCCCCACCCCGTCAAAGCAAAGGTGGCTCAGACCCCCGTCAATGCGCGTGTTAACGTTTTGGCCCGTGGCTACATGGCTGAATTGAAACATCATTTGGCATTGAACATAAGAAGATGATATATCTCGCAGTAAAGGTGAGCCTATGCCACATTTCAATCACATGAAAACTTGTTTGCCCCTCACAGTCACTTTGAAGCTTCACTTTATTCCTCTGGTGAATTAGGGTTGTTTCAGAGCCCCTATCCATGCCCGGGGGTCTTCTTCCTCGTAATAGTCGGAGTGAGATAACGTAAAGTCCATCGAATCCCCACCATTTCGATTAATTTCACTGTTGCATTCTAACACCAGATATATCGCACTCCAACTCGCTGAGATATGCACCAATACGTCACAAGCATCCCGTCATCCTTCTCAAATAGGTAACAGAAAAAGCACCATCTGTCAGGGGGGTGGGTCTTCACACTGTGCCGATCCACTCCATTGCTCCATTATTACAGTGTACCTGTTAGTTTCTGAGTACTGAAAAGGTCAGGAAAGCTGCTTTCGCTTCTATTCAGCTTTACGCAAAATAACCGGAATGTGGTCCTGCCCACAAAGTCGAAGGATTGGGAAGCTGCCGGTGAGTATTTCACGCCTCACAGACCAGAAAATGAGATTATTCGTTATATAGAAGAACAACTATATTCCAATCCCGTGCTTCTGGTGCGTGAAGCTCATAATAATGATAGATATGTTATATTTCAGCGACTTTGCTCAGATCTAGAAACAATTATGTAAACAGTGTTACATGTGTGCTGTCTTCGTTTTCTAGAACAACATGCGGCAATAAATGATCATATTTTCTTGAGTGATAAAGGAAGACTTATTTTCGTTGGATTGAGATCAAAGGGGACTGCCACCAGCTAAAACACTACAGACAACCGTATGTTTTTTTGTTTGTTTAGCAAGCAGCGTACACTCTGAGTAGGCTTGACCATTTCGAGCACGTATTTTCGTGTTGGCATGTTTGACAGTACCACAAATATGATAGGATGCATTCAAATCATTATTTTACATCCACACATGAATCTTTCGGTCCACAGATTATCCTATTTTCTTCAAATATTTT
This sequence comes from Lepas anatifera, assembly GCA_034440635.1. Lineage (NCBI taxonomy): Eukaryota > Metazoa > Arthropoda > Thecostraca > Lepadidae > Lepas > Lepas anatifera. The sequence goes on along the minus strand of JAOTON010001553.1, from coordinate 146,774 downwards.
CTGAACTCGAGAATATAGGCCTAACATGGGGGATAATTTAAGCTGATGGGTGCAGATACCCGCGAGTCGCGTGCACATTACACTTATATAAAAGGCATCCTCAGGTCTCCATGGTAGCAATATCGGGTACGGTTAATCTTTAGCCGAGGTGAACTGGCGGGATCAGGGGATCCCGTTGGCTAGGAATCAATTTGTAAGGATACTCTTTTGCCTAGCAGAACAGTCAAGAAAAACCCAGGACTAAATTCAAACACACCAAAATGGAACGATTGCCGGCTGGACCAGACATCCTGCTTCGCATGCTGAGACATCCACTTCTGCTTTCCTGGACTCGTTAACTCTGGACAAGATGTGTGCAAAACCAGCATCAGACTCCGGGTGTTCGGTCTCCTCACCCCCAAACCAGGCAGCAGTGGGTCCGTGACCGAACTCAGCGCTCGTCCGTTACCTTACTCAGCGCTCGTCCGTTACCGAACTCAGCGCTCGTCCGTTACCGAACTCAGCGCTCGTCCGTTACCGAACTCAGCGCTCGTCCGTTACCGAACTCAGCGCTCGTCCGTTACCGAACTCAGCGCTCGTCCGTTACCGAACTCAGCGCTCGTCCGTTACCGAACTCAGCGCTCGTCCGTTACCGAACTCAGCGCTCGTCCGTTACCGAACTCAGCGCTCGTCCGTTACCGAACTCAGCGCTCGTCCGTTACCGAACTCAGCGCTCGTCCGTTACCGAACTCAGCGCTCGTCCGTTACCGAACTCAGCGCTCGTCCGTTACCGAACTCAGCGCTCGTCCGTTACCGAACTCAGCGCTCGTCCGTTACCGAACTCAGCGCTCGTCCGTTACCGAACTCAGCGCTCGTCCGTTACCGAACTCAGCGCTCGTCCGTTACCGAACTCAGCGCTCGTCCGTTACCGAACTCAGCGCTCGTCCGTTACCGAACTCAGCGCTCGTCCGTTACCGAACTCAGCGCTCGTCCGTTACTTAATTTAAAAACTCAGCCTCTCCGTTACCGAACTCAGTGGTCGGCGGATTGCATCAGCGCTGGTGCTGAGGCAGCTAATAGCTATGGTGCTAGGTAAATTGACTGACTCGGTGAGGGAGTGTCTACAGCAGGGATTTCCAACCCTCACCGAATGATGACCCCCTTTTCAACAGTCAAAATACTACGTGACACCACCGCTAAAAATACTGATTTACATAAGAGCAAGGACATTGGTTACCAATAGCTTGGTAGTTCTTCTTTATACGCGTTTTCTACAGTATTCATATTCGTAGTGGACACGAGGATGGAGAAAATACATTTATATCTTCCATTAAATGAGTAAATTGTGAACGCATTGTAATGCAGCCAACCCACACCAATAATATTTCCAGATTTTCATGGTTTGTCACCCTTGTTTTCGACTACCGATATTGTCGAAAAGTGAGCTTTATGTGCCGATACATTGCAGATAATGGTATCGTCTCTCAGGGCATGATTCGAAAAGGTTGGATATCGCTCGGAAATCCTGGGATACAACCTATCAACTCACATAATTCCACCTAAGCGGCAACTTTTTCAGTATTCAAAACGTGTTCAGGTTTTGGGAAGCATTTGAAAGTAGAACTCACTTAATATCTCAGTCCTAAATAAATGGGAGGGGGGAGTATCCAAACCGTGTTGACTTAATTTTTTTTTTTTTTTTTTCGGAGGGTTATCCGTATTTCTACATCATGGGTCTTTGTGACGCACGCAAAATGAGTTTGTGACCCCAAATGGGATCAAGACCCTCCGTTTGGGAACCACTGGCATACACCAAGATTCGAGAACCCCAGGTAGGTTCAAGTCTTATGATAAATTCAAATATTCTGAAGAAAAATAGAATCAACCGGTTACGTATAAAATAACGCCGGAGCTTTCTAACAAATATAACTTCAAGGATATCTAAGCAGAGGGTTTGTTTTCCAAAACAACGCGGAAAAGTTATACTTATAGTTTTAGGCTATAAAAACCTGCAACATTGAAAGGCTGACTTCAATGTCTCATTGCGTCAGACGCTTCAGCACTGAGGGAGGACACTGCTTCTCCAATCAGCTTGAAAGGGAACTAGTCTACACCCAAAGATGTACATACCTAGCACCATCTGCAGCGAGAATCTTTGAACGTGATGCCCCAACTGCAGCTGATGGCTTTTCGGCACGTCAAGTGCTTTCGTGATAAACCTAAGAGGTACAAAGCTGTGGCGTGAACATTACGGTGTCTTGTCTACCTAAAACGCGGCAGCAATAGACGTCCCCGTCGCCTCCGACTCGATAGAGTAAGCAGGTCATTTGGTAAGGTCGCAGCTTCACTTTAACTACGCGCTGTGGGCGCCAGCCGGCGGCCTCAGCGCGTCAGTTGGTGACGTCAATGCCAGCGCCAGCGGCGTCCTCGGCCTCGGAGTCGTCGGAGCCGTCGGCTGCCTCCTGGCTGCCGGTGTCGGTGCTGGTGCAGCCCCTCCCCGGCCTCGCCGTCTGGCGCCGCCCGCTTGTGCTTGGTCCGACGGTTCTGGAACCACACCTTCACCTGAAGAACAGGGGTGCACAGGTCAGCAGGACTTCTTGCACGGCGTCCAACCTTTAGTTCACACAGCGTAGTTTTAGCAGCTTACGCGGGATTAAAAACTAAGAACGAGTGCAAGCATTTAGCGAGAATGAAATATCAGCTATGCATAAATCTTGTGACCTGGAAATCTTGTGACGGACCAGCTTCCTTTTTCTCTCAAGTACGAATGACAAAAGGTTAGAAGAGGGCTCACCTTTCCTCGTGGGACAGTTTGCCTATCTTCACTTTCTGTTTCTTTTGACATTTTTACACTAGTATGATGTCTGAACTCCGGAGAAAGTGGCCAGGACTACTTAGAATCTAAACGCGGACTCTTACACAGTCACTGAAAACATAACGAAGCCTTGAGAGGTTTTTTTCTGCGCACACTACTGCTAAAATTTTCACACCGTCCCTCAAATTTTTTACCCCGGGTCACCCAAGGTCAGGTCACCAGGTGAGGTCAACCAAGGTCACCTCGCTTCAACTTTTGAGCTCCATAAGAGCTACATTTCTTAGTCAATCAATTTGAAACTTCCTACACTTTATGGCGCCTCCAGGGTCTACAAGGTGTATATCCGAGATTTTTAGATTTCGTGACCTAAGGTCAGGTCACGAGGTGACCTCTTCCGCTGAAAAAGCATAGGGAAAAGCTGTCTTATGATCTAAAAGCCACAAAAACAATTTCAAATGATCAGCTTGCTCAGAAAAGCGTTCATGAGCAATCTTTCATGGATCCCAGGGGCAATATTTGCCATTTGACCTCTCCGAGATCATCCAAGGTCGCCGGGCTCAAAAACAGCATTTTGACAATAACTTTTGACCTAATTAAGCTAGAGCACTGAATCAAACATCATCATGTATGTCTTGTCACTGGCTTTCATTTGATATACGGCAAGGCAACTTTCTGACCTTTCGTGACCTCAGGTCATATTAGGTCACGATGTGACCTCTGGAGGTCAAGCCACTGGCAGGACGTCATTACGCTCCACATATAGGAAACATTGCTGGCAGTCTCCTATCAAATATTGTTACTAGATCTCAATAGCTCTAATGGCATAAGCGTTATGCTCAGTTTTCTTAACAGCATTGAGGGGGGGAGCCCCCTCGGGTTTCGGAGACAGTGAAAACGCGGCGCGTAGCCCCACTGATACCTTTTCCCTCATCATTTTACAACTTCGTGAAAATTTTAAGGTTAGGTCATCTCAGGTCAGGTCACCAGTACAGGTCAAGTGACCGACCTCAAAAAAGTTTAAGACAGCATAAGTCGGAGGAGGGTGAACTTATCCGATTGAAACTCATATCACATAATGACCCCACCGAGTTCTCTAAAATATGTTCCGGTATTTTTGATATCGATGACCTAAGGTCAGGTACGAGGCATGACCTCTCCATTGAAATACATGGGAAAAATGGTTTTACGGAATAACTCAGTAACGGATGGTGATAGAGCATTTATTTTAGCTGCTTAGACTCGCCTAGGCTTTGCGGTTCTAGTGATATGCATTTTATATAATTTGACCCGACCGACCTCAGGTCAGGTCAAATCTTGATTTGACCTAGCAAGGTCAAATTATATATCATTCGATTCGGCTTGCTAAGAGGATTCATATAGTTCAAGTCGTTTTGCTCTATCTTTACTTGTTCAGATGTAATGGCCGAAAAACTGAATTTACATGTTATCCCTAGACGGGCATGTTTTGACCTCTCGTGACCTTAAATGTGACCTGAAAAAATGGTCAAATGTTTTCGATGGCGAAGTGGATGGGCAGCCTAACGCCGTTTACCGTTCTTCGCTACCTACCGTGGTTCTCGAGATCTTAGGGGGCGGTACCCGCCCCGTCAATGCGAAGTGGCTCAGACCCCGTCAATGCGCGTGTTAAGCATCGCACATTTTAGTGAAAATAGCCTATCGTGACCTAACTTGGCCTCTGGAGTTTAAACCATTGACCTGAGCGCTTAAAAATGTTAAATAATTTCTTATTGAATTCACGCGAGCTTTCTAATATTTGCAGATTTGCGCTAGCCCCATGTTTTTGCAGTTAGAGGGGCCATCAATGGCCCCGGTGGAGTGAAGGTGGCGCCAGACCCCCCGGTGGGGCGCGGTTTGAAATTATATCCCGTTTTATCTGAAAATTACCAGGATACTGTTACGTTTGATTCATATGGACTGCAAGAAGCGTAAATGATGCACTTATTGGAAGACCGTTGTCAACTAGAAGAGAGCTATTTAACATGTGAGTTGGATGAGAGGGCAAAGTTTGCTTTACCAGCCATACGCAAGGCATGAATTAGCCGCCCACCACACAATACATCCACCACCACGCCTTTCTCCTTATCTCACAAACAAACGCAAATGTAACGTGAGCGCTACGAAGCTCAGGATGCATTATCAAGCAAAACCAGCATCAGTTTTATCGTTTCCCGATCAGTTTAGTTGTAATACCTTTTCACCAACCACAAATAAACATTCGAGCTTTGCAAAGTTAGTAGCCCAATAACCATTAACGGCATGCCAATAAAAAGAACTGATGACAACTCACGTGTTATAAAATGAAATAAGAATGACCAATGCTGAAGAATACGTGATCTGAAGTACATCATAAACTAGCTTATTCCCTTAACCTCGGGGAGCAATGGATAAAATGCGCAGCACGCTGACTCATTTTATCAATTACGGTAGTCAGGTAAGGTAAGGTACCTCACTCACCTTAGAAGAGCTACATTAAAATCGATTGAACCACATGACCCAAGTCTACAGGCGTATATCGGGATTTTGATTTGTGCCGAGGTAGGTCAAGGCGACCTCTCATTGGAAGCATGGGAAAAGCTATTTCATGATATAAAAGCCACAATATTCAAATACCATCTCAGAACAACGATTTGCAACCTTCGGATCGGGATTGCGACTTAAGGTCATCAGTCACAGAGGTCAAAACAGTATTTACAATAACTTGACCTAATTAACTACGGTGAAAAAACACATCGTGTTTGTCTTTAGGCTTTCATTTGATATACGGCAAGATTACTTGACCTTTGTGACCCAGGTCATATTAGTCAGGTGACTCGCGGTCAAACCACTGGCGGGAGGTCTTTCGTTCCACATAGCAGAAAAATACTGGCAATTTCTATCAAATGTACTTACAGGCCTCAATAGCTCTAATGACATAAGAGTTATGCAGTTTGAATCATTGCATATTAGTGAAAATACCGATCACCTAATTGACCTCGTTCAAACCACTGACCGACACTAAACATGCAAGTGATTCACTAATTTACGCGAGCTTTCATTGCACTTCAGTTTGCGCAACGCCCATATTTTCGATAGAGGGGGCATCGATGGCCCCGTGGGGCGAAGGTGGCGCCGGACCCCGGGGCGCGGGTTAAGCTACGAAGACATTGTCGTACGTGCGGAATGGTGAGTTAGTACGGTTCGGTTTTGGTTGCAAGGAGTTGTTTTTTGTTGTATTGTTGTAAGAGAGGATATGGTTATTTTGTTTAATTTTTGCTGAGGAATTATGGTACGAAAATGAAGGTAGAATGCCTATTGCTTACAACAAAAAACAAGATTACAGGTATATGTTGGGTTGTATCGAGGAAAGGCAATACATGTTGAGCGCTGTAGGTAGTTCCATTCATTTTAATTCTTTTTAATCTTATGTTGATGTGTTATCAGTATGCATTATCAGGTTTCTGGTACCTCGCCTTTCTAAGATCTCAGAGTGTTGTGGGAGAGACGTTGGACCCAAGAAAGATAAAGCAGAAAACAGTAAGATCACTAAAAGACTAAAAACCCTTCCCCCAAAAAACCCTCCCGTCGGCCAAAAAAAATACTGAACCGACCAGTTGATTTACAGCCATGTCGATGTTTGCCTCCCCATAATATATTATTTGTCATTTCTTATCACAGGAAGGGGCCTTGGGGTTTATGATCTACGGCATAACAATGCCGAAGTTACACGCTGTTGCCAATTCTCACCTGCGGAAGCAGGATAGACTTGGAAATCATTGGTGTGCCAAATTTTGAAAAAATCCAATGACCATCACAAAAATAGGTGACATTATCGTTGTTTGGCCACAGGCCGTAAAAAAATAAAACCAGTTCAAAGTCCTAGAATGATTAACAATCTAAATTTCAAGGAATTTCTAGCACTAACTCAGTGTTTCATTGGGGATGCCCGGGCACCCCCAAACAGATATAAATTCATACACCTAGCTGGAGGGATAGGTATATTAGTGATGAGGAAGACTTCATCTATTATTCCTGCCCTAGATTTGAGCTGGAGATGGGGCATGGAGGACAAATGATCTATCCCTGCGCTTTAGCACCCCTCCCTATTAACTGACCATCGTGTGGATATAAAAATAGCACATAACTTCTTATCACTAAATATAAATTTTGAATTCTAAAAAAATAAGCAGTTTGGTTGTAGAACCAGAAGTGAGACCTTAGGCATACATATTCAAAACATTAGGACTTGGTATCAACGCAACTCTAGCTCACGATTTGGAGACTGACTTCGATTCTAGCTCAACTCAACAGGCCACCAATTCAGCCGGCTCTGGCTCAACCCAGATCTCGAAGTGAATCGGCTGTCCTCTGACTCAAGCAGACATTTAGCCGATTCAGAATCGACTCTGATTCTGAGTCGCGACTCAACAATTATGTTTAGTATTTCGAACAACAGAGGTACAGAGACGGTTACGTTACAGATTACCATGATACATAGCCTCTGAGAGCCGCAGTCCTTGCTCACTCAAAACCAAAACAGAGGCGTATTAAAAAATGAATCACTGCTCTACTGACTTTATCGACCCTGATGCACACTCAGTCTAGGAATATACAAATATACATTACTTTTAACCGTCTTCATTTCCCTACTTAAAGAACAAACATATGGTAATAGTAGATGGCCACCAGCTTTTGTAACCTCTTCGAACAGGTTCGATACGATGCCCGTCATTTCTGGTGCATGTAAATGAGTCTCCTAGGTCGGATTAGTATTCAGTCGGCGCGCCGCAGCGAAGAGGCCGCCCCGGGCTACACAGGAAATGTATCGACTCGCTAATGCTCAGGCCCAACACGGGGATCGCGTGATCGGAGCCGACAATAAAGACAAACCGAATCACGAGCGCCGGCCGTAAACGCCCGCCCACCGCCCCCCGATCACACTGGAAGGCGCAGTGGTCCTGCACTGGGCTGTGAAGCGGCGCCGTAGCCGCCGAGACGGCGCGGAGAGGGTACACCCTCCCCGTATACAACACCTACAGGCAGCTGAGGCGCTGCTTACTCTGGTTAAGCTGGATTCTAGCTTCGCATCAACGATGCGTGAAACAATTGACGTCACCAAAGGTGTGAAACTGAAATTACTGCCAAGATCGAGTTCTAACTGCGTGTGTATTCTATGAAGCTTAGGAAGGATGGTAGGGGTAAACACTTCTTGTACCTGTGAATGAGAAAATTGATGTTTATTTTCCATCCTCCACGACTCATGCACTGTTCAGTGATGAAAAATGAAGAGTAATAAAGAGAGAAAAAGCTATGTGTCTATTCCAAAATTTGCAGTTCAACTTTCTTCCCATCCCCCTGCATGTGCACCACTGTGGTACGAACACGACTAGACAAACTAAGCACCCAGACAGTGAGACCTGTGAAATTTTCCGACCAGTAGAGAGTGGGTGGTCTGTGATCTGCCAAACAATAAGATCCTAGGGATTTCTCTGACCAGAAGAGGATGGGCGGTATATGCTCTGTCAATGTCCGGCGGCGCTACTCTGGCCAGTAGATGGCACTGGCAGTCCCTGACTTTAGACGGCTGATCTGCAGGTACGTACCGCCCGGCCGGCGTCCCTACACCGCTACTGAGCTGTGGTTATGCTGGCCCGGCAGGGTGACATCGGTGCACCCAGCCGCGGCCCCCCCGGCAGGGGAGGGGGCAGTGCCGCCGGCGATGGCTGCCGCCCCTGCAGTCACCCAGCTGTGGAACCGTGACGCAGACAAGCGGTGACGTCTCTCTCCCGTCTGCGTGGCGGAGGCCCGCCTGCACCCTGTTTTTGTCTGAAGGCATCTGATGACGGTGCATAACGCGGCAGATGATAGCGATGTCGGCTGCGGGTCGCACTATTCTGCTATTTGACTTGATCCGAACTAAATACATACATTGGTCGATAACTTACCACACTAATCTAATTTTCTAATTACTGGGTGCTTCGATGCCGATTACTTTTCAGCGTTTACTTAAGCAGCCACACGCCTGGTTAGGCGTATCACACAGTCAACGTCTCGGTCCTAATGCTACACCGTGCCTCACGCTATTCACCGTGCCTGACGCTACACCGTGCCTCACGCTACACCGTGCCTGACGCTACACCGTGCCTGACGCTACATCGTACCTGACGCTACATCGAACCTGACGCTACACCGTGCCTGACGCTACACCGTGCCTGACGCTACACCGTGCCTGACGCTACACCGTGCCCGATGATGCACCGTGCCTGACGCTACACCGTGCCCGGTGCTACACCGTGCCTCACGCTACACAGTGCCCGGTGCTACACCGTGCCTCACGCTATTCACCGTGCCCGGTGCTACACCGTGCCTCACGCTACACAGTGCCCGGTGCTACACCGTGCCTCACGCTATTCACCGTGCCCGGTGCTACTCCGTGACTGACGCTACACCGTGCCTGACGCTACACCGTGCCTCACGCTACACCGTGCCCGGTGCTACACCGTGCCTGACGCTACATCGTGCCTGACGCTGCACCGTGTCCTCTGCAAGCTTGTGATCAGCGTCCACCCAGTGTTGGCAAAGGCCGCATCACCGAGCTCTCCCTGCTCGAGGGCCTAGACATGCTCGATTTTGAAAGGTCAGGGTCGCTGTCTGACGTCGCTCCTTTGTCCTAGAAACCTGGAGAGCTGGTAGTACATCCAAATGCCGGCGGCGGGGCGTCGCGGGCAGGAACGCTGTTCAGTCGGTTTAAAGGGAGTAGAACACTTTGCGAAAATCCTAAAAAGAACATTTTAAGAACAAGAGAGTTGTGAAAACCAGGAAGCAACATTTTTTCGCACTTACATATGCTAAAAATATAAATATATCCTCTTTTCTAACAATATGTGACGTCATCAAAACAACACTGCTGATAATCAGTGAAATCCAAAACATTGATCATAGACTCGCTATAAAGCTCCATTCATAGAAGTTCCGCACAAAGAAAATAGCATGCAGTACAAGAAGAAGCACTGGTGCAAGAACTGAACGTCAGATGTCACCACGGCGGCCAAGTTTATGCAGTGGTGGAAAGATTATGCATATGTTTGACGTAAGGAAACAATTCAGAGTTGGATTTTGACAAAAACATTTGTAACTTGTTTGGGCAAGTACGGGGAGGGAGGATATGATGTGTATTGCGGTTGTTGGACTAATTTTTGCCCAACAACGCTCTGAACCGGACAACTTGTTGCCTAAGTTCCCGGTGCACAAACAGTTGCATGCTAGCTCATTTTCTGGCACGGTTCATTCAGCAAATGCGGAAGACGTAGGGCTTACTGCCAATCAGGTCACTGTTTCCATATGGAAGGTTTTCCTTCTTAATTTGAAATAAATTAGTCCGCCTAATTACTTTCAACATAGACACCCGCAATGACGGGGTCGGGTACCCACCCCCCTCGGATTTTTCGGAGACAGCATAAAAACGGCGGCGCGTGGCGCCGCCGTACTTGAAAATATTGAATTTGGCCTTATTTCAGCTGAAAATTACTAACCAGCTAAAATTACTAACCCCTAATATTTCGCTTTATTTATTTTTCCTCACTTAGAGGTAAAAAGAACCCAAAGCGGCATGACGTCAAATTGACGTAAGATCTGGTTATATTTTGTGCCAGAAATGAAATGCGTTTAGATGAAATAGGCTATGACTAACATCCAAATTGACGGTGATCAATTTGTTATTTGTCTTTCTACATTCCATCATATTTCGCGTTTCAAATAAGCTATTACAGACAGTCATACGTATTTATAGTCATATTACCAATTAAAGACACGTTTAGCACGTTGGTTTAAAAAAATCCAGGCGAGAAATATTTGTCCGCGCAGGGGGCTAGAACATTAGGTCACGATCCCAAGGTCACCGCTTACCATGTGATGACCACAAGGAGGGCGTCGATACGTGTTTAAATTCAGCCTTTGTTCTCCGCAATCGGTGAGTGTACAAAGAAAATATCGATCCAGTGGATTCTTGGCATGATTTATCACATGGCTATCTCGGTTCAAATCCCATTATGAAAGTGCCACATGACCTCTAAATTGCATCTGTCAATCTCACGTCATCGGGTAAGACTTTGTGAATACTTCCAGCACAATTTAGTTGTCTGCCCCATGGCTGATATTGCCATCTTCTTCGGAAATACCCCCTCTGGCGTGATTTAGCAGTCACCATCTTTACTAAAGGGAAGATACGCAGCTCTGAGATCAAAAGCTCATCATGGCCAATGTGTCAGAATCCTGCAGGGCTGCTTAACGGTCTCAGTTTCAAGCCTAGGTGGAGACTCGGAAAATGTGCTGGCGCCGGCCGTTTCTGCCGCTGAGCTTCCCTGAGCCTCAGCTGTTGTCGAGGCTGGAGCTGCGTCAGCTGCAGGTGCATGGTGAAGGGTGATGAACAGTCACTTCGAACAGCGGGCCATCAGTTTCTACATCAGTCTCGAGACTGTTTTTGCATTAGTTGGTCATGTTATGTAGCGGTCTTTGTCATTCTCTTTTCACAACTTGGCTCATGGCAGCGTTCCTAGTGCAGACAGTATAGCTTTTGAGCACTGTATTACTATTGCGATTAATTCAAACTTTGATGACCCTGGTAGATATCCGAAGCTTTTTGGCAGACCCGAACTGGACAATCTCGCACTGGCTATGTCAACAGTTCGAAAACAGGTTGGTTCAAAACAGTTCACTTCTAGGAAAGGAGTGGGTTCGGCATCTGGTCAGATTTTGCCGGATTATTCAGCACCTTTTCAATTTTTGTAATCAAATCTGGTGGAAACCTGGATTTGAGAGCGCATTTGGCCGAGTTTGCTATATTTGTGTTTTGACAATTTAGACATCTGTTTAGGACAAACAAATTCATTGCGTAAGTTTATTTTTATTTCTTCCTGGACCCATAAGTTTTAACGGCGACTGATGTTCGGAGCGTAACGGGAAGTTATGGCTCACATTGACAATGGAAGTGAAAACTGGGAAGCAATATAAGCGCCTGTGTCGTATTGCTACGGCAGGCCAGTGAAACGAATCAGGAAAATATGACTACCAACGAAGAAATTATTCGCTTTCTGCCTACAAACTCGGTTTCAATGGTCATTTGTTATGATGACCGTATCGACGAGCCCCTGGGCGGCTACCACTAGCTAATTGAGTATCCGTTCATAATTATGACTTTTGGGAGCTCCATGCCTTAGCAAAAAGGTACTGCCAGCTTCTGAGAATACAATTTTATTTCAAAGACCCAGTGCTGACACCAGTGTGAAACTGCTATTTGTGAGTGGAGTGAGGGCTGCCGTGCCGGCGGCGTGCCTCAGCCTAGCCGGCAGAGCCGCGCCGGGTCCGATCCTGGGCCGCTCCTCCATCGCCTCTCCACCCACAGGACCCGGGCCGGCAGTAGCGTGCACCCAGCTAGCGCCGATTGATTCGCCGTTCGTGCGCGCCAGACCGGATGTACCATTACGGAGGAGTGACGCACCAATTACAGGTCGCCACGGCCGGTGGGCGGCGCGCAGGCACGCCACCCGCACCGCTCTCCCCCGCCCCCGCCACAGACACTTCACCCGGGCGGCATTGCCCCAAACCCAACCGGCCTTCTGCAATTCGAATATTATGGAGAATGGTCGAATTGCCCCATCGATGGCTAGACCAACAGCAACAGTGCCGTCCTTATTCCAGGATGAGACGTCACTTTTGTTCCCATTGGAGCCTTAGTGGGGCGTTAGAAATAACAGTTTCGTGTCGACACGGCAGGTGCGAACCTGCAATGCTCCTGCTTTTAAGCCCGAGAACAAAATGAAACAGCAATGACGCAGGCACGTCAGCAGTGAATCGACTCCGACTCGCAGAGCGCTACAGCCGGGGGTGGCAGCCGGACGGCGCGCTCGGTCTCTGAAGCCGCCCGACAACAGCGCCGGTGCACGCCGCTGTCTCATTACCGGCACGAACGCGGCGCGGTACCCCGCCGTCGCCGGCGTGTGTCGACAGCGCGCCGCGATTGAGACGTCACCGCAGCGGCTGAGCTGGCGCCCCCGCAGTGACGCGACCGCCGCGCCGCCACGTCAGCTCTGTCGCGACTCCAACCAGAAGCAACAGACTCAACCAGCCGTCCGAGCTGCGAATCCGAAAAATTATATCTGGAGATGTCTAGATTTGAAAGTCCCCATTGTTCCAGTGATGACTCGAATTAATTATCTCGTGACGCTTGATTTATTCATAGGCCTGGGAGAAGGTGAAAGTTAGCAAGTGAAGTGCACCGAATACACACAAAAATACACTGGCAATAAACATGTGTTCTGCCGAATGATATTCCTCGTTTTTAACACCATCGTTTTTGACATCAAACATGCAATATGGCGTCACGTCAGACACGGTACAAGCGTGCTCCATCGTAAATTCATGATCGCCAATATTGGAGGACAATGCAGTCAAGGTATGAGTAGCAAGCTGCTGAGCAGCCATTTTCCAGGTCAAGGTAATGCACATTTTCACCTGAAGGGGCGAATCATTTTGCCCAAATTAATGAGGCTTTATGAGGAGTGCAACTGAACCTAAGGGCCGCTGCAGCGCTGCTAAGGTTAACATCAGCATGCTGTTTTAGAACACCAACATAGGGATCCGATTCATCGGGGGACTTCCGGGGGCGCCATCCGACCGGGGGCCCACCGGACCAGGGGGCGCCACTATGACCGGCAAAAGCTATCAGGTGGGCGCCAAACCTATCGGTGGGCGCCGACTTCGCATCCTGGGGGTGGGAAGCGACATTCAGGGGGCGCCATCGACCTTCAGGGGCGCCGAGGGTCGACGGGGGCACGCCCCCGCCCCCGGATCCGCCTATGAACACCAATGATCCTTTTAAGTAAGTTTGAACCATAGAGATCTACTATGACTAGAGAGGACAGCAGGATCAGGAACGTGCCGCCGCAGGAAAGCCAGGCGATACTTGACATGGTAAACGTGCCACATGATCAGCATGTGATACTTCTATTTCATGAACTTCTTTCTGTGTTACGCAAAAAGTACACGGGACTGATTTTGAGGCGATAAATAACTTGTCCGTCTTTTCTTTCAGTGATGGTGCTACCTAAGCACGAAAACAATGCGTTTTTGCTACATGGTTTCTTGGACTGTGAGTCGTAAAAGCCAACCATTGGCACAACCAAGATAGAAAGCAGCTACCGAAAACGACTGGAATCCGCTGCTTTGCTATATATTTTTCGTAGATAGATTAGCATACTAATAAGCACAAAAATCGAAATGAAATAGTTTTAGGTAGCCAATGTGTATATTAGAAAACGAGGCGCACTGCCGTAGTCCTACTATAACACTTAGTGAAAACTACTCGAAACTGCTTCGTTTTATTGTTTGAAGATAAATGTATTCACTGAGCAATTTGGTCTGGTACCGGGTCAGATAACGCCGGCTGCGGGTGGGCTATGTCCGCAGCATTGATATAGCAGAAGCCCGGGCGGGGGCTGATTTTTCCGCGGATGAAGCAACTCTTTGGACCACGCCCAGACCTGTCCCAGACTTAATACGCGCATTGACGGGGGTCTGAGCCACCTTCGCTTTGACGGGGGTGGCGGGTACCCGCCCCCTAAGATCTCGAGAACCATGGTAGGTGGCAAAAAACGGTAAACGGCGTTGGGCTGCCCATCCACTTCTCCATCGAAAACATTTAAACCATTTTTTGGGCAGGTCACATTTAAGGTCACGAGAGCTCAAAACATGCCGTCATAGGGATAACATGTAAATTAAGTTTTTCGGTCCTTACATCTGAACAAGTAAAGATAGAAAAAAACGATTTAAACCGTATGAATCCTCTCAGCAAGCCGAATCGAATGATATATAATTTCACCTTGCTAGGTCAAATCAAGGATTTGACCTGACCTGAGGTCAGGTCAGGGTCAAGTTATATAAAATGCATATCATTAGAACCGCAAAGCCCAGGCAAGTCTAATGGAGCTAAAATAAATGCTCTATCACCATCCGTTACTGAGTTATTCCATGAAAACCATTTTTCCCATGTATTTCCAAAAGAGAGGTCATGCCTCGTACCTGACCTTAGGTCATCGATATAAGAAATACCGGAACATATTTTAGAGAACTCGGTAGGGCCATTGTGTGATATGAGTTTCAATCGGAAAAGTTCACCCTGCTCCGACTTATGCTATCTTAAAATTTTTTTGAGGTCGGGTCACTTGACCTGTACTGGTGACCTGGCCTGAGATGAACTAACCTTAAAATTTTCACAGAAGTTGTAAAAATGATGAGGGAAAAGGTATGCCAAGTACGGCGGCGTTACGCGCCGCCGTTTTTCTCCTATCTCCGAAAAACCCGAGGGGGCGGGTACCCGCCCCCGTCAATGCGCGTGTTAAGCCTACCCAAAATTGCTGGCTTACACGATTTTTGCACGATTTTGATGAAAAATCCTTTCCAGAAATATGTTCTTGGCCTAATAGGTATAGGGCTTGACTTACACTTTAATTACTTACAACTTACCATTTCCGAGCTCGGAGCCGCTCTGGGCGCGGGGGAGAGAACCCCGGGTAGCACCTGGGGTCGAACCCGGCCATCCCGCCTTACAGTCGCTGCGTCCGGTCAGACCGATGCGGCGGCCGATGCCAGGTATCACGCTTGGCCTATTACCAAACGCCAACACGTAAAATGCAATAATTGGACCACTTAGTTCACAAACGGATCATTTTGGCCGTTACTGGGGGCCTAATTCAAAGCTAAACGTTTATTAATGCATCACCCACCGTGTGTATAAAAGAGTGCGGCCTGGCATTTGGTAGATAATAGATTTTTAATGGCGGCCGGAAGGCGAGTCTTAAAACGGACCGGGCGGCAAAGCGGCGCCACCGTCCAGCTGTAATTGCCGCGCCGAGGCCCGCCATTGTCGCAGTTTTGCCGGCACTGCAGCATTTTTGCCGGCGCTGCCGCAGGTGAGGGCACCCCCCTCCCTCCCCGGCAACCCTCCGTATCAGGGTCCAGATCAGCCGGGATATTCTGCACAGGCCCCTGCCCCACTGTCCTTGCCTGACCAAGTGACTGACGACCTTGCAAGATCGTTTTCTGTATGTTCTTACGGTATGTACACATACATGCCTCGGGTCATTCAGTTTTACTGTTTCACTTTCAGAGTTGGCTCTCCCGTCCGGCGTTACAAAAAAATGGTCTTCGTTTGTTGTAGCTAACCTCTGCGGAAGCGACGCTCCCTTAAAGTCCATATCAACTTTTACCTGAATCTACGTTTTGTCCTGGTTAGCGCAGTGGTGCCCTTTCAATGTATGAATGCATTTAGCAGTAAGCTACCGTTTCTCTAACGATCGCCTTTGGGGCAAAGACATTGATGGGTGCCCTTGTCACCATCCTCCCAGCTTGGTGCGTTTGTCCCCGGGACATTTCCCCCTCCCGGTCGTTCCATGACCCGGCCGGGTCCCTAGGATTGTTCACCATCTCCGAAGGTTTCCGTGTTCTGGTTGAGCCCCAGATGCTCGGCAAGGTTCTCTACAATTCTCGGCTGTTGCAGTGTTCAAGTTGTGTCCTAACTGCGCTGCAGAAGCCTCAGGCAGTCCCAGCAGCTTCTCTCTGCGGCACAGTCCCGGCGGCGCTGCCGGCTACTTTAACCCTTGCCCTGGTGGGGAATGTTCGAACACCCCCATCGCGTTTTTCCGGTGGCACGAAAAATGGCAGCGCAAAGTGCCGCAGTAGTTGGTACACCTTATTCTTGATCAATTCCGAAAATTTCCTCTAATTTTTTCAAGCTTGGATCATCTCAGGCAGGTCACCAGTGCAGGTCAAGTGGCCTCTCCTACAAACTTTTTAAGATAGCATAATTGAGGAAATGGAGAATCTATCAAATTCAAAATTATGCCACATAATGTGCCCACCAAGTGCTGCAAAATAAATGCCAGTATTTTTCATACCGATGACCTACAATCAGATACAGATCATGACCTCAGTTGGAAATGCATGGGGAAAACGGAAATTTCCTGAAAAGTTGCTCTTTTTCTGTAGATACAGGTTGGAATACCATTGTATTCCCGAAATCATAGTATCTTAGGCCACTTTTATAGGTTCATACTGCAAGTTTGGACCTATGACCTCCGAGAGGTCATCTGGGGATACTTAAGGGGGTTTTCAGACTTAAGTAAATAAATTTTCGGGAGGTGACGATACAACTTTTGTTTTGCTACTATCACGATTGGATTGCTATTGCGAGTCCATTGATATGTATATTGGCTATAGGATAGATGGTGACCTACTAGGATATGTGGTGACCTAGACCTGACCTTAGGTCAGGTCATTTTATGTTATGACCTAGTACAGTCATATTACACATTATTCGATTCACCGTAACGAGAGGAAGCAAATGGTGCCTAAAAATGATTCTAACTCAACTCTGGCAGACGCTAGAGCCCGGAAACTCGTCTCTGACACGCCACCTTCTTTGACCTGTCATGACCTCAAAAATTTACCTGAGCCAAAAAATAACCAATGAAGTTTCTTTCTGAATTTGTATGAGCTATCCACCAGCTTCGCGTTAGTTGGCTGTCCCGCATAGGAGCCGAACCCACCCCCTCCCCACCAAGGCGAAGCTGGCTCGGAGGCCCACTGGGGCGGATGTTAACAGTCCGGGGCGTTTCCCTACCCGGGCCGTGGAGCAGTCACGTGCCACCGTTCCCCTCCAGAGCTGGACTCGTTAGGGCAGGTCGCGACGGGGCGTTCCAGCACGTCCCCTGGCGCTGACACGGCGACTGATGCACCGATAACGTGGGGCTTCGGAGGATCTGTGGAGACGCCCCACTTCCGCGCTGCCCACCACACCGCACAGAATGCACGCCGCACTGCATAAAGGCACGCGGCACACATACGCGCTCTGGTGGGAATGTCTGAGATTGCCGAGCCGTGAACCATGCTGGGATCTACTGACCCATAGACCCACTCATATATCTAAAAAAGGGTGACATATTTTTTGGAGATGCCATTTTCAAAGAGAGTATCAAAGATAGCTATTATTGTTAACAGTTTAGGGAATCTCTCTGTGCCTATGTCTATGCTGATTATACATTCGTTTTTCTCTACGCTGATGATTCTTGGGAGTATGTAGTATTTGGGAGTATTCAACTCATTCTTAGTTTGGGTCGGGCTAGCTCAGGCAGCCTAATCATACCTGCACTTGCCACGGGTTGTGCTCAGCGCAGCCGCCCTCGTGGTGGTTCGATGCCAGTGGCGTCGCCACAGATTTTGCCCCTTGAGGGTAAGGGAAGATCGGACTTTAGAGCTGTCTCGGAGAGCGTTAGTGCGGCAGAAAACCAACATCAGAATGAAGAGCATTTACATAATTCAACGATGGCCACGGAAAGAAATGTTGAAAAAAACCTGGGTTAGCCCGTGCCTGGCACATATAGCAGGGTTAAGCCCCTCCCTTCACCCTTTTAAACATATCTCCTTAGTTCTCATGGGTAAAGAAATGAAACTGGCAGTTCCTGTCTTCAGAAATGATTGTTTTTTCTTTGAAGGCAATTAGACAAAGATCGTTCACTTGAACCTCGCCCCACCGGAAGCCATCGATAGCCCCCCAATCGATAGCCCACCAGGCTAGGTCAAACAAGGTCATCTCACTTCAAATTTTGTGCTCTACCATAGCTAAATTTCTAGGCCGATGAATTTAAAACTTTCTACACTTAAGACCCCTCCCGGGCCTAATAATATATCTGGGATTTTAGATTTGGTGACCTGAGGTCAGTTCACGAGGTGACCTCTCCTATTGAAAACAAAATATGGGGAAAAAGCTGTCTCATGATTTAAAGGTGACAAACGTAATTGCAAATGCTCAGATTTCTCAGAAATGCTTTCTTGGCCACCCTTTCACGAATTCCAGGAATGATATTTGCCCTTTGACCTATCTGAGGTCATCACAGGTCACAAGGGATCAAAAACAGTATTTTGACGATAACTTTTTACCTGATCATGCTAGAGCGTTGAATTAAACTTCATCGTGTATGTTACGTCACTGGCTTTCATTTGATATACGGCAATGCTTTTTCGTGACCTACGGTCATGTTAGGTCATAGGCGGATCCAGGATTTCCGATCGGGGAGGGGGGTGGGAGCACTTTCCAGGGGGGTGCCATCCGGACCAGGGGGCGTCACTTTTGACCGGAAAACCTATCAGGTGGGTGCAAAGTCCTATCGATGGGCGCCGATTTTCACATCCTGGGGGGGGTGGTAAGCGACATTTCAGGGGGCACCATAGACCTTTAAGAGGGGCGCCGAGGATCGATCAGGGGAGGGGCACGTGCCCCCTTTGCCCCCCTGGATCTGCCTATGTGTTGGGTCAAGGTTGCCACCTGGAGGTCAAACCACTGGCAGGAGGTCAATATGCTTCACAGAACGGAGAAAGCCCTGACATTTTCCTATCAAATGTACTTTACCAGACCTCAATAAGTCTTATGGCATGAGAGCTATGGCCAGGTTCCTTATACATTGCATATATTAGTGGAAATAGTCTATCGTGACATAACTTGACCTCTGGAGGTCAAACCATTGATCTGAGCGGCGCTTAAACACGCAGAATAAAATCCTACTAATTCACACCAGTTTTTCAACGCACTTTGCAGATTTGCACTACTCCCCCCCATTTTTCGCAGTTAGAGGAGGCATTGTTGGCCGGGGAGGGGGGGGTGCAGGTGGCGCCGGACCTCCGGTGGAGTGGAGGTGGTGCCGGAATCCCGCTGGGGCACGGGTTAATGATGTCATAGTGACTGCATTTATTTTAGGCTCTTGACAAAATTACACTTTGGTATATCATAATATATATTTTATAGATAATATATATATATATATATATATATATATATATATATATATATATATATATATATAAATATTATCAATTTGTTTATTAAATCTGCTTTGATGGTCATGTTATGACGTCATTTATGTAAATGTGCACTAAAAAATCAAAAGAAAGCATATGTATTTCAATAAGCTCGCATCCCAGGTAATTACATATTGGAATTCAGCTTGAAGTCTGTGAACAGGCTAAGCGAAAGATATGATAAGTTTGATATATTTCCTTCATTATGACGGTACTGATGATTTTAGATAATTAAGAAATGCGACTTTTGGTGTCGTTGTTTATGAGGTTATCGATTCCACTTCAGACGGAGCTAATCTGTTGGGTAGCTCTCAAGTTAGGAGGGGGCTAGTAGTCCTGCCTGTGCCTGGTACGTTGCAGCTCAGACCTGAACCGGGGACGGATTAAGCCCAAATGTTTTTGGGGCACTTCCCCGTGGTTCAAACGTTGAGGGAGGAACGTGACCTCCGGCCCCGCCCCCTCCTCCTTCTGCCTTCGACGCCCATGCTCCAGATCCACTGCAGGCTTCCACGGAGCCGCGGCGCGACCCAGACTCTGTTCTGAACCCATCCCCACACGAGCTCCGCAGCCTGATCACGCCCTTCCAGCCTCCCTGCCCTCCGGCGGTGTTCTCAGACGGTCGGCTGTTTCCCTGACACCGACGCCAGACCCCACACCTGCGCCTGTCGGCGGACCCCCAGGTTCCTGGCCCACATCTCAGGAACCACTACTCGCTAAGCAGAATCGCAATCAGGCCTGGGGTCTGCATTGCGCAAATGTTTGGGGTGGATGTCAGATTCGATGCCCATAGATTACTTGAGGATACTGCTAATCAGAGACAAGTTCCGATCAGCATACCTACCAGTGTAAGACGCCAAAAATACATATACACGAGCTTAACGGAGTTTCTGTCCTGCTATTTCTAGTCGAGATTTGAATGGGGTCTTCTTGATCCCACATTTCTCTCTCGAAATTGGTCGACCGTAAATCAATTTGGTGAGACGATTATGGTGATGTTTTGCACATGAGCAGTTGATCCCACATGTGCATCATTACCTGGAGTCCTTTGGTGATTTCAGTGAGCGGGAATGGCCGTGGTGGCGCTGGCGGGATGGAGAAGTGGACGGACGGGGCTGGATGTCTGCCCACAAAAGGCCGATCCTGATCAGTTGGGCTGACCAGACTGCCTGTCTGCCGACCTGCCTGACAGAGGTGACAAAGCTGGTGCCTCCACACCCCACCACACACCGTCCTCACCCTGACCTGAAGAACAGGCTGCACGTCACTAGCCAACCTCGAGTCTGACGGAGTGACTCGCCTGATGTTTCACATTTGTCCATGGAAGGGAATTGTGACTTGCTGACTGTATGGAGCTGATGCGATACACGCTCGGCATGTGCACTAATGAGCTAGTTACCAGACGCCCACCAATTTCCGGTGCACATTCGAGGTCATCTGAGGTCACACAGAGCCATCCACAGAGCCAATCCCTGATAAATGGTGTGTACAGTCCTCAGCCAAGAATTGGTGGGTTTCAGCTCGACGCGTCGTTCTTTAATGAATAGATGTGCCAGTCACAATCTGAAGGTGCTAATCGCTGGCACGTATCTGGCCAGCGCATCGCGGGAAGTAGCACATCGAATTTGTGCCGTGCAGATGTGGCCACTTAGGTGGTGTAAGGCCACCTAAGTGTTGCGTTGAAGGCCTGCGTTGTAAGGCCATTGGTGCCTTACAACGCAGCGAATGCTGAAGTTATATGGCATTTCTAACTCTTAACCAGTTGGAAGGGTTGAACAGGGATCAGGAAGTCCTTGTACAGTAACCCCGCCGGGATTTCAACCCGGGATAGCTTGCGTGTAAGCCTCACGCACTACCGCTCCACCACCAAATCCGCAATGTAACCGTTTAGAAATGGCAACAAGTTCTGGATGTTTAGCCAAGAGCCACCGTTATTGTTGCTGAGGACTGGGCCCAAGTACCACACTAGCTAACTGCAGGGGCCAATAAGTTGTCGCATAACCACAAATGTGTTTCCAAGTGTATGGCTGCATACCATGGCTGTGCCACTTGATTGTTAAAACAACCACAATGAGAGGAAACAATTATTCAGAGCATAGGTGGTGAACTAGGGGGTACGGGGGTACCGTCTCCCTCTCTTTAAATAATAAATTTTAACACTAGCGTTATGGCGTCGACAGGAAAGAAATAGGTTCAAAACTTCGTGTTCCCCGCCCCTAAATCCGGACCCTCCACCGCTACTGACGCAGAACCCAACACGCTAATTACATTCTACCTGTCGAATATTAACTCCTAGTCTACAAGACATGGCATGCTTTTACAGACCTCCCTGGGACAGCCCTTTGATGGTTTGGTAGTTAACACCCGCATTGACAGGGGGCGGCCACCCGCCCCCCTCGGGTTTTTGGATATAGCATAAAAACGGCGGGGCGTAGCGCCGCCATACTTTGCATACCTTTTCTCTGATCATATTTACAACTCTTTTTGAAATTTTAAGGTTAGGTCATTTCAGGTCAGGTCACCAGTATAGGTCAAATGATCTGACTTACAAAAAGTTCAAAATAGCATTAGTCAAAACAGGGTGGACTTATTCAATTAAAACTCATCACATAACTTGCCTACCGAGTTCTCTTAAACATGTTCTGGTATTATTATATCGATGATCTAAGGTCAGGTACGAGCCATGACCTCTCTATTGGAAATATATGGGAAAATGGTTTTAACTAAATAACTCGGTAATGGATATAGATAGAGTGTCTATTTTAGCTTCATTAGATTGGCCTTGGCTTTTCGGGTCTAATGATACGCATTTTGACCTAATTTGACCTTGATCTGATCTCGAGGGGAGGTCAAATGCCATATTTGACTAAATTTGACCTAGTAAGGTCATGTTATACATCACTTCATTCGGCTTGCTGCAAGGATTGCAAGTGTCTAAATTGTTTTGCTCTATCTTTCATTGTTCAGATGTGATGACCAAAAACCTTCCTTTAGGTATGTACATACATGTTATGCATATGACGGCATGTTTTGATCTCTAGTGACCTTAAATGTGACCTTACAAAAAATGGTTTAAATATTTTCGATGGAGAAGTGGACGGGCTCCTCAACACCTTTTACCATTTTTCGCTACCTAGCGTGGTTCTCGAGATCTTGGGAGGGAGCGGGTACCCGCCCCCCCACCGTCAAAACAAAGGTGCCTTAGACCCCCGTCAATGCACGTGCCAACATTTAGGACAGAACAATGGAGATTGGGGGCCGACACAGAAAAGTGGAGCAAATTGTGGTTTCAAATGAACTTTATGCTATCAAAGGTTTTCCTTTTCTGGATCTTTATAAATGTGTGAAAAGGTATGGTCTTGCGAGAGGGCGCAATTCTACAGCTATTGCGAAAAAACACACTGTAAAGATCTTGTACGTTTGTCGGGCCAGCACTGGGTGACGAAAATGTGTTTACAAATTCAACCATATATTTCGATTCATTTTGTGGTATCGACAGGCCTTAAACGTACTCTAGTCAGGGTTAAGGAAAACCCAGAACCGGAAGGACTAAAGGAAACATTGTACAAGATTGAATGCGAATGTGGGGACAGTTATGTAGGGGAGTCAGGTCGCCCTAAGGCAGTACGCATGGAAGAGCATAAGGCGGACATGGTACATGGCCGCACTAAGACGTCAGCCACTGCTCATCATGCGTACCAATGCTGCAATGTAAGAAGGATATTGATCCAATACATTCCAAAATATTATCGAGTGAAAGAATCTGGAAAAAGCGTACCGTTAGAGAAGCCATTGAAATTCGTGAACATAAGTCCAATCTGAAAAGCGGTAGGAAATTCTCTGAGTCTGATGTGGGATCTAGCCCTAGGTTAGTTAGGCAGGCTAAGTCAGTACTCTTACCCCCCCTCTGCCATTGGTGGTTCCCTGTAGATGCTTCCATGTGAGTTGAATATTTTTGTTTTAATTGTTTTTAGATTAATTCCTTTGCTGTTTATACCGGGTGGCCCAAAAAACGTCCACAACTTTGGAAGGACATATTTCAGTAAGTCTTAAATATATTTCTATGAATTTTCTTAGCAGGAATAAAACTGCTATATTTCTCCATGTGTTCAAATTTTGTTGTCCGGAGAATTTATAGCTTTTAAAATATGCCCACCTATGTCAGTGTCAGTAAGAATCATGTTTTCTGCTGTCGATTCCCTTTATCGCCAGATTTGGCGTCGTAACTTTGGCACGTGCTGGCACGTGAGATTGTGAATGAATACGAAAGCATTGCGCAATATATGGTCTGTCTCACATATGAATGATCAGAGCACCTTAAAACTCAAAACGGTATTTTTTATGCCAACATGGTCCTTGCAAAAGACACGAAGTCTACCATAAAGCTCTGTTTTGAGCAAAAAGGATGGCGCGGGGGACATTTGGTGAAGGAGTTCCCTCGTTTACCCTGGAATCGTCGGAGCATAAACAGGCACATTGAAAAGCTCCAAAAGACCGGCTCATCCGACAGGAGAGCTAGAGCTGGTCCCCGAGGCGCCTTACCACAGCATCAGGAGGAAGAGATCGAGGGCATGATCTGTTCGCAGGAGGACCAGCCAGGAACCTACCTGGGTCAGCGAAAGACTGCCAAGACCTTGGGCGTCTCTAGGTCATCAATCCAACGCCACTTGAAGAGAAAGAAGTTCAAAGCCTTCAAGCGACTTCACTGCCCACCTATACCAGAATCCGTGCGGTAGAAACGCATGACAAGAGCAGCTGGACTGTATAAAAATATCGGAACGGCTGATGTGAAGATGTGATGTGATGAAAAGGACTTTACCGTGGAAGTTCCAACTAACACTCAGAACAACCGTGTCTACGGAACGGGAAAAATATAAATCTTCCTGAGGAGCCTCTGCATCACGAACAGTCACAATTTTCAAACAAAGTCATGGTGAGTGCCGGTATTCCTGGAACAGAAAAACTTCAATCTTCTTCCTCGAAAACCCAACAGCAAAATTCGACTCCGCTGCCTACATCGACTATTTGAGAGAGCAGCTGTTGCCGGCGTGTGAAGAGCTCCACCCTGATGGTTTCACCCGACAGCAAGATGGTGCACCAGCTCGTCACAGTGGTGCCGCACAATATTTCTTGCGTGAGCACTGAAGCTTAATCTCAAAGGACGACTAGCCACCTAATTACGCTGATCCGAGTCCGCTAGACTACTGCGTCTGGAACACACTGTCCGAGGCAGTGTGCCATCGCCGACGAGAGAAGTTCGTGACTGTAGAGGAAGTAAAGGAGTCCATCGTCACTGCATGGGACGATGTTTCTCTGGATACCAGCCGTGGCAGCATCCTCCAATGGAAACGTCGCCTGCACGCAGTAGTTCGCACAGAGGGAGGTGCCATAGTGCACGAGTTTCAATAAAATAGCCGAGGGAAAGGTGCATTTTGACTGCTTTAAAAAATATGGTTGTAAAACAACAACGGATCAGCAGATTTATCCCAAATTCCACAAACACACATTTAGAAATAGGCAAAATTGTATGATACCGAAATTGGTATACTTTCTTAGTCAGATAAAACAGATAGAGAGAGAGCCAAAGTCGGGGACGTTTTTTGGGCCACCCGGTGCAATTGCCTCAATTTAGCTATTTAATATATTATCCCTGTTAAGACATATGCGGTTAGGTAGAAAACTGTGAGTCATTTCCCGCGGCAGACCACGTTTTTAGATAACTGTTTTTCTCCAAAGTGTTGACGTGTTTTTGTGCCTGCAGTGTGTTTTGTATATCAGTGTCGTCTTCTTTCAATTTGTGTAACCAGTGAACAAGATACCACAAAAGGTATCGAAATATATGGCTTAATTTGTAAAACATATTTTCTTCGCCTAGTGATAGCCCGAAAACGTAGATCTTTACATTAATCAACCTGGGTAAAAAGGGCTTTCAAAATTAAAAAAAACTATCAAAACAACTCTTCTCCGATTTTCGGCAGCTTGTGAACGGCCCTACTAATCTGGCGAAGTTGAATGCGACGCCTGACAAGCTGACGTCATTCCACGCATTTTTCGACAACCCCATTCATATCCGATAAATATCCCTACCAATTCTGATTAAATGAGAGTCAGATCTCCACCCAATCCAAGTTTTAAAGTATGCTCTTCTGATACCTAACTAAGATATAATCCCTGCCCATTCCAAGTCGCACTTGGTAGATTTAAATCTGAGGAAGGCACTTTAGCTAACCACATAGGTAAATGTTATTTGGATTTCAGTATACAACTAAGCCTAGCTGAACCTGAATTATACATTTGATAATGTATTCGGCCAAAAAATTTAATTTTCGTTCCGCGCAATTTTGCCACTTTCTTTTTCAGTATGCCAAAAGTCTAAAAGAGGAATGGACTTACGAACAATGTAGTCAAAGCTCAAGCCCAAAGCCGTAACAGTCAGTTTTATTCAATAAATAAATTGTAAACAAAACTTTGAACCGGAGTGCCAAGCTAATTTGTTTTTCCTAAAATACAGATTTATGCATTGGTCATTGTTTTGCCATACAAAACCAAGTGAGTATGATCGGTAATAACGCCTGGAGGTAATATAGGCTTGATCATTTTTCCCCTTCCAGGCACCGGCCAATGTTAAGTAAAAGGCCAACTTTCCTATTTCTTGTCAGAGTCACCGCTCTGACTTTGGTGACGATTTCCATAATCCTGCGGTTCGCAGAAAGGATCTGACTAGTAGATAGAAACATTATTTATGTCAAGTCTGGGTCTTGTTTGCGTCATTAGGACACAAATTGTCACTCCTCAACTACTTTGTGGTAGACAATCAGTGTGTGCTGATTTTAGAGGTGACAATGTTGATATTTTGTTCCGATTTTTGGCTAGAGGAAAAAATCAGACCAGTTTTTGTCGCTTGGCGTGGCTTTAGCACTCAGGATTGCGAAATGACAGTTTGTCTATTGCTGATTGGACAACATTGACTGAAACTGAAACATTCTGCGCATTGTCATTGCTTTATCTAATAAAAATGCTTCCAGATGCATGCATATGTTTTATTTCACCCGTATTGGCAGTGAGGCCGCGACTTGCCGTTGACGACGCTGCCAGCTGAGGTCTGGCCCCGCAGCACGGTACGCCTCAGCACCGCGGCGACGAGCCGCGCTGACTAACGCCCGACTTACGCCGATGGGACGTGCCGTATCTGACGCTGACAAACACCGCGTCGCGACAGCACAATAGACCAAACCGCCGCGGCACAGCCGCAATCACGTGAATCACCGCAGCGCGGCAGCCGGGGGCTTCCAGTGTGCGGCGCGACGCGAGGCGGCCGGCGGACTCGGGACTCCGGCAGTCAAAACACGGCGCTGCGCGGCCTCATACTCCCAGCTCTGATCCTGATGCGGCAGACGCCGAAGACAACAAGGCCAATGCAACTATTTATTCAACCCATATGGAATTCACTGAGGGTGGCACCTTTCCTCCAAGGTCTTGTTATTCATATTACAAAAAAAGGAATACTGCCTGAGTTGCAAGAAACTCACTTCATCACACGATTAAGTTCCATTATATTCCTTGCGTGAGAAAGGCACCCTATCGGACTTCCCTGAATAGGTCTCAAAGCATGGTCTTCGTCGGATATAAAAACCCGGCGGGCCATTAAAAATCTGATAGGTATCCGAGAGAAAAATAGGCTCAGAAGGCGGGCCTTCTATTATACCAAAGAAACACCGCCCAACGTTCCGTGTTTTTCCTTCTGTCGGAAACGCGATCGTTATTTCAAAAACAGGCCTTCTCAGGCAGTTATGGGTGCGATCAGAGAGATAGCAGTGGGGGTGGGGGCGCCACCTGCGCGGGGACACCTGGTGCCGAGAACGTGACAGGCCGGCTGCTGGAAGGACATGGCTCTGACGCCTATCGCCCTGCAGAACGCCGCCCCAACATACCAGCCGGCCAGAGAACGGCGACGCCGGCGGACTGTCCGGCAGACCGGACGTCACAGGCTCTGTGGCTAAAACACCGGCTGTTGTATTGTTGCAACATTGAGTGGGCGATTGTGTACGTTTTAAGCTCAATTTTATGCCTCATGATTGGTTATATCCTCTTGTGCATATAGCCATTGGCTATGTGCATGGCTAATTGTTCTCCTAATCACTGGACGGACATATCAATTGAGCAGAACGGTGAATTAGAAACGCTCAAATAAGCCGGTTTATTAGAGTAATCTCTATACCACCCACCGCTCAAACGGCGTGCTCAACGCGAATACGGCGCGCCAAAGGGCTGGCTTTGAAGAAGCACGTGATTAATCAGCAGCAAGCATTCAGATTAACATATTTCATCAAGTGCACACATCACAAAAGTTAGCGGTTACGACGCGAACAATCGACACGAGTCGCGACCAGCTCGTTATTACGCCACAAACAACCCAGCGCGAATACATGATGAATTGCAATTAGTCTGGATTGGGGCGGGTCTGCTCAGTATTCATTCTGCGCGATTTCGTGCTGCGGCCAAATGGATTAATTCCAGTGCGCGGCTCTGTAACTGTCGCTTGATGGGCGATTAGTTAAGCTGACGAGTTGCATGCTGGTGCACCGTCAACATGGCCGGACGTCGCTCGGCCGGCCGCACTGCACCCGACACTGATTACCCTGGCCGCAGCAGACAGTGTCATGGACGCCGCACATCAACCCCGCACCCAGCGCACATCAACCCGCACCCAGCGCACAGCAGCCCCGCACCCAGCGCACAACTCAAGCCCGCACCCAGCGCACAGCAGCCCCGCACACAGCGCACAGCAGCCCCGCACGCAGCACACAGCAGTATCGCAACCAGCGCACAGCAGCCTCCCACCCAGCGCACAGCAGCCCCGCACACAGCGCACAGCAGCCTCCCACCCAGCGCACAGCAGCCCCGCACCCAGCGCACAACAGCCCCGCACCCAGCGCACAACAGCCCCGCACCCAGCGCACAGCAGCCCCGCACCCAGCGCACAGCAGCCCCGCACCCAGCGCACAGCAGCCCCGCACCCAGCGCACAGCAACCCCGCACCCAGCGCACAGCAGCCCCGCACCCAGCGCACAACCCCGCACCCAGCGCACAACAGCCCCGCACCCAGCGCACAGCAGCCCCGCACCCAGCGCACAGCAGCCCGCACCCAGCGCACAGCAGCTCCGCGCCCAGCGCACATCAACCCCGCACCCAGCGCACAACTCAAGCCCGCACCCAGCGCACAGCAGCCCCGCACACAGCGCACATCAACCCCGCACCCAGCGCACAACTCAACCCGCACCCAGCGCACAACAGCCCGCACACAGCGCACAGCAGCCCCGCACCCAGCGCACAGCAGCCCCGCACCCAGCGCACAACTCAAGCCCGCACCCAGCGCACAGCAGCCCCGCACACAGCGCACAGCAGCCCCGCACCCAGCGCACAGCAGCCCCGCACCCAGCGCACAACTCAAGCCCGCACCCAGCGCACAGCAGCCCCGCACACAGCGCACAGCAGCCCCGCACCCAGCGCACATCAACCCCGCACCCAGCGCACATCAACCCCGCACCCAGCGCACAGCAGCCCCGCACCCAGCGCACAGCAGCCCCGCACCCAGCGTACAGCAGCCTCGCGCCCAGCGTACAGCTCAGCCCCACCTGGACAACAGATACACAGCAGGCAATGGAAACCCCCAGCTTCTACCTCCATTTCCCACTTTATATTTGGAGGGCCCTAGGCGGAGGTCTATGGAAAATGCACGTTTTCAAACACCATCGGACATCTAGATCTTCATCGGCTCGAGGAGTTCTCCATCTTCACCTTTGTTTCGTTTTCATGTGTTGCACGCTTTATCTAACTTCACATTCCGCCCCAGGCGAAGTGAAAAACCTTTTTCAGAACCACTTTCCATCCTATGCCGAAGTTAAAAGCACGATGTGTTCTTTTCTTCTGGCAAATGTGTGTGTGTGTGTAGTATGTGTGTGTGTGTGTGTGTGTGTGTGTGTGTGTGTGTGTGTGTGTGTGTGTGTGTGTGTGTGTGTGTGTGTGTGTGTGTGTGTGTCTTGTTAACACGCGCATTGACGCGGGTCTGAGCCACTTTCGCTTTGACGAGGGGGTGGGTACCTGCCCCCTAAGATCTCGAGAACCACGGTAGGTAGCGAAAAACGGGAAACGGCGTTGGGCTGCCCATCCACTTCTCCATCGAAAATATGTAAACTATTTTTTTGTCAGGTCACATTTAAGGTCACGAGAGGTCAAAACATGCCGTAATATGGATAACATGTAAATTAAGTTTTTCGGCCATTACATCTGAACAAGTGAAGATAGACCAAAACGACTTAAGCTATATGAATCCTCGCAGCAAGCCGAATCGAATGATACATAATTTGACCTTGCTAGATCAAATCAAGGATTTGACCTGACCTGAGGTCAGGTCAGGGGCAAATTATATAGAATGCATATCATTAGAACCGGAAAGCCAAGGCAAGTCTAATGCAGCTAAAATAAACGCTCTATCTCCATCCGTTACTGAGTTATTCAGTAAAAACCATTTTCCCATGTGTTTCCAATGGAGAGGTCATGCTTCGTACCTGCCCTTAGGTCATCGATATCAAAAATGCCGGAAAATATTATAGAGAACTCAGTGGGCCCATTATTTGATATGAGTTTCAATCGGATAAGTTCACCCTGCTCCGACTTATGTTATCTTAAACTTTTTTTGAGGTCAGCTCACTTGACCTGTACTGGTGACCTGACCTGAGATGGTCTAACCTTAAAATTTTCACAGAAGTTGTAAAAATGATGAGGGAAAAGGTATCCCAAATACGGTGGTGCCACGCCCCACCGTTTTACTACTATTGCCGAAAAACCCGAGGGGGCGTGTACCCACCCCCCATCAATGCTCGTGTTAAACGCGACAGCATACTTAGCCTTTGCTAGTTTCTTCTGAGTCTTCTCTATTTTACTTATAACTCTTTTGGTATCTTCTGTCAAAACAAAGATTAACTCTCCAACTGTCATTTACTTTGTATATATTATTCCGTGCAACGTTTCAACAAATGATTACTTTTGTTATCATCAGGCTTAATATACACCTATGTTCGATAAACAAAGACACACAGTGGATACGAAAGTTAAATAAAACACTTTTAAGAAGGATAAGTTGTGGCTTTGAGCAGTGGTTGAGCAAATAATATATACGAAATATATAATATACGAAATAATTTATACAAAGTAAATTACAATTGGAGAGTTAATCTATGAATTGACAGAAGGTACCAAAAGAGTTATAAGAAAAATAGAGAAGCATCAGAAGAAACTAACAAAGGCTTACTATGCTGTCGCGTTTAACAACACATGCATTCGAGAGAATACCCTGCGAAAATATTCATATATATATATATATATATATATATATATATATATATATATATATATATATATATGTTATTGTTCGCATATTTTCTTTATAGTCTAACTTTTCATACTTGGCAGTTCGGAGTATGATACCTTCACTCAGTGTAGTTCGTGTAGTATGTCTTCACTCAGTTAGTGTTGTATAAAAGCAAAATATGCAATCGCATTCAATAAGGCTTGCATAAAAGAGAAACTATTGCCTTCATATGCAAATATATATATATATATATATATATATATATATAAACCAGCTAGTAAAGTAATATGGGTCTTAACCAGATAAATACGTCCAACAGGGATAACTAAATTTTCTAGCGCATCCAGATGCAACATTTCATAGCTTGTGGTAAGGTTAATACTTGCCTGAGCTAAAAGAAGTGATAGCGCTTCAAGTTAAGTTGCCACAAGCTATCAAAGGCTTATCACGTTTTCCTGCTGGCCCCTGTACATTGGAGGTGTACCCAATCAAAAACTAAGTTAATACACGCTATATAGTTATATTTACGAAAAACAGAACTTTTCCTCCCAGCCACAAGGCCTATCCAGTCATTTCTACCGCATCGCGATGCCATCCGTGCTGGTTTCTGACCTCCAGGTTCACGTTGTGTTCCCCTCGGACCGGTCGGGTTAGCTACGCTCATGTTGCGACGGTGCAGCAATTCAGCTCGTCCCCAGATAGCCGTGAGGGGCAGCCTCTACATACGTACACGCGTGTAAGCGTATGCGAGCATCGAATGTCGGCGTTGTTGAAATCTTGTGCAACATCACACTACAGAGGCGATGGCGGGGTGATGTACCCTGGAGTTTTGGAAATTCAGCCGTGAGGCAATCGTTGCAAATTCGAATGCCCAAAGGATGCTGAGCAAGACAAGTCAAGGGTAGAATTTGCCCAGGATTGGCACCAAAAACTCTTTCTCAGGAATAGCAAGGATAATGGGAATGTATATCCCCTCGTAGACAGATAAACAACAAAGAAATCACTTTCTCGTGCCATTGCATGCTAAAATGATTATACTAAAAAGAATACAGGCCGTTCGTGCAGGCTCGAAATATTTACTTTGTATTATTCCGGGATCTTCAAGAGAACTCAAATTCCTCGAGAATGTTGTAAGAACAAAGCATATATTCATTGCTTAGAGTTTGTGTATTCTATAGTGAGGATCTATTGTGCTCCGTCTCGGTGCACCTTTGTCATCTCAAACGCGGACTGTTTCGAAGACCAGTGGCGCGAATCCAAGGGCTCGTGTATTCTGCTTTTCATTGAAAAACACAAGAGGTGGTACAGTTAAATAAAATATGTTTTTCATACCGACAGCCGAACCTCTTAGAAAAACGTCAGACTACATTTGGGGGCAGGGGTGGGGTACAGTTAGCGTACATAATCGTCCTCATGTAGGCATTTGTAAAAGCCGTGGTCTTCGTCGAACACATTCGTCGAATCGTCGAATTCGTCGAATTCGTCGATTCGTCGAACACATTCGCATCCTTTTTCAAGCAGACCTCTGCGTTCCTTTACATAACAAGCAGGCCATAAATTATGTCTGTTAGCATATGCCCTACTCATAACTTCAGAAATTGGGCTATGCCATCTCAAGGGACGCTATCTAAAAAAAAGAATAACGAAAATCCCTGAGTGGTGGAGACATTATCGGAATATAAGTGGAGCACAATGCATTCAAATTTTGCATATCATACATGCATAGACATACTTATATTGTTCGTATATGTATTCATTGAATAATCTGCATTGCAACACGACTTTAGCTCCATCAATCTAGCCCTATTTCTGCCAGAGGGGGGGTGGGGTGGTTTCTGCACCCCTCCCCTATGCTTTTCTAGGATATCTCTAAAACAGTTTGTGATATGTTTTTGAATTTTTCTGGCCTGGCTAAAACTAGCTTAGGCAGATTTCTGGAAGTCTTTTTTCAATTATATATTGACCACGGGCGGAGCTATAGCTTGGTACTCATAGAGGATCTATTCACAAACCGAGGAAGACTGTGTGCTTCGCGTTTTCCGTAAAAAAAGTTTTTTAAAAACATTGGAACCAATTAAAATGTTTGAATACTATAAATGTTACTTCAGGTGGTAGTTAATCTACATTTCATATACATTTTCAACGGCGGCACTTACAACAACTTAGAATTGGGGAGTTTGTAATGTTATTGGATTGCACTGACACAAAGTGAGAATATTGTTCGCAGGACAGCCGAGAAGCGTAAAAGTAACCGTACTATGCTCCCAACCGAATACTATACGATAATAAAGTGCCATAGACGTGCTCAGGCATTTTAACTAAGGGGCTTTCACACCTGCGCAAGCGTATTTTAGTACACTGAGTGCAATTGATGAGACAGGTATTTTGGACATGCATTTGGTAGCAATACCGCATAGAGAAATATTCCTCTATAGACGGTTCAAGGAGGCAAGAAGATTCATAATATCCTGGTTTAGCATAGGCCGATAAAGGCTAGGCAATATGCAAAGTATCAATAGCCAAGGAACATATCCACATGCATGCCTTTTCATTGGCAATATGCATCTTGTTCCCCTATTCTCGTTTCCTGAGCCCGCCTCTCACTATCTGGTATTTGCTAATATATCCTACGGAAAACCGTTGGAATGTATACATAGATTGCACCATATAGGTATGACTGTGGAACCCCATTGGACTTTGAATTCCGCACAAGTGAAAGAAATATATATATATATATATATTTATATCAATTATCTGTCCATACGTACCATTTTCATGAAAATCAAATAAACCGGGTAGGAGTTATGGAAATTCCACACGGCACAAAAGTGTTCCTATATTGCGCACGCCCTTTTCCACATTTTTTACCATACCATTTCATTTTTTATCATAATTTTGCGTACGAAAAATGGATCTCACTCTGAATTTTTCAAATCTGACGGATATATTTTTAGATATTAGGGCAAAGGTAAATTCCGTCCCCACCCGCAACACAAATAGGGGTAGCTGGGAGCCTGACAGGAAGAGAGCTATAGAGGGTGGGGCTGCACAGTAGGTTGGGTCAAGATATAAAAATAGAGAAATGAGAGGTGGTCTTATTGTTCTGGGCTACAATATGATCAATATTCAATAAATACATAATTAAAATCGAAATATTGATGTTGATGTATTTTATCTACATCCGTTTTCGATTGAAAGAATGAATATTCGAAGATTTTTGGATGATTGAAACAATTTTCATCACGAGCAGACTTGTTGATGACTCATTTTTTTGTCGACTCAACTCTGATTCACGGCGTAAAGGCTGCCTCTGATTCTGACTCGACTCACTGTGTTGAAAATGGTGAGCCGACTCGACTCAACCCAAATCCAAAAGTGAGTCGACTCAACTCCGACTCAAATAAGCATTGAGTCAGAGTCGACTCCTACTAAGAATGGTGAACAAGTATGTACACAAAAATGCACATTTCCTTTCATAGTACGCACATTCCATGACATATATTCATGGGATTAACTATTTAATAACTGCACATTTTTTTGTCAATGCATTGCTTCATGACATAAATTATCCCGCCACCGGGGTCGGCGCACCTTCGCCCCACCGGGGGGCCATCGATGGCCACCCCTCAACTCGAAAATATGGGCGTTAGCGAAATCTGCAAAGTGCAATAGAAAGCTCGCGTGAATTCAGAAAGAAATTACTTGCATGTTTTAGTGTCAGGTCAATGGTTTGACCTCCAGAGGTCAAATTAGGTCAAGATCGGCTATTTTCACTCAAATATGCAATGATTAAGCAAACTGGGCATAACTCTTATGTCATTAGAGCTATTGAGGCCTGGTAAAGTACATTTGATAGCAAATTGCCAGTACTTTTTCCGCTATGTGGAACGTAAAGACCTCCCGCCAGTGGTTTGACCGCCAGAGGTCACCTCGTGACCTAATAGACCTGAGGTCACGAAAGGTCAAAAAGTGACCTTCCGTATATCAAATGAAAGCCAGTGACAAGACAAACCGATGGTGTTTGTTTCACCGCTTAGCTCTGTTAGGTCAAAAGTTACTGCCAAAATACTGTTTGTGACCTCTGGTGACCTGGATGACCTTGGAAAAGTCAAAGGAAAATATGACCCCTGGGATCCGTGAAAGGGTGTCCAAAACGTTGTTCTGAGCAGTCTGAGTATTTGCAATCATTTTTGTGGCTTTTATATCATGAAATAGCTTTCCCATGCTTTCCAATGGGAGAGGTCGCCTGTGACTGACCTCAGGCACGGAATCGAAAAATCCCGGATATACACCTTGTAGACCTAGAGGGTCATGAAGTGTGGAAGTTTCAAATCGATCGACTTTGAAATGTAGCTCTACAGACTCTAAAGGTGAAGTAGGTGACCTTGGTTGACCTCGTCTGGTGACCTGACCTTGGGTGACCCGGGTAAAAATTTCAGGGATGATGGGAAAATGATGCAGTGAGAGGTAGAGCCCTCAACCGCGGTGCTGCGCCTCGTGGTTTTTCTGCTATCCCGGAAAAACCTAGGGGCCATCGATGGCCCCCGTGGGGCAGGTTAAGTCTGCATACGAATGAAGAAAGGTGCTAAATACCAACATGTGAGTGAGATGAAGGGCCTGAGGGCTTTTCACTTTTAAGGTACCTATGTGCTTCATGACTAGTAATAATTAAGGCAATAAGCGAGGTTTAAACACAAAGAACAGGACTCAATGTTTGAAAATTTGACATTTTGAGAGGAAATTCCAGCCCCAGTGCATTTTGAACACTCTTGTGACAAATTAAGCTTCGAAATAAATACTAAGCTGAGTCGAACCGACCCGGTGCACCACCTCAATCAAAAACAAAACAAACAATGAACGATCGCGTCATCCTCCCGAACCTGTAGTGAATACTGCAAATGACACACTAAAGACATTACGCGAACCTAATTTCCGATGACACAAAGAATGATAAATAGCACTTCAAAAGTCACGTAACTTACAAAAACTAAGAAAATCATCTTGCCCTCAGGCTACAGTCAGGCCACAAAATAAAGAAAAGCTAACAATTATGGCGCACAATGGTGGTTTTGTGACTGGCGTGGGGTGCAGGGGGCTGCGGTGGCCCCCTCCAACAGCCAGCGCAGATCACTGGTTGTGACGTCACACCTCGTAGGTTGTACCATGAGAAAATTAAATGATTCAATATCCAACTTTTTGCAGAAGGAGGCCTATAATCGAAGATGAAATGCTTATTTATTACATCTGGAATAAACGTGATTACCGTGTATTCTCACAAATTCGTAAGCGGCCAGTGCGATTAGCAACAGTTTGACACACGATCCAAAGGTGAAGGAATTCCTCCACGCCCGTGTGACGTCACGCGGGCCTCGAGGAATCCCTCTTGAACTTACATTTAAGTAAAGGTATCTTGCTGCAGTAGTATGTTGTTCAGTGGGCGGGCGGTAAATAGGTAAATAATAATCAACATAATTTAAAGAGTGGTGGTTTGTTAGAGACTTGATGTAGATATAGGGAATGCCAGGGGATATAACTAAGTTTTACTTTCCGTATAGAGAGGACAGTAGGTAGGTAGGACATTGTCGTCAGTGTTGATATTATCTACCAGGTGACGTCCTCAAACCAAGACCAATCAAGAAAGTACTTGGGGCTTTATCAAAAAAGATGTGGCTTCCTAAGAGTGAATCATTGCGTGATTATCAGCTTAGGACTTTGTCTGGTGTGCACCCTCAAATTAAAAGAAGTCTGAATGTCCAAATCGAAAATGTGCCAAATCACATTTTCGGTATGATTTTCCATGATATTGCTAAGATTAAATGGAAAACACCTAGAAATTGTGTGTGGTTTTGAAACTGTATATTTTACACAACTTTTTGTTGTTAATGACTGATTGAGTCGAACCAACTCCTCAAGTTAATGATTTTTGAGTCGAATCAATTCCTGACTCACAGCTTAGAGGCTGACTCTGACTGACCCGACTCAACTGGTTGAGCACTGGAGTCGACTCAGACTCAACCCAAATCTAAAAGTGAGTCGACTCAACTCTGACTCAAGGAAAACTTGAGCCGACTCAGAGTTGAATCCGACTCTGAGTCGCGACTCAATAAGACTGATCACGAGAACATTTATTTATATGTTAAGGCCCTTTTATCATACGTAAGAAATTATGTTTTCTTAGAAAACACATACCATGCCAGTGACGGATCTAGGATTTCGTTAAGGGGGCCAGGCTCGAGGGCGCCGAACCTGGGGGCGCCGAACCTGAGGGGCGCCAATTTCAGTGGCGGATCTAGCCGGTCGGTTTGGGAGGGGCAGACCAAAGTCGAAAAGCAAAAATATGTCACGCAGTAAAAAACTGCGCTACCAATATCACTTGCCGGTAGAATTTTGGGTTTGAGGCGAAAAGCTAAAAAAACGTCACGGGGTGAAAAAAACTATGGGCTCGAGATACTTCCCCTATCCAAGGCTGGCTATACTATGACTGGCTATATTATAAGTGAGAATTATTGATATCTACTCCATGATTCTGATGAAGGGCTGTGCCTGAATATATAATCTTCAGTGTTTTTTACATTTCCGGATTCGAGGGGACAGGCCAGGGAACATCTTATCAACTTATGTTCTGTTTGAAATTGAGAGTTGAAACACCAAAATTTTGCTTATAAACTAAAAGGAGTAGGGAAAAAAGGAGGTCGATCGCTTTGGTGGGCGAAGACATAGTTTGTCCAGAGCTTTTCCGTTTGGGGAATGCATTTTTGCCCCCTCCCCTGGCTCCGCCACTGGCCAATTTACCACCTAAAAGGCGGTCAGTGTCAATGAAAAACGGGTTTAAAAAGGATTTGTAAATGCCTATTTTCATGAAAGCTTCCTCTTAGTGAGGACATGCTCACGTTTACC
This sequence comes from Lepas anatifera, assembly GCA_034440635.1. Taxonomy (NCBI): domain Eukaryota; kingdom Metazoa; phylum Arthropoda; class Thecostraca; family Lepadidae; genus Lepas; species Lepas anatifera. Next base: position 108,813 of record JAOTON010001553.1, on the reverse strand, counting down.
ATCAAGCATATTTCAGGCCAGCTAACGACTGGTACCTTGGTAGAAAATGCTGAAAGCACCCACTGACACTATCTGAAGCACGATGAGCAAATAATACAGTCATCTTCGGTCATGGCGAAAACTGAGGCGTCGTATCCACCACCTCCACTTATCACAGTTGTCCTGGCTAACGGCTCCATACTGAAATACCCGATTGACGCTAACCTGAGCCTCATAGGCCGCAGAACCTCTGCGGGCCTGGGCCCTGAGTTTTGGTGACTTCTCTGAGTTTATATCGAGTCCCCTCAGCTAATCTGGGACCGCTTTAGTTAACCAGGCCCTCACACTGAACTTGAAACCTATGTGTCGCTGCTGAAGCCTATTAAGCTTTCGGGGCCCTTTATTGATATAGGGCCCCTCAACAGGTCCTGGGCCCACTGAGCTAAAAGTTGGAGCTCTGAGCTCTGAGCCCCAAGCTGGATTAGTGTCCCTTAAGCTGTTCAGGGTCCCTGGGTTGGTACCGTTTTCGTTTAACTGATATAGATCCCTTCAGCTTGTTTGGGGCCCGTTGTGCGTATCTGGGCAATAGTTCGTCGAGGCACCCAGCTAGTCTGGCCCTATTAGTTTTATGGGCCTTCTGAGCTTCTGCAGGGTCCCCTCAGCGTGTCTGGGCCCCATGAGTTGAAAATTGGACCCTGGGTCAATTTTGAGTCCTGAGCTTATTTAGAAACCGTTTAAAGAGGTAGGCACCCCACGCTGGTCTTGAGAATCCTGTGTTGGCACTGAGGTCAAATGAGCTCGTTGGGGGCCCTTATCTGGGCCCCCTTAACTGGCACGGGCCCCTCAGCTGATTTTGGAGACCCAAAATCCCTCCAACCGGATTCCACCCACGCCAGATTTCCTGACTCCCTGAGGGACCCTGGGGACCATCGGGGATTTTCCCGCGATCAGCGCTGGGGTCCCTCCCCCGAGACAAAGCTTACAACATGTCTCTGTCTCTATACTCTAGCGTCTGCCAGAGTTGAGCTAGAATCATTTTAGGCACAATTCGCTTCCTCTCGTTACGGGGAATCATTAAATAATGTATAATGTGACTATACTAGGTTAAAACATAAAAATGACCTGACCTAAGGTTAGGTCAAGGCCACCATCTAGCCTAGCATAGTCAATATGCATATCAATCAACTCACAATAACAATAAAAAATGGTATCAAAATACGGGTTTTATCAACATTTCCTGCAAAGCCATTGACCCAAGTCTTAAAACCTGCTCAGGAAGCCCCAGATGAACTCTCAGAGGTAACATGTCTAAACTTGCAACATGAACCAATATAGAGGCCTAGGTACTATGATTTGGGGAATCCGAAGGTATTTTAAGCGGCGTCTCCAGACATAGAGCAATTGTTCGGCAAATTTCCGTTTTACCCCATGCATTTTCAATGGAGAGGTCATGATTCGTACTTGTCCCTAGGCCATCGATGGAAAAAATCCTGGAATAAATTTATTAGTACTTTTGGGCCCATTATATGGTACAAGTTTAAATTGATAGATTCACCCTTTTCTTACTTACGCCAACTTAAACATTTTTGGGGTGAGGTCACTTGACCTGCACTGGTGACCTGACCTGAGATGACACAACCTTAAATTTTGAGGAAAGTTGCGGAAGTGATCAATGATAAGGTTTGACAAGTACTGAGCCGCTTCGCGCCGACGCTTTTCTTGCCACTGGGGACATCGAGGGGGTGTTCAAGCACACCCCAACGGGCCGGAACAGGGCGCGAATACTCTAGAACAGGGCTGAGGCCAAAAGGCTCTAAACAATGTCTGAAATCGTGGGGTCAAGGTCCTTCAAGGTCATTAACCTATTACGGCACAACCCAACATATTATGTCTAATTTACACTATAACTAACGCTGCGCCCAAGCTTACCAATGACTTTTGATCAAGCCTTGATCATCAAGGCCAGTCACCTTTAAAATTGACCTGTGACCTTGATCTAAACACTGAATAACCTTAACTTTGATGTAATAGCATACGTTATAATAGGTGTCGTAACATTATGCAACGTCATTTAGGGGCTGTCCAGGAGTAACTGTGCTCATCAGGGACACCTATGCTCTCTGGAGGGGCCTTTGCTTCGATGAGGCACCTGTGCCACCCAGGGCGCCTTCGCTCCCCAATGGACGCGACCTAGCTATCCAGGGGCATCTTTGCTGTTCTGGGGGTGCCTTTGATACGCAGTGCCCAAGGGGAGCTTTTTCTTATCCAGGTTCACCTTGGTATTGAGGGGCGTATTTTTATTCAAGGTAACCTATACTACCAAGTGGCGCCTACCCTATGCAAGGGGCGCTTAGGCTATCTAGGGGCGGCAATTTGCTATACATAGGGCACCCTTATGCTCTCCATGGGCACCTCATTCAGAGTGTGCCTCGATATTCAGGGGCGCTTTTCTATCAGCAGGGTACCTGTGCCATCTTGGGGCTATTCTTATCAAGGGACGCTGCTGTTATTCAGGAATACCTACACCACTGTCGAGGGTCGCCTTTGCTACCCAGAGGCGCCTTTACTTCTTAGGAAGTTTGGCGCCCATGCTTTAAGGAGTGCTTGGCATCGATTGATTGCTCTATTATTGGGCTTAGGTGCGCGTGAACCTTGAGCTCATGTAGCGCCCATATTGTTGCTAAGGAACGCTTATGCTCTCAAAGGGCGCCTTTGCTATCCAGGGCCTCTGTTTTATTCAAGGCAGTCTGTTCTATCCACGGGCATCTGATATTTCGGGGCGGTGCCTAGGTTATTCAGGAGGCAGCTTTTTTCTCCACAGGGGCGCACTATTGCTTTCCAGGGGCGCCGTTACTGCCCAGGGGTGTCTTTCTATCCAGAGGTGCATATGCTCTCTAGGTGTATTTTTCAATCACAGACATGATTGAAATACATGCCCCTACGTTATCCTGGGGTGCTTTTTGTCTCCGGTAAGGCGCTATTTGCCTCTTCCGGGCACCAGTTTATCCAAGGGCACCTATGCTGTCCAGAGAAACTTTGTTATCTAGGGCTGCCTTCGCTGTTAAGGGCACCCTTGCTACCCAAAGGGAGCATTTTACTTTCCTGGATTGCCTATTTCCATCTAAGGGGCGCATATGCTATCTTGGAGCGCCTTTGCAAACATAGGGCGCACTTTTCTATCCAGGAGCGCCTTTGCACTTGAGCGGGTGCCTCTGCAATCCAGGAGGAGCCCAAAATAGATGGAGAATAACAATTCTGAAATAAGGCGCTCGAACACTGAAATAAAGTGCCTAATTATCAAAAAGAGGCGCTCATCTGCTGAACGGGGAGGACTGCTGGTTGGTGAGGGCAACGTTCTCGGAAGTGAGGCGCACACACTGAAAAAGGCACCCGGTTGCAGCGATGGAGCACTAAGCCTTCAGTTATAGGTTAATGAAATGTGGTTAAAGGCAGTTCATGCTCAAATTGAGCGCTCGAGCCCTGTTACAGAGCGCGCGACTGTCGGAAAGGTGTGCCAAACCATAGACAGTAGGGCAGCTGAAGATGGAAAGGGACACCTATGATATCCTGGGGGCGCCTGTACTCTCAGGTGAGGCGCTTGTTTTCTTTCTCAGGCGCCTAGTTTATCCATGGCCGCTTATGCTGTCCAGATAATCTATTTCAAGAAGGGTTAACTTTGCTGTCCAGGGGCGCCTTTGCTATCCAAGGGCGCATATGCTATCTGTAGGGCGCTTTATGCAAAGGGCGCCTAGGCTGTCCAAGGGCGCCGTCCTAACCAAAGGCCGCCTTTCACTTTCCCTGAAGTGCCTATTTCTGTGTGAGAGGTGCATATATTATCTAGGAGTGCCCTTGATATACGGCGACGCATTTTTGTCCAGCAGCACCTTTGCTCTTGAGGGCGCTGCTCCAATCCAGGGTAGCTGAAGATGGATAAGGGACATCTATGTTATACAGGGGGAGCCTGTACATTCCAATGGGGCGCTCATTTTCCTTCTCAGGCACCTATTTTATCTAGGAGGCGCATACGCTATCCAAAGGCGCCTTTACTACCGAAGGGGTGCCTTCCTAGGGGCGCCTTTGCTACCCAGGGGCGCCTTTGCTGTCCACAGCACTTGTGTTATCCAGGGTTGTTTTTGCTGTCCAGGGGCGCCTTTGCTATCCAAGGGTGCATATGACATCCGTAGGGCGCTTTTTCCAGTGGGCGCCTAGGCTATCAAAGGGCGCCTTTTTCTACCCAAGGTGAGCATTTTATTTTCCTAAAGCGCATATTTCTATCTAAGGGGCGCTCATGCTGTCCAGGGCACCTATGTTACCAAGATTTGCCTCTGCTGCCCAGGGGCGCCTTTCCTAGCCAAGGGCGCATATTGTATTCGTAGGGCACTTCATCCAGGGGGCGCCTAGGCTATCCAAAGGCGGCTTTTCTATCGAAGGTTTGCCTTCCTAGGGGCGCCTTTGCTACCCAGGGGAGCCTTTGCTGTCCACAGCACTTGTGTTATCCAGGGTTGTCTTTGCTGTCCAGGGGCGCCTTTGCTACCCAGGGGCGCCTTTGCTGTCCACAGCACTTGTGTTATCCAGGGTTGTCTTTGCTGTCCAGGGGCGCCTTTGCTATCCAAGGGTGGATATGACATCCGTAGGGCGCTTTTTCCAGTGGGCGCCTAGGCTATCAAAGGGCGCCTTTTTCTACTCAAGGTGAGCATTTTATTTTCCTAAAGCGCATATTTCTATCTAAGGGGCGCTTATGCTGTCCAGGGCACCTATGTTACGAAGATTTGCCTTTGCTGCCCAGGGGCGCCTTTCCCAGCCAAGGGCGCCTATTGTGTCCGTAGGGCACTTCATCCAGGGTGCGCCTAGGCTATCCAAAGGCGGCTTTTCTATTGAAGGTTTGCCTTCCTAGGGGCGCCTTTGCTACCCAGGGGCGCCTTTTCTGTCCACAGCACTTGTGTTATCCAGGGTTGTCTTTGCTGTCCAGGGGCGCCTTTGCTATCCAAGGGTGCATATGACATCCGTAGGGCGCTTTTTCCAGTGGGCGCCTAGGCTATCAAAGGGCGCCTTTTCTACCCAAGGTGAGCATTTTATTTTCCTAAAGCGCCCATTTCTATCATAAGGGGTGCTTATGCTGTCCAGGGCACCTATGTTACCAGGATTTGCCTTTGCTGCCCAGGGGCGCCTTTCCTAGCCAAGGGCGCATATGATATCCGTAGGGCGCTTCATCCAGGGGGCGCCTAGGCTATCCAAAGGCGGCTTTTCTATCGAAGGGGTGCTTCCTACGGGCGCCTTTGCTACCGGGGCGCCTTTGCTGTACACAGCACTTGTGTTATCCAGGGTTGTTTTTGCTGTCCAGGGGTGCCTTTGCTATCCATGGGTGCATATGACATCCGTAGAGCGCTTTTTCCAGTGGGCGCCTAGGCTATCAAAGGGCGCCTTTTTCTACCCAAGGTGAGCATTTTATTTTCCTAAAGCGCCTATTTCTATCTAAGGGGCGCTTATGCTGACCAGGGCACCTATGTTACGAAGATTTGCCTCTGCTGCCCAGGGGCGCCTTTCCTAGCCAAGGGCGCATATGATATCCGTAGGGCGCTTCATCCAGGGGGCGCCTAGGCTACCCAGGGGCGCTTCATCCAGGGGGCGCCTAGGCTACTCAGGGGTGCATTAGTTCCCCATGGCGCAATCCTGCTATCTAGTGACGCCTTTTCTTTGCCGGGGCGCTTTTGTTAGCTTTCTAAATTTCATCTTAAACATTTTACTGGGGCGCGAAAGACCAGTTAAGGCGTCTAGTGTTTGGGCAGGGGCGCTTTGCCATGGTTTTAAGGACTATGTGTTAATTCAAGTGGAATAAGTGGTATCTACCACCTTGGCGCACGAAATGGGTACAGGCGCGCCGCTCATATCGGGCGCCTTCGGCGCCCGATATGAGCTAAGCTATGCTGAGGCGCTTCGGAGCTAAGGCCGGGCCCCTGGCACCCCCCTTGGATCCGTCACTGTACCATGCTTTGATACAAAATGTACACACTTATCTTTGTCTATGAGCTTTTGATCCCCTATTTCATGACACACCCGAGAACATATATTTAGGTAGGTACGAATCCCTTATTTAGTGTATTAGAGATTATTTCAGATAAAGGGTAGTTACAATAAAGCTAGCTCTATTTCAAAGCCTGCAATGCCTTGTTTCAGTTTAATTGCAAATGCAGCTACTTGATGGCCATCTTTGTGATGACGAGGAGGTCCTGCTTGCAGTTGATCATGGGCACTAGATCGATGAGTGCCCCTCCTTCGGATGAACCCATTCCTCCCCTCAGCACTGCAAACAGAAATGGCTGCAGCTGCTAATTTGTTTACAGCTCTCGTTCTCCTTCTTTCTTCTCTTGAGCGAGGCGGAGAGAGATACAGCGACAGAGACAGAGACAGAGAGAGAGAGAGAGAGAGAGAGAGAGAAAGAGAGAGAGATAGTTTTAAAGGAAGTGAGAGCTGCATTCACTTCCGTCTGTGGTTCAGAGTAGGGACCAGTACAACCAGGGGTGCCCAGGATCAACCGTAAGTAGGATATACTTGGCATCACAAAACTGGCCATCAAATAGGTATGTTGCACATATCAAACTGAAACTCTGCTTTTAAGGCTTCGAAATGCGACTATATTTATTTTCACCACTTATATGAATCAATATATAACGTTCTAAAAAGATCCATAATCCCCCCTTTGGCTGTGCCCGTATTTATCATGCAATAGTAATAAAAAGTAATCAGTAATTAAGAAGTGTGGCTATTTTGTATCAAAGCATGATCTGTAGTTTTCGTAACATCTTTGAATTTTCTAAATTTGATAACAAGAGACAAAACATTTACAAGTAGAAAGAAACGTACTTTTTGCAAACGTTTTTTATCCTTAAAAAAACTCGTAAGTGCTTTTTTAATTGAGAAAGAGGATAGGAAGAAAGTAGAAACCGGTATTTTGCTTTTGATTACGGTCTACTAGACTACCTTACAACTCAAGATTATAAAGCCGCCCCTAGTGCCTCCATTTTTCAAGCTTTGACTCAAACTACTGCACAGCATTCTTGACGTTCACCAATTCAGCCGAGATCGTCAAAACTATTTACAGAATATTATCACTTGTTTTAGTTCATAGGCTTAAAGGGAATGTGTCACCTTGGTCGAATCGTTGAATTTAGTGTAATTAGGGGTATTTTTAACCAAAAATCAAGGAGGCGTCCATGATGTCTTTGAACGATGTGCAATAAGCTCAATATTTTGATTTTTGTAAATGTTCCTCTAGAGAAAAAAAGAACTATCTGTCTGTGGATGATGTCATGATCTGGCAACCACTACCGCATTCAATACACTTCAAGGGCTTCGATTGGATGATGCTCATCGTGACGTTAGCGTATGTGGTCACACCAACAGCCATGACAACTGTGGCCTGCTGCTAAGGGTACATGAGTGGTACATTTCAGGTAGGTTTTAGTTTTTCTACGGAAATATTGAGTTGCAAGACAAATGATATATTGAGTACGGGGTTTACCGGGACTTGCTTTACAACTTGACTATATCAGTTAAAATCACGTTATGAAGGTGCCACATTCCCTTTAAAGACGTAAGCCACTTTTCAAAATAAATTCCTCCAGACCCAGTAAAAGGGACACTTCCCATAAAAGTAGGTTCGGGAGTGTCGGCCCATGGGTGCCGCGAGTTTCACGGGCTAGCTACAACTGTTCGCGCTTTTGTCTTGCTACCTCCCATACAAGACGGGGCCGAGGGATGCCCATTGGAACCCACCGTCTTAACATTGGGTGCGAGGGCTGGCCGGAGGCACGGCGGGAAGGTAAAACGGCACATAATACCTGAGCCGATAGGCTCACTCTTTCCCTATGTCTGCTACCTTCAGCCTTCTTGGGGTGGGGGAAAATATAAGTAAAGACCTTAAAAGATACGGTTCCATTACAATTTATTTGCCTACTAAACCCACAAGCGGTCAGAGCTTGCATGATATTTGAGGAGGAAAAAACTGACGGGAGGACTGCAGATAGCCCAGTGACTTTTTGGCGCCATTTTAACCCGCGCCCCACCGGGGGTCCGGCGCCACCTTCGCCCCACCGGGGGGCATCGATGGCCCCCCTCTAACTCCAAAAATATGGACGTTAGCGCAAATCTGCAAAGTGCAATAGAAAGCTCGCGTGAATTCAGTCAGAAATTACTTCACATGTTTTAGTGCTCAGGTCAATGGTTTGGCCTCCAGAGGCCAAATTAGGTCAAGATCGGCTATTTTCACTCAAATATGCAATGATTAAGCAAACTGGGCATAACTCTTATGTCACTAGAGCTATTGAGGCCTGGTAAAGTACATTTTATAGCAAATTGCCAGTACTTTTTCTGCTATGTAGAACGTAAAGACCTCCCGCCAGTGGTTTGACCTCCAGAGGTCACCTCGTGACCTAATATGACCTGAGGTCACGAAAGGTCAAAAAGTGACCTTGCCGTATATCAAATGAAAGCCAGTGACAAGCCAAACACGATGGCGTTTGCTTCACCGCTTTAGCTTAATTAGGTCAAAAGTTATTGTCAAAATACTGTTTTTGATCTCTAGTGACCTTGGATAACATTGGAAAAGTCAAAGGGCAAATATGACCCCTGGGATCCGTGAAAGGGTGTCCAAAAACGCTGTTCTGAGCAGTCTGAGTATTTGCAATCATTTTTGTGGCTTTTATATCATGAAACAGCTTTTCCCATGCTTTTCCAATGGGAGAGGTCGCCTCGTGACCTGACCTCAGGGCACGAAATCGAATAATCCCGGATATAAGCCTTGTAGACCCTGGAGGGGTGATGAAGTGAAGGAAGTTTCAAATCGATCGACTTAGAAATGTAGCTCTTACAGAGCTCTAAAGTTGAAGTGAGGTGACCTTGGTTGACCTCGTGTGGTGACCTGACCTTGGGTGACCCGGGGTAAAAAATTTCAGGGATGATGGGAAAATGATGCAGTGAGAGGTAGAGCCCTCAACCGCGGTGCTGCGCCTCGTCGTTTTTCTGCTATCCCGGAAAAACCTTAGGGGGCCATCGATGGCCCCCGGTGGGGCGAGGGTTAAAGGCCTACCACTGGTTTGCCGACGCCCTGAGCACGCGGGAACGGTGGGCGCGGCATGGCACAGTGCACGGAGCAAACGAAACTTGCTGACTGAGAAAGATGGCCACGCTGCCTTCGGAATCGGACCGACGACGTTGGAACGCTTGTCATGTCAGCGCCATGCCAGCTGAACCGACACAACGTACACTCCGTGTCGGGAACACACTAAAACCTGCCGAGCATGCCTTCTTAATTATACGGATTGACGCAAAAACAGTACCTAGGATGGCGATAGGCATGTCCGACAAGGAATTTTAAACGCCGGACCCGGCCGCGCCAGCAAAAACTGGGCGCGCTGCCCAGATGCTTGATTACATATATATGCCATGTCTAATCGATGGGCGGCAGTCGCCTTTGTCGCTGTCGTAAACGTCGCCCGGTTGAGGAGTCAATGCATCACGGCGTGGCTGTAGCCTCGGCGCTGCCCCGCTGCCCTCGCGCTGGACGTGCCGCAAAAAGGTGCCTCTCTCTCCCCACCACCAGCCGCCAGCCACGCAACGCCCAACGCCGCGTCGAACGGCCGACAACCAGCTCCCTCACTGGTCCTACCTTCTCCACCGCCTTGGTTTCTATGTTGTTTATCTCCGTCACATTATTGTCATATGTTTAGGTAATGCACTAATTGTTTTTGTCAAGGGTCACCGCCTGTCTTCTCACATGAGGTTTTATGGTGTTTTGGAGTTTAAACATTTTTATTGTGACTTTTCCACGCTTTGATGGATTTATTGCTAATCTTTGAACGGATTCTACGCATTTCATTTAACCCGCGCCCCACCGGGGGTCCGGTGCCACCTTCGCCCTTTTGCGGTGGGGGTTAATCGATGGGCCCCCCGTGCACCGGGACCCATGGATGCCCCCTCTAACTCCGAAAATATGGGGGTTAGCGCAAATCTGCAAAGTGCATTAGAAGGCTTGCGTGAATTGAATAAGAAATTACATCACATGTTTAAGCGTTCAGGTCAATGGTTTAACCTCCAGAGGTCAAGTTAGGTCACGATAGGCTACTTTCACTAAAATGTGCAATGCTTAAGAAAACTGGGCATAACTCTTATTCCATTGGAGCCATTGAAATTTTGCTAACTACATTTGATAGGAAAATGCCGGAATTTTTCCACTATGTGGATCGTAATGACCTCTTGCGAGTGGTTTGACCTCCAGAGGTCACCTCGTGACCTAATATGACCTGAGATCACGAAAGGTCAGAAAGTGACATTGACGTATATCAAATGAAATCCAGTGACTAGACATACATGGTGGTGTTTAATTCAGCTTTCTAGCTTAAGTAGGTCAAAATTTATTGTCAACATACTGTTTTTGACCCCTTGACCCCTGGTAACCCTGGATGACCTCGGAGAGCTCAAAGGGCAAATACGGCCCCTGTGATCCGTGAAAGGGTGTCCAAGAACGCTTTGCTGAAAAAGTGGAGCATTTTTAATCATTTTTGTGTGACTTTTAGATCATAAGACAGCTTTTCCCCATGCTTTTGCAATGGGAAAGGTCACCTCGTGACCTGACCCCAGGTTACGAAATCGAAAATCACGGATAAACTTTATGTAGACCCTGAAGAGGTCGTGAAGTGTAGGAAGTTTTAAATCAATCGACGAAGAAATGTAGCACTTATAGAGCTCAAAAGTTGAAGTGAGGTGACCTGGGTTGATCTCACCTGGTGACCTAACATTGGGTTACCTGGGTAAAAAATTCAGGGATGGCGGAAAATGCTGGGGTGAGAGTTAGAGCCCTCAACCGTGGTGCTGCGCCTCGTCGTTTTTCTGTTATTCCAAAAACCTTAGGGGCATCGATGCCCCCTGGTACGGCGAGGGTTAAATGAGGGCTTAGGGTGGGTTTAACGGTTTTATCTCAGATCCTTCTAACATCCATTTTTGTAATATTTTATATATTTTCAGGGTCAAAGGTTATTGTCATTACAACTGAGAACTAATTGCAGCACGCACTGTATTCCTAGCTTGGATACACCCTTAGATGTCTTTGGAGCTCATCATTGACTCACTCGCCTGACAGGAAACATTTTTCAGTAAATAATAATAAATTCAAATTCCCACCTACACGGCAAAGGTGGTTCGCACCAGGCCCCATTAAAGTATTTCAGCGGCATTACATCATCGCAGCTGGACAGGCACAAGCCGGGTTGTGGATTTATAGCTCTTTGGGAGTTCCTGGGCACCCCAATGAAACGTCGAGTTATTGTTAAAATTCCTTGAAATGTAATTGCTAGTCATTTTCAGGACTTTAAACTAGTTTCATTTGGTTCAGCAGGCCTGTGTGAGGGCCAAAAAACGATAATATTACGCTATCTATTTTTTCGTGATAGTTATTGGCATTCTTTCAAATTTTGTAGCCCCCAATGATTTTCGGAAATCTACGCCCCTGAACATAAGGATTACAATGCAGTGCATCCCAATAATGACATTTCTTAGAGTTATGAAATAAAATTTACCGGTCGGCTCAACGAAGCTATATTTTAATGGAAAATTCAATCATTTTTATATTTAATTAAATATGCGATCTGCCAAAACTCTAGTGGAGTTTCTTCAAATTGTCTCCAATGCATCAAAGTTGACAATATACGTTAAGGGCTTTGTTTCGACTATGGAATGGCACAAACTCGTTCAATTCAATTGCCCGAGATGACCTAACATTAAAATTTTGACAACAAAAGTTGTAAAAATAATCAGAAAAAGGGTATGCCAAGTATGGCGGCGCCGCAGTTTTTATGCTGTCTCCAAAAAATCCAGGGGGGACGAGTACCCACCCCCTGTCAATGTGCGTGTTTAACTAAGTTATGATTTGCAATAAGCACAGTGCGGAAAGTTGCTTTGCTAAGCAGTAAGTACCGCCGAGTGTGTCCTGCTAGGCGTATAAGCCTGCCGCAGGCTATCAAAAAAGTTGACAAAGGTGGAGGAACTATGGCGCACCGGGGCACCCTCTAAATGATGCATTTTAACACCAAACTAAGCTAACCTGGCGTTGACTGCAAAGATATATATATATATATATATATATATATATATATATATATATATATATATATATATATATATATATATATATATAGAGTAGAGAGGTCCATGGCACCCCGCTTAAATATGGACCCACCGCTGCCACTGAAACCTGAAGGGTTACATGAAGGTTTGCTATTCTTCAAAACTTGCGTCCGGCACCGCTCGTGGGTGTTTTGTCAAGTTCAGAATTCCGTCGGGAACATGAGCGGAAGCGAACGAGCATTGCAAAACATAATTTGTGGGTCTAGAAGAGATAGGTTTCTCTCAGCGAGGAACTAAAGTTTTACGGACAGCGAAAGCCCCAACCTAACTTTTTTCGCCGTTGGTGACGCTTTTGTCAAAAGCTGAAGCTTTTTCACAAAGCCCCAGTATGAATATATAGACCTGGTGACCAAAATAGAGATCCGAAATAGACCCAACAGGGTCAAAAGATCTATATTAGAGCCTGGTCAATGAATATAGAATAGATTTTGAGTCCTGCTTGGCTTCAACTCTAGCTGCGCGCAGCGTGTTTCTTTTTCCTGTTTAGGCTCACGGTACCCTTGGAGGCTGTCACTGAAATGCAATGAATTTTAACTGCCAACAGGGCATCCTCCCTAATGGAGCGAAATATATCCAAAAATAACGGAGAAAATAGAAGTAGAATCACGTTCTTAACTCATCAAATATAGACTCCGGGCCAAGTTTTCAGTGCTCACTGCCACTTTGGTGATTACCTAATTTTTACGAGAAGATGTTACAAGCTCAATTTTGGAATTTTGTCTTCTCCAGTATCTTAACCTTCGCCCGGGTGGGGGGTCTTTTTAGACCCCCACCCTCGGGTTTTTCCGAAGTGATAAAAAAACAGCGGCGCGCAGCGCCGCCAAACTTGGTCTAGCTGTTTCGTCATCATTTTTACATCATTCCTGAAAATTTTGGCTCAAGGTCATATCAGGTCAGGTCACCAGGTCAGGTGAAGTGACCTCACCTCAAAAAATACTTAGGACGGCATAACTAAAAGAAGGGTTAATCGATCAAGTTGAAACTCATACCACATCTTGGGCCCACCAGGAGCTACAACATTTGTTCCGGGATTTTTGATATTGGTGACCTAAGGTCATGTGCAGAGCATGACCTCCCCATTGACAATGCATGGGGAAAATCACGAAATGAGCTTTTCTCAGTAAGTATGGATGGAATCAACTTCAAACACCGGTTGCGATTTGCTCTTGGCCCATTTCTGAAGCTGATACCAAAAGTTTTGACTTGAGACCTTTAAAAGGTCACCTTAGGTCAAATAAACATTTTTTGGTGTTTTTCTCTATAAATGTTGAATTAACTAAGATAGAGCTTTTATTTTGTCACCAAAGTGTTTGTATAGTCACTGGAAGTCAAATGATATACATCATGACTATACCAGGTCAAGTTGGGTCAGACCGTTGACCTGGGTCAGGTCAAATTCTTAAATTTGACCTGGCATAGCAATATCATATATCATTCGATTCGTATTGACGAGAGGATTGCAATGGTGCATAAACTATGGCTGTATCGTGTTTGGTTTGGAAGCTATTAGCGAAAAAGTAAACCCCCTTATGCATGGGTGGCTATGGACATTCCCAAGAATATGCCCAATATTTAGTGACCTGTAGCTCCCTAGGCTTTGACCTGACACGAAAATGAATGCCACTGTAATGAAAGCGCATCTCAAGAGCTTTCGAATGGTGTTAGAAAAATGTTTCTAGCTATCATAGTTTCTGAGATATAGGAGGTTTTCTTAGTACACCTCATATTAGCGATTTTGACCTATTTTGACCTCTGATGACCTTGATATTGACCTTACAAGAAAAATGACTGAAGTATTTTTGATATCATTTTCGAAGAGCTTTCGATTGCCGTTTTGCGCTTTTTTCTAGCTCTCTTAGTTTTTGAGATCGTGGGGAGGGTCTTTTTTAGCCCCCCACCAGGGCGAAGGTGGCTCGTACCCGCCACCGGGGCAAGGGTTAATAACCTTCCTTCGTTTTGAAGCCTCATCTGTAGCGTGAACCGGTCAGCCTTCCCTACCTGTGTTTCGGAGAGACTCAGAGACTGGGCCAGCTGCTTGCGTTCTTGGCCTACAACATAGTGGTTCTTCTCGAAGGCGTGCTCCAGCTTCAGCAGCTGGGAGGGGGAGAACGCCGTCCGGATCCGCTTGGGCTTCCGAAAAGGCTGGAACAGGAACTCTGGCAAGTGTGGGCCTGGAACACAACGACGTAGTTAGATAACAACAGGTTACCGCACAGCCATCGTTTGCAGAAGAGAGGAGAAAACATGGGTAAACAAGCAAATATATATATAACTTTTTGTAGAACATCGAAGGCGGCACCTTCGCCTCACCGGGGGTCCGTCGATGGCGCCCGGCCCTCTAACTCCGAACATATTAGGGTTAGCGCAAATCTGCAAAGTGCGTTGGAATACAGTATGCTCCAGTGAATACAGTATGCGTTTACTGCACATGTTTCAACGCTCAGGTCAATGGTTTGGCCTCCAGAGGTCATATTGTATCACGATAGGCTATTTTCTGCAAAATATGCATTGTCTAAAAGACCTGGGCATAGCTCTCATGCGATTAGAGCTATTGCGATCTGGTAAAACACATTTGATAGGAAAATGCTCGGGCTCTCTCCGTTATGTGGACCATAATGAGTTCCCGCTAGTGGTTTGACCTCAAGAGGGCACCTCTTGACCTAACATGACCTGAGGGCATAGAAAGTCATAAAGTGATCCTGCCGTATATCCATGGGCGCCGAAACCGGGGGGAGGGGGACGGCGGGACGCGTCCCCCTGTTGGCCAACCAGAAGTGGACGGCCCCCAAAAGTTTTTGATTCAATCGTCATTTATGCTGTCAGGTACCGAATATGCTCAAAATTCGCCTCCCCGGTCAGCACGAGCCCGGGTCCGTCCCCCCTGCGAAAATTTTGTGGCGGCGCCCCTGCGTATATAGTATGAAAGCCAGTGACAAGAACTATACGACGATGTGTCATTCAGCGCTTTAGCTAGATTAGGTCAGAAATTATCGTCAAAATACTATTTTTATCCCTAGTGACCTGTGATAGCCTCAGATAAGTCAAAGGGAAAATACCACCCCTCCCCTGGAATCCATGAAAGAGTGGTGAAGAATGCTTATCTGAGAAACTTGAGTATTTGCAATCAATTTTTTAGTTTATATCATAATACAATCTTTTCCCAGGTTTTTCCAATGGGAGAGGTCACCTTGTGACCTGACCTCAGGTCAACAAATCGAAAAATCCCGGACATCCGTTCTTAGACCCTGGAGGTATCACCAAATGTAGAAAGTCTCAAATCGATCGGCCTAGAAATGTAGCCATGGTAGAGCTCAAAATGTGAAGTGAGGTGACCTTGTTTGACCACGCCTGGTGACATGACCTCTTGTGGTCCGGGGTAAAAATTTCCCTGATGGTGGCAAAATGATGGGGTGAGAGCGCCGCCCCTCAAGGGTGGTGCTGCGCCTCGGCATTTTTCTGCTATTCTGAAAAAAATTAGGACGGCCATCAATGGCCCCGGCCGAGGCGAGGGTTAAACCATGATAGGCTATCACTTTAAGCTATGATTACCAGAAATTCGCCCAGTGAACTTTAGACTTTGCGTGCACTGAAAGCCTACGACTATGCGTGTACTGAAAGCCTACGACTATGCGTGTACGGAAAGCCTACGACTATGCGTGTACGGAAAGCGTACGACCATGCGTGTACTGAAAGCCTACGACTATGCGTGTACGGAAAGCCTACGACTATGCGTGTACTGAAAGCCTATGACTATGCGTGTACTGAAAGCCTACGACTATGCGTGTACTGAAAGCCTATGACTAGGCGTGTACTGAAAGCCTATGACTATGCGTGTACTGAAAGTCTACGACTATGCGTGTACTGAAAACCTACGACTATGCGTGTACTGAAAGCCTATGACTATGCGTGTACTGAAAGCCTACGACTATGCGTGTACTGAAAGCCTACGACTATGCGTGTACTGAAAGCTTACGACTATGCGTGTACTAAAAGCCTACGACTATGCGTGTACGGGAAGCCTATGACTATGCGTGTACTGAAAGCCTACGACTATGCGTGTACTGAAAGCCTAAGACTATGCGTGTACTGAAAGCCTACGACTATGCGTGTACTGAAAGTCTACGACTATGCGTGTACTGAAAGCCTATGACTATGCGTGTACTGAAAGCCTACGACTATGCGTGTACGGGAAGCCTATGACTATGCGTGTACTGAAAGCCTACGACTATGCGTGTACTGAAAGCCTACGACTATGCGTGTACTGAAAGCCTACGACTATGCGTGTACTGAAAGCTTACGACTATGCGTGTACTAAAAGCCTACGACTATGCGTGTACGGGAAGCCTATGACTATGCGTGTACTGAAAGCCTACGACTATGCGTGTACTGAAAGCCTATGACTATGCGTGTACGGAAAGCCTACGACTATGCGTGTACTGAAAGCCTACGACTATGCGTGCACTGAAAGCGTACCTAGATGTTAGTTCGGATGCTGTACTGTTCCCTAATATAGCGCTGCTTTTCGGCCAATCGACCCGTGACTTTTGCTGGCTTTTAGTAACAATTGAGTGGAAACGAGATATTTGCAATGCATCTTTGGCTAAAGATTTCAGAGTAGGTACTGAGGCGAGGACCATGATTAGAACCATGACACTTTGACCCTAGCAGTTGACAGGATGTTGAATGGCATGCCTCCTCGAATCCTGGATGAGAGATAGATCTAACACATTCGGATTATATGTTTGGGCACAGCCCTTCATTAGAATCAGGTAGGTAAACGACAACTAAAATCACAAATGCTCGGTCATAGTGTGGCAAATGGGGATAGATTCCTACTGCATTTCGGTGGTGTGAACTTGTTTTCGGTAACGAGAACCAGAAACGTAGTTATATCTAAGGTGTAAAATGTGCAGCGCAGCCTACAAACTTTGCTCTCCACAATGATTGATGAAATTTCTAATCGTTCAAAGCTCCTCCAAAGATACATAAACTGACGATTCTACACCAAACTAACGTGGATATGGTCATTTGTTGCCAGATCAGCAGAGTTTTTACTTTCAGCTGATCCGATCTTACACCGGTGCATTATTTCCAATAGGAGATGTATTTTGGCCGCAGGACGCCTTTTGGGTACGAAGGCGAGTCATTTGATCCAGGGGCGCTGGGTCCTAAGGTGTCCCTTATCAGAGGGACACCAATGTTTGCATCCTGAGGGTAAAACAATGTTTCAGGGGCAGGGGGAACACTGGAGCGGTACTTGGGGCACTGAGGCGCGGTGTGGGGACTCTGGGTGGGTTGATAGAGGATGGGTAACCTGCTTTCCTGTTCCCGTCCCCGACCATCGGGGGTGGTAAAACCCACCAACTCGCCAATCAGAGATTGCGAGAGACCTTAGCTACGTAATATATTCAGTGCGACAGAAAACGTCTGCGAAATTGGACTGCGGCAGCCGCGGAAAAAAAGAACACAACTCCACGACTGCCGGGCCTTAACTCAGCTAAAAACCTCGATACATAGGCGGATCCAGGAGGCAACGGGGCACACCCCCGACCACATCAACCTCTACCACCCCCTGAAATGGTCACGGGCCTCCTGAAAGGGCGATGGCGCCGCCTGAAATGTCGCCTCTCACCCCCTCCCCTTCAGGATGGAAGTACCGGCGCCCCCACAATAGGCTTTTCCATCCATAAAGGCATCCTCATGGTCCAGATGGCGCCCCAGCTTATGCACCCGCTTTTCCACGCGATCGGAAATCCTGAATCCGCCTGTGTCGTGATAGACGATTCAAAAGATAAGGGTTTGTGCCAAATAAAGTAAGTGGCTCCCAATTGTCTTATTAGTGGTCACGTCCCTTTGCTGCTTTTCTACGGCCAGCAATGACCTTCGGCAGACGACAGCCAGAGTTTCCGGATACACAGGATCCGACGGCAGTTCCTCATTATTGGAGAACAGCCTTTGTTCATTGTCGAATGCATTTAGAAAGATAACTATCAAACACGTACAAATATTAACACGCACATTGACGGGGGTCTGAGCCACCTTCGCTTTGACGAGGGGGGGGTTCCCGCCCCCCCTAAGATCTTAAGAACCACGGTAGGTAGCGAAAAACAGTAAACGGCTTTGGGTAGCCCATCCACTCCTCCATCGAAAATATCTGAAACATTTTTTGTCAGGTCACTTTTAAGGTCACGAGAGGTCAAAACATGCCGTAATAGGGATAACATGTAAATTAAGTTTTTTGGCCATTACAACTGAACAAGAAAAGATAGAGGAAAACAACTTGAATTGTATGAATTCTCGCAGCAAGCCGAATTAAATGATATATAATTTGACCTTGCTAGGTCAAATCAAGGATATGACCTGACCTGAGGTCAGGTCAGGGTCAAATTATATAAAATTCATATCATGAGAACCGCAAAGCCAAGGCGAGTCTAATGCAGCTAAAATAAACGCTGTATCACTATCCGTTACTGAGTTATACAGTAAAAACCATTTTCCCATGTATTTCCAATGGAGAGGTCATGCCTCGTACGTGACCTTAGGTCATCGATATCAAAAATACCGGAACATATTGTAGAGAACTCGGTGGGCCCAATGTGTGATATGAGTTTCAATCGGATAAGTTCACCCTGCTCCGACTTATCCTATCTTAAACTTTTTTGAGGTCAGGTCACTTGACCTGTACTGGTGACCTGACCTGAAATGACCTAACTTTAAAATTTTCACAAAAGTTGCAAAAATGATGAGGGAAAAGGTATGCCAAGTACGGCGGCGCTAGCGCTGCCGTTTTTCCGCTATCTTCGAAAAACCCGAGGGGGCGGGTACCCACCCCTCGTCAATGCGCGTGTTAATATAATTCGTGGGTTATTCGATTGATAGTCAGATTTGACCACTGGTTGAAGGGTATTTAGGAGACATTTGTTCCCGTCAGTTCGTACCTGCATGCAGAAACCAGTTTGCTGCAACTTTCGGCGCATGTGACAAACTCAATTGTGCCTTTAACACGTGCTCCGCCATTGCGCTCGAAGGAAAAGAGCAGACGAATTATTGTGCAAAGTTTGAATGTCATCTTCGATATTTACAATTACCTACTCCAAGAAAATGATTAAGCTTTGCTACTGTGCATGATCATTTCACTTGAACTTGACGTTAAAAATATGTTCACGCATTAGAAAATATAATGTTTTCCTTAATATTGACGATGACGATGATGGCAAAGATTAACCTGCGCCCCACCGGGAGTCCGGCACTACTTTCGCCCAACCGGGGGCCATCGATGCCCCAACTCCGAAAATATGAGGGTTAGCGCAAATCTGCAAAGTGCATTAGAAAGCTTGCGTGAATTAAATAATAAATCACTTCACACGTTAACACGCGCATTGACGGGGGTCTGAGCCACCTTCGCATTGACGGGGGGGCGGGTACCCGCCCCCTAAGATCTCGAGAACCACGGTAGGTAGCGAAAAATGGTAAACGGCGTTGGGCTGCCCATCCACTTCTCCATCGAAAACATTTGAACCATTTTTTTTCAGGTCACATCTAAGGTCACGAGAGGTCAAAACATGCCCGTCATAGGGATAACATGTAAAATTCAGTTTTTCGGGCATTACATCTGAACAAGTAAAGATAGAGCAAAACGACTTAAACTATATGAATCCTCTTAGCAAGCCGAATCGAATGATATATAATTTGACCTTGCTAGGTCAAATCAATGATTTGACCTGACCTGAGTTCAGGTCAGGGTCAAATTATATAAAATGCATATCATTAGAACCGCAAAGCCCAGGCGAGTCTAATGCAGCTACAATAAATGCTCTATCACCATCCGTTACTGAGTTATTCCTTAAAAAAACATTTTTCCCATGTATTTCCAATGGAGAGGTCATGCCTCGTACCTGACCTTAGGTCATCGATATCAAAAATACCGGAACATATGTTAGAGAACTCGGTGGGGCCATTATATGATATGAATTTCAATCGGATAAGTTCACCCTGCTCCGACTTATGCTATCTTAAACTTTTTTGAGGTCGGGTCACTTGACCTGTACTGGTGACCTGACCTGAGATGACCTAACCTTAAAATTTTCACAGAAGTTGTAAAAATGATGAGGGAAAAGGTATGCCAAGTACGGCGGCGCTACGCGCCGCCGTTTTTCTACTATCTCCGAAAACCCGAGGGGGGCGGGTACCCGCCCCCCGTCAATGCGCGTGTTAAAGCGCTCAGGTCAATGGTTTGACCTCGAGAGGTCTAGTTAGGTCACGATAGGCTATTTTCACTCAAATATGCAATGCTTAAGAAAACGGGGTATAACTCTTATGCCATTAGAGCTATTGAGATCTGGTAAACTACATTGGATAGAAAAATGCCAGACCTTTTTCCGCTATCTGAAATGTAATGACCTTCCGCCAGTGGTTTGACCTCCAGAGGTCACCTTGTGACCTCATATGACCTGACCTCACCAAAGGTCAGAAAGTGACTTTGCCGTATATCAAAGAAAGCTAGTGATAAGACATACACGATGGTATTTGATTCAGCGCTCTAGCTTAATCAAGTCAAAAGTTATTGCCAAAATACGATTTTTGACCCCTGGTGACCTTGAATGATCTCGGAGAAGTCAAAGGGCAAATATGACGCCTGGGATCCGTGAAAGGGTGTCCAAGAACGCTTTTCTGAGCAAGCCGAACATTTGCAATCGTTTTTGTGACTTTTAGATCATAAGGCAGCTTTTTCCTCAATGGGAGAGGTCACCTCGTGACCTGAACTCAGGTCACAAAATCGAAAAATCCCGGATATACACCGTGTAGACCCTGACGGGGCCATGAAGTGTAGGAAGTTTCAAATCGATCGACTGAGAAACGCAGCTCTTATAGAGCTCAAAGTTGAAGTGAGGTGACCTTGGTTGACATCGCCTGGTGACCTGAGCTTGGGTGACCCTGGGTAAAAAATTTCAGGAATGGTGGGAAATGATCGGGTGAGAGATAGGGCCCTCAGCCGCAGTCCTGCGTCTCGCTGTTTTTCTGTTATTCCGAAAAAAACCTTAGGGGGGCCATCGATGGCCCCGGTGGGGCGAGCGTTAACTAAAAAGGCATGATAGTTTGCCAACTGTCGCTGTTATAGAGTAACAGATTCGCTGGTATAGGTAGCTGGTAGCTCAGTTGGTAGGGCTTGGACTAGAGACGGGTTCGATTTCCGAGCATACCGCCTTTCCATTTTGTGTCAGCGTCGTTTTGCAGTGATTGTGGCATCCTGCCCTTTACACAGGTGACAGGTTTATGCGTATATGTGATGTTTAATAAGGCTCATTGCAAAATCAGGAATATTGTTGCCTGGTTGTTTTGTATCAATGAAGGTACAATTTGTCGCATTATGTGTGTTTTATTAGTTGGTTGCCCACATTGAAAAGCTAAAAGCGACAGCTTTCAGTGTTAGACATAAGGTTGGCGACAGGTTAGAGGTTTTTCCTCCCCTGCCGACCATAATCCAGTGCATTTAAAGGAAGGAAATTGTGCTTAAAAATCGCGAGCTCTGGGGTGGAAACTCAGATTTTCGGGGAAATAGCAGTAGATTGCGAAACTGACCAGTCCACAATAATTGGTGGCGAAGTAATCATTATTTAATATTATTTAAGAGTAATTATCACGTTAAGCGCTTCTTTTCCCACACGGGGCTTGAATTCCCATCGTCTAAAACCCACAGTTGCTAGCCTGTCAGGAACACACAAGTATCTCTTAGATTCGACATGATGGGAAGGCAATTTAACAGGTGTTTTACTAGCATTGCAAGGCGAGGTATAATCACTTTTGATCTTGAGCTAATCTCATGGTGCTTTGTGGGGACGATCCAATCGACAACCGGTTCCTAACAAACACCATTTTGCTAGAATGAGTCTTCATCCTCGGGGGTTGGCACGTCTTAGCACAGCCTTATTAACTCCTAACAGAGAAAAAATGATAAAGCCTTAACTGAGTCGCCCGGACGACTGATAATTAAGTGGCTTGTAACGGAGCCAACGCAGACGTGGTGCCGAAGTTTTTCACGTCCTTAAAACCTGTAGATACAAGTCTCAGTCAAGATTGGGCTTTTACGGACGTTCAGCTAATAAAGTCCGTCATACTTTTTCGAGGGCTTTAAGTCTAAGCCCTCACAACTGACAAATCAGGCCATTATCGATCATAATCAATAGGCAGACGTCCTGGAAGCACCTTCACCGGAACAGTGAGCGGAAATCTCCAACCGGGCTTGACTGAAGCTTTAGGCCAGTAGAATCAATTCTAACTCTGCCCATCAATGTTTAGCAGCAGCAGCAAAAGCTCGCCGGGTTAAACACTGTGCCGCCGTTCTGCACTCCGCTGCCGGCACCAGGCCGCGTGGCGCGCGCTTTCCCCGGATGCCGAACGCCGTTCGACGGACGACCCCCGAGTCTCTGACCAGGCAACACACGTCTGTCCTCTCGCCGCCTGTCGCGCGCCGGCTCCCGGTTTTGGCGCGTAATCTGGCGCTGCCGCAGCTCCGTGGCGCCAATCGGACACGTCCGCCGCGCAGCTCCGGCCAAAAAGCGGGCGCCGCGCGGCAGCTGTCAGCTCAGCTCACAACGCGCGTGGCCGCCGCGGCCGCGCTGCCGGCTTTTTGCGCCGGTCATATTATGCTAAACTGATTAGTCGGGCCGGGTGTATTGTGACTGGGCTGGGGAGTGCTGGGCGGCGCTGTCGGTGGGGAGGGGAGGGGAGGGGAGGTGCGACTGCAGCCTCTGCAGCGCCGGAGACGCGCCACCGCCGCACGGCCCGGCCCGCGGCGCCAATACTAATCGAACGGCGGGCAGTTAACAGGCCAGCAGACTACACCACCGCCGCTCTGATGAGGCTGGCAACGGCGCCTATGCCGCTTATTAGGCCGCCAGGCGATTACCGGTTACTGGCCCTGGTAATATATAACGACTCTAAATCAGTTAAGTAATTGCCAATTTATGGAGCATTTACATTCGATTTACATTTAATGGACTTTCTAGCGTGACTATAACAAGTGAGTTTGCACTCATAATAAGCATGGAGCTCTCGGAGCGAGTGTTAATGAGTGGATGAGTGGAACGACTTTAATGGCCGGCAATAACTGAGAGCTACATGCGGGCTTCGCTGCACTTCACTGGGAAGTCCAGTGTTCCGATGCAGAGCAGCTCAATGAAACGCACCGCGCCGCGGTATGCAGGATGGCCTAATGAAGACATTATCGCGGTAATGTATACCCGCTGGAGGCACGGCGCTGGTGAAAGGTTCGTGGTCTGGCGATAGCATCGCTCTCCTACAGCTGCTCCTCCTCTCTTTCTGCCCAGCCAGACTGCAGAGTGAGCGGATGATCTGCTCCCGCCGCATCGCTATCAGTTGTGACGCGATGAGTTTGTTGTGCGGGTTCAGGCGAGCTGCTGCAGCAGCGGATTTCAGATGTTCACCAATGTTCGGTGTGTGATACATTTACTGCGCTATCCCTTCAGAAGAAACCTGACAGAAAATGTTGAGATCCCTTGACAGAAAACAGTTATCGCAAAAGAGCTGTTAGCTGGTTAACACATTCCCTTTCACATGTTTTATCCAGCCATACCTCAGGGGCGTGGATTTTAACACGCGCATTGACGGGGGGCGGGTACCCGCCCCCATCAGGTTTTCAAAGGGAGCACAAAAACGGCGGCGTGTACTTGGCATACCTTTTCCCTAATCATACTTAGAACTACTGTGAACATTTTAAGGTTAGGTCATCTCAGTTCAGGTCACCAGTACAGGTCAAGTGACTTGACCTCAAAAAAGTTTAAGATAGCATACGTCGGAGCAGGGTGAACTTATCCGATTGAATTTCATCATATAATGGGCCCACCGAGTTCTCTAAAATATGTTCCGGTATTTTTATATCGATGACCTAAGGTCAGGTACAAGGCATGACCTCTCCATTGGAAATACATGGGAAAAAATGGGTTTTACTGTAAAGCTCAGTAACGGATAGTGATAGAGCGTTTATTTTAGCTGCTTTAGGCTCGCCTTGGCTTTGCGGTTCTAATGATATGCATTTTATGTAATTTGATCCTGTGCTGACCTCAGGTCGGATCAAATCCTTGATTTGACCTAGCAAGGTAAAATTATATATCATTCGATTCGGCTTGCTGCAAGGATTCATATAGTTCAAGTCGTTTTGCTCTATCTTTACTTGTTCAGATGTAAAAAAAATGGTTCAAATATTTTCGATGGAGAAGTGGATGGGCTACCCAACGCCGTTTACCGTTTTTCGTTACCTACCGTGGTTCTCAAGATCTTAGGGGGCGGGTACCCGCCCCCTCGTCACAGCGAAGGTGGCTCAGACCCCCGTCAATGCGCGTGTTAAGTGACTGGGAGTGTTCGATTTAGAGAAGTGGCAGACATGGCCATGGTAATTTGAATATGAACAAATTAGGCTGTTTTAGAATGAGTGCAGCCCTCCTGAATGCCACAAACCCCACGTGTGGCCCCTGCCATGCCAAAAGTGGTGATAACATATTTTAGTGTTATTTCAGCACATTATTAACGGTGGCCAGGCACCCCCTAATATCGAAATCCACATCCTGTCTGGGCTGAAATGTCCACACCTATCAATTGGCTCCGCAGCAATATCACCGGGAGAGCACGCGAAGGCAAGTGTATTCAGCAAGCGTGCACTCATGCCGAGCCTGAGAAGTGGGTATAAGATAGTCTTCATGCATGAAAACTGACTTCCGTGTATACTAGGTCTCGTGTATAACTGGGTCCCGTGTATAACTGGGTCCCGTGTATAAGTGGGTCCCGTGTATAACTGGGTCCCGTGTATACTGGGTCCCGTGTATAAGTGGGTCCCGTGTATAACTGGGTCCCGTGTATACTGGGTCCCGTGTATAAGTGGGTCCCGTGTATAACTGAGTCCCGTGTATACTGGGTCCCGTGTATAACTGGGTCCCGTGTATAACTGAGTCTCGTGTATAACTGGGTCCCGTGTATAACTGGGTCCCGTGTATAACTGGGTCCCGCGTATAACTGGGTCCCGTGTATAACTGGGTCCCGTGTATAACTGGGTCCCGTGTATACTGGGTCCCGTGTATAACTGGGTCCCGTGCATAACTGGGTCCCGTGTATAACTGAGTCCCGTGTATAACTGGGTCTCGTGTATAACTAGGTATCGTGTATAACTGAGTCCCGTGTATACCTGGGTCCCGTGTATAACTGAGTCCCGTGTATAACTGGGTCCCGTGTATACTGCGTCCCGTGTATAACTGGGTCCCGTGTATAACTGGGTCCCGTGTATACTGGGTCCCGTGTATAACTGGGTCCCGTGCATAACTGGGTCCCGTGTATAACTGAGTCCCGTGTATAACTGGGTCTCGTGTATAACTAGGTATCGTGTATAACTGAGTCCCGTGTATAACTGGGTCCCGTGTATAACTGGGTCCCGTGTATAACTGGGTCCCGTGTATAACTGAGTCCCGTGTTTAACTGGGTCCCGTGTATAACTGGGTCCCGTGTATAACTGGGTCCCGTGTATAACTGGGTCCCGTGTATAACTGGGTCCCGTGTACAACTGGGTCCCGTGTACAACTGGGTCCTGTGTACAACTGGGTCCCGTGTTCAAATGAGTCCTGTGTGCAACTGGGTCCCGTGTACAACTGAGTCCCGTGTATAACTGGGTCCCGTGTATAACTGAGTCCCGTGTATAACTGAGTCCCGTGTACAACTGGGTCCCGTGTATAATTGAGTTCGTGTATAACTGGGTCCCGTGTATAACTGGGTCCCGTGTATAACTGGGTCCCGTGTATAACTGGGTCACGTGTATAACTGGGTCCCGTGTATAACTGGGTCCCGTGTATAACTGGGTCCCGTGTATAACTGAGTCCCCTGTACAACTGGGTCCCGTGTATAACTGGGTCCCGTGTATATCTGGGTCCCGCGTACACTAGAAACTACCTGAAATGTACCCCTCATGTACCCTTAGCAGCAGGTCACAGTTGTCATGGCTGTTGGTGCGACGACAGCATATGCTGACGTCACGGTAAGTATTAGCCAATCTGAGCCCTTAATGGCGTGTTGAATATGGTAGTGGTTGCCAGATCATAACGTCATCCACAGGCAGATATTTATTTCTTTCCCTAGAGGAGCAGTTTCAAAATCAAAATTTTGAGCTTATTGTACATTTTGCAGAGAAATCATGGACACTTCCATGATTTTCGGCTAAAATTATCCTAATTACACAAACTCCAGCATTCGACCAAGGTGCCACATTCCCTTAAACTCAGCGTGTATCGTTTCATTCAGATCATCTAAAAACCTTTGAATCACCTAGCAAACCGACCTCATGCTCCAAAGCCTACAAGATGAAAATAGAAATAATTATTAACCCTCGCCCCACCGGGGGAGGCCATCGATGGCCCCCCTAAGGTTTTTCCGGGATAGCAGAAAAACGACGAGGCGCAGCACCGCGGTTGAGAGTTCTACCGCTCACTGCATCATTTTCCCATCATCCCTGAAATTTTTTACCTCGGGTCACGCAAGGTCAGGTCACCAGACGAGGTCAACCAAGGTCACCTCACTTCAACTTTAGAGCTCTGTAAGAGCTACATTTCAAAATAGATCGATTTGAAACTTCCTACACTTCATGACCCCTCCAGGGTCTACAAGGTGCATATCCGGGATTTTTCGATTTCGTGCCCTGAGGTCAGGTCACGAGGCGACCTGTCCCATTGGAAAAGCATTGGGAAAACCTGTTTCATGATATGAAAGCCACACAAATGATTGCAAATACTCAGACTGCTCAGAACAGCGTTTTTTGACACCCTTTCACGGATCCCAGGGGTCATATTTACCCTTTGACTTTTCCAAGGTCATCCAAGGTCACCAGAGGTCAAAAACAGTATTTTGACAATAACTTTTGACCTAATTAAGCTGGAGCGGTGAAACAAACCCCATCGTGTTTGTCTTGTCACCGGCTTTCATTTGATATACGGCAAGGTCACTTTGTGACCTTTCGTGACCTCAGGTCAGATTAGGACACGAGGTGACCTCTGGAGGTCAAACCACTGGCGGGAGGTCCTTACGTTCCACATGGCGGAAAAAGTAATGGCAATTTCCTATCAAATGAACTTTACCAGGCCTCAATAGCTCTAATGACATAAGAGTTATGACCAGTTTGCTTAATCATTGCATATTTGGGTGAAAATGGCCGATCTTGACCTAATTTGACCTTTGGAGGTCAAACCATTGACCTGAGCAGTAAAACATGCAGAGTAATTTCTTACTGAATTCACGCGAGTTTTCTATTGCACTTTGCAGATTTGCGCTAACCCCCATATTTTCGGAGTTAGAGGGGGGCCATCGATGGCCCCCGGTGGGGCGAAGGTGGCGCCGGACCCCCGGTGGGGCGCGGGTTAACGGTGGCCAGGCAACCCCTAATATCGAAATCCACATCCTGTCTGGGCTGAAATGTCCACACCTATCAATTTGTTCCGCAGCAATATCACCGGGAGAGCACGCGAAGGCAAGTGTATTCAGCAGGCGTGCACTCATGCCGAGCCTAAGAAGTGGGTATAAGATGTCTTCATGCATGAAAACTGGCTTCCGTGTATACTAGGTCTCGTGTATAACTGGGTCCCGTGTATAACTGGGTCCCGTGTATAACTGGGTCCCGTGAATAACTGGGTCCCGTGTACAGCTGAGTCCCGTGTACACTGGGTCCCGTGTATAACTGTGTCCCGTGTATAACTGAGTCCCGTGTATAACTGGGTCCCGTGTATATAACTGGGTCCCGTGTACAGCTGAGTCCCGTGTACAGCTGGGTCCCGTGTATAACTGTGTCCCGTGTATAACTGAGTCCCGTGTATAACTGGGTCCCGTGTATAACTGGGTCCCGTGTATAACTAGAAACTACCTGAAATGTACCCCTCATGTACCCTTAGCAGCAGGTCACAGTTGTCATGGCTGTTGGTGCGACGGCAGCATATGCTGACGTCACGGTAAGTATTAGCCAATCTGAGCCCTTAATGGCGTGTTGAATATGGTAGTGGTTGCCAGATCATAACGTCATCCACAGGCAGATATTTATTTTTCCCTAGAGGAGCATTTTCAAAATAAAAATTTTGAGCCTATTGTACATTTTGCAGAGAAATCATGGACACTTCCATGATTTTCGGCTAAAATCATCCTAATTACACTAAACTCCAGCATTCGACCAAGGTGCCACATTCCCTTCAACTTAGCGTGTATCGTTTCATTCAGACCATCTCCAAACCTTTGAATCACCTTGCAAACCGACCTCATGCTCCAAAGCCTACAACATGAAAATAGAAATAATTATTAATTGAGCTCTTTGTTCTAGAAGCTGTACAGTCAGCTAAGAATGAGGAAACAGGCGTATCTAATTTATTTTTTCATCACTTTCTCAATTTCACTCGTTTACTTTGTTATACTTGTCCGTTTCGTTATCTGGTAATATAAATGGTCTGTGGTGGTTTAGACGATTGCATGGATTTCGACATATTTTGAATAATTCCCTCATCCAAAAAATAGAGTGTTGCCAATAAGATCCATACCACTTATTCTGTGCAGCAACGATACATTTTGTAGGTCAATTTCAGAGCAAGATATTTCAGATGGTAGTCTAGCTCCATCCATCATTCGTCGCAGTTTTCTGACGACAAAGCGTGATCATTGAAATTTCGAAGAAAAAAGTGAAAATCTCACGCAAGGCATGACCCATCATATTTACTGCATCTTCCCCATAAGCTGTTTTTGCTTTTAGTAGGGCACTATAGGGGCCCCCTACAAGGAGAGTGCAAAACATCCATCAAGCAAAGCCGTGTTGTGAGTGTAAAAAATGTAATTTTTCCGCGGAAAATTGAGCCGTCCATCCAGATAAAACGTCTAGATACTGTTGCAAAACCACATTGGGCTTTATAGTGGAAGTACCAGTGGACAGTTAAGAGGCATTTAACCCCCCCCGGGGCGCGCCACCCCCCGGGGCCCGGCCCCCTCTAACTCCGAAAATATGGACGTTAGGAATCACCAACAGGCACATACCCAATTATAGGTGAAGTCAATGAAAGATAAAAATCGCATGTTTTAGTGCTCCCAAGGTCAAATTAGGTCAAGATCGGCTATTTTCACTCAAATACGCAATGATTAAGCAAACTGGGCATAACTCTTATGTCATTAGAGCTATTGAGGCCTGGTAAAGTACATTTGATAGCAAATTGCCTGTACTATTTCCGCTAGTGGAACGTAAAGACCTCCCGCCAGTGGTTTGACCGCCAGAGGTCACCTCGTGACCCAATAGACCTGAGGTCACGAAAGGTCAAAAAACCGCCGTATATCAAATGAAAGCCAGACAAGACAAACACGATGGTGTTTGTTTCATCGCTCTAGCTCAATTAGGTCAAAAGTTATTGTCAAAATACTGTTTTGACCTCCGGTGACCTGGATGACCTTGAAAAGTCAAAGGCAAATATGACCCCTGGGATCCGTGAAAGGGTGTCCAAAAACGTTGTTCGAGCAGTCTGAGTATTTGCAATCATTTTTTGGCTTTATATCATGAAATAGCTTTCCCCATGCTTTCCAATGGGAGAGGCGCCCGTGACCGACCTCAGGCACGAAATCGAAAAACCCGGATATACACCTTGAGACCCGGAGGGTCATGAAGTGTAGGAAGTTTCAAATCGATCGACTTTGAAATGTAGCCTTACAGAGCCTAAAGTGAAGCGAGGGACCTTGGTTGACCTCGTCTGGGACCGACCTGGGGACCCGGGTAAAAAATTTCAGGGATATGAAAATGATGCAGAGAGGTAGAGCCCGAACCGCGGTGCGCGCCCGTCGTTTTCTGCTATCCCGGAAAAACCTTAGGGGGCCATCGATGGCCCCCCGGTGGGCGAGGGTTAATCTTATAAGGAAAACATAGTTTTTAGTGTCCAGCCAATGATCTTACTGCACCAGAGGTTCAGGACTACCCAATGATGTTCCCCTACCTTTGCAGATGTCTGAGATGAGCGCATGTTTATTTTTCACTTGTAAGCAATGCATGATATTGTTGACAATATAAGCACAAAAAAGCAAAATTGGAGCTTTATCTCAATTCAGTAAGAAGTTATTGGCAAAACAATCACTGTATGTTCCTGTGACCTAACATGACCTTTAAGAGGCCAGGTGGTCAAAAACTCAGCTTTATGGCCAAGATCGTGGTAAGATTACATGATTTGATGATTTTCAGCTTTATCTATCCAGTATTTACTGACAAAAAGCCTTTTCTATTTTTCACCATAGACTTATAATGGGGTGACCAAAAAATTGACCTCACCTTAGGTAGAAAAATAAAAATTCCGAGATAGTAGATTTGTAGACCCTAATGACCTCAGCATACTGAGAAAGTTTCAAACTGATCGGTTTGCTGACGTTCCTCAGGCGCCGCTCTAGACTGGTGATTTTAGGTTTTGAGGTCGGGTCACTTGAGCTTGAATAGCTCCTTGACCTGACAAGACTTGACGTAAGAAAATTTGATCATATGCGTCAAATTGAACAATGATAAGGTACTGTGAGTTTCGTTGCCCTGGGCCTCTTCGTTTTTGCGTTATATGGGGAAAACCAGGAGGGGGGCGAATTTCGCCCCCAGCTATTCGCCCCCCCAGCGGGGTGCGTGTTAACCAGGTTGAAGTTCAAGGGAATTTTGCAACTTTTATAAAGTTAAAAACTGTGCAAGTTCTGTACAGAACATATGAAAGGTTTTCAATTCAAATCCTTTTCAATGAAATCAAGACGGCAGTTTTCTTTTGACGCCCCGAAAAAGTCCGCGGGCTCAAGCTGTAAAACGCCTCAGGCGTAGACTCGCTGACGTCAGTGGCGCTGTCTGCCAGGCAGATTGAGCGGGCGCTGTCTGCTACCTAGGAAACCCAGTTCAAACTGCATTGGGAGCAGTTTTGCACGAGGAGATTCACGTCGGGATTAGGCTGCGGTCACTTAGCATTCACTCCAGCAATGACGCA
Source organism: Lepas anatifera (assembly GCA_034440635.1). Lineage (NCBI taxonomy): Eukaryota > Metazoa > Arthropoda > Thecostraca > Lepadidae > Lepas > Lepas anatifera. The sequence continues at coordinate 77,650 of JAOTON010001553.1, read as the reverse complement.
GTCCAGCACGCCCCCGCCCCCCAGCTGGCCTCCAGTGGGGGTAGCGCCGGGCCCGGTATAATCAGTGCGCGGGATCTAGGGTCAGCACGGACGCCCAGGTGACGTTTATGGACGCGGCGGTAACCCGACCGCGCGGGGGCCAGCGTCCCGGGGCCAGATTGATGGCGCAGCCGGCACAGGTGACAGAGGTGTTACCACCGCGCCCCCTGGCTGCCGCCGCGCGGCGCACCACCATCCTCGGCCGCCAGAGAAGCAGCAGCTCGGTCAGCGCCACAGGAGGCTGAGTCACTGACCCAGCTGCTTTTCTGGGTCAAGTTCGTCTACGTCTTTCTTTTAAAAGGCAGCTTTTCAAGCCGATGCTGAAAATCTAGTGGCAGAGTAATGAGCGTCACCATGAAAAGTTCACTGAGAGAAATTTTCACAACGTCCATACGAATGCAGTCCTGATATTGGGGTTCACTAGAGCACAACCAACGCTAAACAAGGACAAAACCCAGTTCGTGCAAAGCAAAAAGTAGTTAAAGCATTGTTTTGAAACGAACATTAGTCGTCCTCTCATAATGATATGAACACGCACTAAGCCAGTACAAGGGTAGCAACGCTGTCCCGTATGATCAAAGCGGCAGTAGGACAGCCTTGCTAATACATTGGCAAGATGGTCGTATCCTTACAAATGCCGTACACATTTGGGCCTGGTATTACTTGTGTCGCGGAAGCACCGGAAGTGTAAGATGCACGTGCGCTACTGCATTTTTCATTCGTGTCGTGATCAAACGCCTCCCTCAGTAAGACGCAGGCCATGGGGAGTGTGCGCCGGACGGTGTTGGTGCAGTTAGCGGATTGCGGTGGAAAAATTTCTTTGGTTAGCGTATAGCCTATTTAGGCATATTCTAGACCAATCTTTTCAGTGTCAGTGCCCTATGACATTGGGAGCAGGCAGTCGCTAAAGTGGTGTGAACATGGAAATGGATTGGACTTGCAAGATAAGCAGCTGCATTGGAATGCGAAGTGTCCAATTAGGTACATGCCTACGTGTTTCGGAAACTTCTTCCATTGCATACAAATGGCTTTATGGGTGTAGCCAGGAATTCTCAGGCATCTGGAACCAGTGGCGGATCTGGCCGGCAGGTTTAGGGGGCGGGGCAACCAAAGTGAAAAAAAAAAAATAACTCGGTAAAAGATTTGGCCACAAATTGTTTGCTTTTGCTATTCAAGGATCATTCACTCAAAAACGGTTTTTGATATCAAGAGGACCTAGGTCCAATGCTTGCACTGAAGTTGACTGGTTCTGTTTGAAGTGGAATGGTTCAGTTAAAGCACCAAAACCTTGCTTATAGACTTACGGAGCAGGAGCCGGGGAAAATGACTAAAAGTTGACAGCTTTTGGGGGAATATGGTTCTTCACTGAACCTTTTCGTTTGGGGGATCAACTGCCTTTTTCGCAGGCAGTTCCTCCCCTGATTCGGACACTGTTTGGAACCTTTTTTTAGTTCTGGGGACCTCAATATTGACTTAACCAAAATAAGTTCGCATAATGGTTATTCGTCTCGTCAAGAGCTTTCGAATGCAAACAAAGAATACATCTGCACTCCGGTTTTCCGATGACCGTGTCCTTACCGCCTCGCGTCTCATTTTCAGCCCGAGCTCCCAAGGCCGTGGTGTGGGTGTTCGGCGAGTATATGATTAGAACATCCAGGCTGTGGGTGCGACACTGCGAGCGCACACAGTATGTGGAATGACGTGGAGGTGGTGGATGGGCCAATTGAAGCCCTCCTTATGTGGATCATATGCCAGTTCGTCTTCAGTCTGGAAAATAAAGGGACCAAAACAACAGTTCGCTTCTTGGCCTTCAATGTCCTCGCTGCAAAGGGCGTGAACGTCCTCTGAATCATCAAAGAATTTCGGGATGCGATGGCGATGGGAGATGGCTGAGCTGGAGAGGCTCAGGTGATTGAGCTGGAGTGGCTCAGATGGCCAAGATGATTGCGGTATGATGTTCGTGTGTTATTTTCATTCGTGCAAAGATTTTGCAACTATTACGATCTGTGATAGTCATGTGTTTGATTTCTCTTAACACGCGCATTGACGGGGGTCTGAGCCACCTTCGCATTGACGGGGGGCGGGTACCCGCCCCCTAAGATCTCGAGAACCACGGTAGGTAGCGAAAAACGGTAAACGGTGTTGGGCTGCCCATCCACTTCTCCATCGAAAACATTTGAACCATTTTTTGTCAGGTCACATTTAAGGTCACGAGAGGTCAAAACATGCCCATCATAGGGATAACATGTAAAATTCAGTTTTTCGGGCATTATATCTGAAAAAGTAAAGATAGAGCAAAACGACTTGAACTATATGAATCCTCTTAGCAAGCCGAATCGAATGATATATAATTTGACCTTGCTAGGTCAAATCAAGGATTTGACCTGAGGTCCTGAGGTCAGGTCAGGGTCAAATTATATAAAATGCATGTCATTAGAACCGCAAAGCCCAGGCGAATCTAATGCAGCTAAAATAAATGCTCTATCACCATCCGTTACTGAGTTATTCCGTAAAAACCATTTTTCCCATGTATTTCCAATGGAGAGGTCATACCTCGTACCTGACCTTAGGTCATCGATATCAAAAATACCGGAACATATGTTAGAGAACTCGGTAGGGCCATTATGTGATATGAGTTTCAATCGGATAAGTTCACCCTGCTCCGACTTATGCTATCTTAAACTTTTTTTGAGGTCGGGTCACTTGACCTGTACTGGTGACCTGACCTGGGATGACCTAACCTTAAAATTTTCACAGAAGTTGTAAAAATGATGAGGGAAAAGGTATACCAAGTACCGCGGCGCTACGCGCCGCCGTTTTTCTACTATCTCCGAAAAACCCGAGGGGGGCGGGTACCCGCCCCCCGTCAATGCGCGTGTTAATAAATTGATCGCTCTTAACACGCGCATTGACGGGGTCTGAGCCACCTTCGCTTTGACGAGGGGGGCGGGTACCCGCCCCCTAAGATCTCGAGAACCACGGTAGGTAGCGAAAAACGGCAAACGGTGTTGGGTAGCCCATCCACTTCTCCATCGAAAATATTTGAACCATTTTTTGTCAGGTCACATTTGAGGTCACGCGAGGGCAAAACATGCCGTCCTAGGGATAACATGTAAATTAGGTTTTTCGGCCATTACATCTGAACAAGTCAAGATAGAGCAAAACGATTTAAACTATATGAATCCTCGCAGCAAGCCAAATCGAATGATATATAACTTGACCTTGCTAGGTCAAATTGAGGATTTGACCTGACCTGAGGTCAGGTCAGGGTCAAATTATATAAAATGCATATCATGTGAACCGCAAAACCAAGGCGAGTCTAATGCAGCTAAAATAAACGCTGTATCACCATCCGTTACAGAGTTATTCTTTAAAAACCATTTTTCCCACGTATTTCCAATGGAGAGGTCATGCCCCGTACCTGACCTTAGGTCATCGATATCAAAAATACCGGAACATTTTTAGAGAACTCGGTGGGACTATTATGTGATATGAGTTTCAACCGGATAAATTCACCCTGCTCCGACTTATGTAATCTTAAACTTTTTTTTCGAGATCAGGTCACTTGACCTGTACTGGTGACCTGACCTGAGATGACCTAACCTTAAAATTTTCACAAAAGTTGTAAAAATGATGAGGGAAAGTTATGCCGAGTACGGCGGCGCGTACGCGCCGCCGATTTTCTCCTATCTCCGAAACACCCGGGGGGGGCGGGTACCCGCCCCCGTCAATGCGCGTGTTAAAAAAGAAAAACAACAAAGGAAACATGTTTTAAGGAGTTACCTCAGATGCGATCAGTGTTTTTCAGCAGGAACGAAGAGTAGTTTTATTGGGGTTCAAATAGTGATCAATGATATTCTTCGAACTTTTTGTAGACCTATTCACTGGTTTATAATTCACCCATATTGAAGCTAAAAATCGTACTTTCCTAATTCAGGCACTAGAATGAGGCCGACTGAAGACTTTGTCTAGACCTGGTCTCTGCATTCTAAGCATGGTAATCACCTAGTTACGATATGATGGGGACTGATTTAACACCAACTAAAGCATGGTTAAAGCCTCGTTCTTGCGATAAGTTACTAGAGCAAGAAATGCTAGCACATTTGTAGGCCATGGTAAAGACTTCGTACAGACTTGGTTATTGCATTTTAAGCATTGTAGGCACTTCGTTGCAATACGATGGTCGATGATTAAAACGAACTCAACCCTGGTCAAAGCCTTGTTCTGGTGCTAACTTTTGGGCTCGCAATGTTAGTTTTTGGAGTAAAAAATTGGTAAATGCTTGCTAACGATGCAGACATTTAGAACACAAACTTTAGGGTTTTGCAGCCCTCGTTACGAGGTTGTAACTTAGTGAAAATTTCTCACAGTGTTTGGGGGGACTTCGGACTGACGATAACCGAGTGTGGTGCTGGCAGGCAAGGCTTCAGCGTGTTGGCTGTCTTTGAAAGCAATGCCAATGCATTGCAATGGGATATTGTTAGGTAGGTACATCCACACAGGTAATAGGAATACAACATTCTAGAAGCCTAGGTTGAGCTCAAGATTGGGGACACATCCCCTCCTGGCTAACGAGTAGGGGAGAGGTGAGTCCCCTGTTCCCCGCTTTTGAGGTACATGAACACTTCCTTCTTCTATTCAGTTGTTTGGAACTCTTGGAATAAAGTGGGGAAGATAATAAGGTGACGTTAGGTCGTGATGGACCGTTACTAGGGGAAGCAGGGAGGGATGCGGTGGCGTGGGGGAAGAGCATTCGACTTCCACGCCGCTGACCCGGGTTCAAATCCCCGGGCGGGTATTCTGCAGAAGTATTTCCGATCCTCATATACCCTTTCAACAGGGTGAGAGTTGGCGACACCATATGACCTCAGCAGTTGGTGTGTTGTAAAATCCCAAAGTTAGGGTGAGCAAGGTCGACGAATACAACAGAGATCCCGGGGAGTTAAGCGTTAATGTTCTCTAGATCCTTGACTTCCTAAAAAAGTTGTATCTCATGGTGTAACTGCTCATTAGTCCAAAAGCAGTACCCATGCCTCTACCCCTACTTCGAGAAGGGATCTTCAGTGCTTGGCCATCGCCTACCAGCAGGAGCCAAACAAATTTAGGGACTGTGGTTTGCTTTTGAAAGGAGTTCTATTCTTAAAGGGGGCCGGGTAATAAGGAGCATGACAAATAATTAAGGAGGTCTTTTCGTAGCTCCTTTGTCTCGAATGCCAGGCTCCAAGTGGGGCAGTGTTACAGCCAGGGCGTAGCCAAGAGGGGGGCGGCAGGGACAGCTGCCTCACCACTGAGGACACGAGCCGCGCGACGCGCGGCCGCACTATGCCCTGTGGCCAAATTTGAACTTTCATACCAGACAGGGCCCCTTTAAGCCCTCTTCAGCACTCTATTTTGTAATACGCAGGGCCCTTTTTACCCATCAGGGCCCTTTTGCCTTTTGACGCTGTCGCACGGGCCCTTTTTGGGGCGCTTCCCCCCTAAGCGAAATCATGGCTACGCCCCTGGTTACAGCTCTCTCCATACCTAGCCACAAGCTCCCCGCTGATTTTGAGCAAAGGGCAGAAGCAGTTGATCTGAAGGAGAACGGTGCCTCGGGTACACAATTGGTGGTGGGCCATTGCTACCCCCTTTGCACGGGGTGTACAGAAGCAACCCTGCGCTCCACAGGCAGAACCATCATCCAAGTCAGTGCCTCTTTTAGCCGATCCAGGGGGAAACCCTCTTTACGATTGAGTGGGGGGTCCTCCCCTATCACTGTGCGCAGCACGGGGTCCTCTGGATCGATCCAACAGCAAACGTTCCGCAACACTCTTGAGCTAGTTTTACGTCTCAAATATTTACCAGAGATAATCTAGATTCATGGGCATCTTACTGCACACCGCTCTTCACTTCCAAGTTAGAGTCCTGCACCCCATAAGCGTTGGAAGGGGGGGGTAGGAGGGCCTGGCCCCCTATTTTTTGGCCAAAAATTTACTGATATCAGTCAAAATGGGAGAAAATCGGACATCTTTATAACCAGCCGGTGCAGAGGACATCGAGGAGCCCAAATTCGAAGATTTTTTGGTTCTAATGTGGGAAAGTTCCTTGTCAGTATCAGGTTGAAGTTTGGCAAGTTCCCTCACTTTTTCCGGTGGTGACGCTTATGCTGCACCCCATTTCTCTTGCGTTCTGTTTCCCCCAATGAACAATAATGAGCCGCCAGTACGGCCTTAAGCTCGTTGCCCCTGCAAGGGATATGTAAATTGTCGCATAATATGAATACTTTTTGAATCAGCAAGGGAATCTGCATCAGGACAGCAGTGATAGCTGGTTACACCACTTGGTGTATGGGTCACAAAAATTTCATTTTTAGATATCTGGCACGGATACAAAATATGTGTCCTAGCCTTACCTATACATCCAAACATTGCAGCAGCATACCAATTGGAACGAATCCATAAAACACTTTCCCCGGTAATTCGCCCCAGAAAACCGCACCCGGCACACACGGAGTGAGGAATTCCAGGTGTTGTTTGATTCATTTCCCCCGATGTTTGGTGCAGCGCCACCTGCTCTCCAACCATAGGCGGATCCAGCCGGAAGTTCTAATAGGGGCGCACCTGCCGTTGGAACGCCGACTTCGGAAAAGTTATCATCATAGGTGGATTTCGGTAAAACTCAGCACAAGTACTTTGGTTCCCTCGCGCCTTCTCCCTGGATCCGCCTCTGCGCTAGCCTATTAGCACTGTGGACTGGCCGGCGTGGCTGTTTGTGGGCGCCGAGGCTGCCCGGCGCAGCAGCGTTTGCATAGGGCCCGCCGCCGCCGACCCGCGCCGCATTCGTCTTGTCCATGCTAATACGGCGATAAAGTGGCGGCCATTAATTGGTTGTCGGCGGCGGTGCGCCGCTATCGCCGCTGTTTGGGATGCGGCGAGCGGCGGCGCGGCTCTGACAGATCGGCAGAGATTGCATCGGCGGCGGTGACGTACTGCGGCGGCGGAGCGGCCGGCAGCTATTACCCGCTGCCGTGGCCGCTGCGCCGCCGGCCTCTCAGCAGCAGAAGCAGCCGCAAGTCAGGGCCCACCAGCCGCCCACTAAAAAAGGGTGCACCGGCTCGACCCTGTTTCCAGTTTAAAGCATCTAAAAATTTGTGAGCTGTGGCTTGGAGTGGGGGCTGGTGGCGTAAATTATTGTTCGAAGAAGATATCTGAAGACAGCTGAACAAGTCCTGTTTACTGACATTGGAAAATGCAGCACTACTGGGGGAGAGAGGCCGGGGAACTGAGCACCCCGTTGCGTAGAAGTTCCTCAGTTTTGGCTTCCGGGTCCGTTTTCGGACTACAATTGCTAGCCTTGAAATCGGTAAAATGGCTTGAGGAAGATAAGTCGCCTTTGATTTTGCGGTTACAGACAGCTATTCTCAATACAAAAGAGAGGTGAACCGCAGTCCCCTGGGTCCATTGGTGGAAATCACGGGAAGGTTGGGGGGTCAGGATCCCCCTGGATTTTGGGTCTCCCACAGGCTTTGTATAGGGCTTGTATGGCTGTACCAGCGTTAACCCACCTAGGACCCCCCTGGATCGAGAAGAGATTTCCAGCCATGTCTGGGTTCACTGAACGTACGGAAAAGGGGACGCTTGGCGTTGGCCTTCGCTCCAGGAAAGATATGCAGTGACGTATTTGATCATGGGCCTAACTGCGGACCCTGCCCGCGCCTGACTCCCAATGCATTTGAAATGAGTTGAGCGATGGCCAGGAGCGATGGTTTGCTTCCAAGTCAATGCTTTGCTGCCCGGCTACGCATTGACTGCAGAGGTCACCTGGAAAACCCCGGCCCCCGCTCAGGGGAGCTGGTGGAAGGGACCTCCACGCATCCCCAAACCCAAGTGATGATCGGCGGAAGGTATCGTATGAGCCTAATATCGGAGCCAATCCATCAGCAAAACTCAGGTAAGTACATTAGAAGGACAGAGACATTGGAAGACCACACCGTGGTGCATCCAAAACCGGTGGTCTCCTGGTCGAGGCTGGCTTCAAAAATAGTTATATAAGCTTGATCCCAGGTGGAGACGGTGAACCTGCATCGCAGAAAAGTACGCCTCTGCTTTGGAGCTCCACCACACATCCGCAGCGCAGGTAAGACACACAGTCTGCAGTGAGACTGCAGCTGTCGACGGCGGCTGCAGTGTTGAGCTGCAGGCAACACTGCTACAGGTGACCCTGCCCTCTCCGCATTGCCCATGTCACCGTCCTCGGCAGATGAAGAACTGAGGCCAGACGGCGTCCTTACATCGCAGTCATGACACAGATATGAATCGCTGCCATCTGTCGGCTGTCGGAACTGCCAGGCAAGCCCGAACCCCAGCTCCAGTCCCGAGCCCACCGGCCTCCATATTCGAAACACGCTGCAGGGGCCCCAGCAGCGGCAGCGCCAACTGCTGCTGCTAACCAAGCTGAGTGACTGCAGGGGCCCCAGCAGCAGCAGCGCCAACTGCTGCTGCTAACCAAGCTGAGTGACTGCAGGGGCCCCAGCGGCAGCGCGCCAACTGCTGCTGCTACAAGCTGAGTACTGCAGGGCCCCAGCAGCACAGCACCAACTCTGCTGCTAGCCAACTGAGTACTGCAGGGCCCCAGCAGCAGCAGCGCCAACTGCTGCTGCTAACCAAGCTGAGTGACTGCAGGGGCCCCAGCAGCAGCAGTGAAAGAAGTCACGACTCGCGCTAAGCTCAACTGTGGATGCACATCTACCGGTATTCACTGCAACCATAAAACCAATGCAGTTATACTGTGTCATCCCCTAGTTGTAGTGATTGGCGTGAAACATTAGTCGACAAATACATCGTTTTCCACAAAGTTGAAGACCATCAATCAGCCCGACTCACCTGACAGCACGATGTTAACGACCGCTTCTCTCTAACGGGACAGTGACAGCTTTGCAGGAATCCGTCGGCAGATTAGGATTGGGGCTTGAATTTGAATGACCACGAGTCGGGCGTCTCAGTCATCGTCGTATGATGATATCACGGCTCAGATCATCACTTGACGTCACGGCGCAGGGCATCAGTGAGTGGCTTCCCGCTGCCGCAGCCCTCTCGTAAATACATACACAATAAATTATCCACGCCGCTAAGTAAACATTTGTGTAGATCCAATCCCGGCATGCCGGCAAAAACTAATGGTTGTTAGATTAACAGCGCGCCCCGTCGAGCCCGGCACGCCAGTAATAGAGCCGTCAGCCAGCCCGCGGCGCGCCGCCCCGTCGCGCCGCCGCGCGGCTGTCGACAAAAGCGCGCGCCGCCGGCCAGAGAGCCGGCTGCGGCCGCGCGGTCGGCCGGCCGTGCCGCCGCACAGGCCTCTTCCGGCGCGTCAGCGGCCACCAGTTTATGTGGGAATTGACGCCCGCACAGGACGCCGTATATTGATATAACATGTGTGTTACACGGCAGGGAGGTGGTCGGCTACATCAGCGGCTGTCGCTGGAAGGTAGGCAGGCTGGTGCGACGACCATGCCGCCGCTGTAACCACGGCTAATTAGCTGTAATTCGCCCCACCGGTAGCCATACGAAACAATTAGCCCGGTTGGCCGCCGCCTGTGGAAGGATTGTAGGGAGTAGTCGTCAGGGCCGTGACCTGACAGTGATGTCGACACAGCCGGGACCACGGCTGTAGACTGGCTTAACTTTGTTCTATGGGCTTTGACCACCAACCCATAGTACAGGTCCTCTAATTTTGGTTCGCCCTCCCCCTAATACCTTGCTCTTCAAAGGCCGTATGAATTTAGTGGATGGGAACGGTAAAAACGGTATCTTCTCTCGTATAGTTTGTTTGCTCTCACATAAGCATGCCCTCCTGACGACCCTTTTTGTATCTGAATTCTCGTCTATTGGGTTTGCCGTTGCCAAATATGTTGAGGATCATACGTTCTAGTCGAAGATATCTTTGCGATGCTTCATTGTGTTAAACCAAAATGCATTCTCTTAGGATACACAAATTGATCTTAAATGTAGCTGATCACCACATGCTTATTCGCATTATCTTTTTGGCCCGCTTCATGTCACCTCGTAAATACAGGTGGGTTGACCCTGTTGTGCGTTTTAATTGAATAGACACAAATAATTTTCTTTTTGCATTAAGTACCACCTGCAGCTATTTGCTTCAGAGATTTGTTGCCGTTACACTGACTTTCAGAATTCCGTGAGTCGTGCAGACAATTGTTCGTTTCCTAGAGGTTTTACAGAAAAAAGTTTTAGTTTTTATGTTTGGAAAAGTGTCGTTCCAATATCTTGGACCCAAATTTGTATTTCCCTCTGGCTGGAACGCAGACGCAGATATTCCAGGCCGTTCCAGGCCTCGACTGGGACCCGGTGCGGCCGCTCGGCATGTGTTTCCGTGCCGTTCCAGGCCACGGCTGGGACCCGGCGCGGCCGCTCGGCATGTGTTTCCAGGCCGTTCCAGGCCACGGCTGGGACCCGGCACGGCCGCTCGGCATGTGTTTCCAGGCCGTTCCAGGCCACGGCCGCAGCGGCAGTGCGGCCGGTGGGCTCTCACGCTGCCAATTAGAGCCAAGTGTGGTGGCTAGCAAGCGTTCCAGGAAGATCGGGCCTCATTCCAGGTTTTTGCGCCGCCACCAGCCGGTTAGCGACATGAGAAGGACTTAAACGAACTCACACTACCGATATGGCGATAGGGTTTTTACACCCTTGTTCTCTTTAGCAGCGTTTAATTTGCGGTGTCATTTCCGTCATTACCAGCTTCTGTTCCGTTTCAGCGGGAAAAGAGACGTTGGAGCCTCCGCCCAGTAAGTTTGAGTTTAAGTTGGAGTCCGCCGGTTGAACAAGCCCGGTCACTCGACTCAAGAAGGGCCAGAACAAACGAAAGCTGTTGGAAACATGAATTGGCATATTGTGTATAATGACTAGGGCAGGTAACCATTTTATCTTAGTAACATCTGACTGAGGAAAACAATGGTGAGAACTGATAACTGATCCATTGTAACCCTGTGGTCGCGGGTGGAGATCCTCCGGGGGGGGGTGAAGACCCCTGGATTTGGGTCTTCCGTTGACTTAATGTTGGGCCTGTATTGCCGTGCCAGTGTTAACCCACCCAGGACCCACCCCTCTCCTGGTCGAGAAGAGATCTCCAGCCTTGCCTGCGTCATTAACACGCGCATTGACGGGGGTCTGAGCCACCTTCGGATTGACGAGGGGCGGGTACCCGCCCCCTAAGATCTCGAGAACCACGGTAGGAAGCAAAAAACAGTAAACGGCGTTGGGTAGCCCATCCGCTTCTCCATCGAAAATATTTGAACCATTTTTTTGTCAGGTCACATTGAAGGTCACCAGAGGTCAAAAACATGCCGTCACATGCCGTCATAGGGATAACATGTAAATTAAGTTTTTCGGCCATTACATCTGAACAAGTAAAGATAGAGCAAAACGACTTGAACTCTATGAATCCTCGCAGCAATCCGAATCGAATGATATATGATTTGACCTTGCTAGGTCAAATCAAAGATTTGACCTGATCTGAGGTCAGGTCAGGGTCAAATTATATAAAATGCATATCATTAGAACCGAAAAGCCAAGGCAAGTCTAATGAAGTTAAAATAAACGCTCTATCACCATCTGTTACTGAGTTATTCAGTAAAAACCATATTTCCAATGTATTACCAATGGAGAGGTCCTGCTTCGTACCTGACCTTAGGTCATCGATATCAAAAATACCGGAACATATTTTAGAGAACTCGGTGAGCCCATTATGTGATATGAGTTTCAATTGAATAAGTTCACCCTGCTCCGACTTATGCTATCTTAAACTTTTTTTGAGGTCGGGTCACTTGGCCTGTACTGGTGACCTGACCTGAGATGACCTATCCTTAAAATTTTCACAGAAGTTGCAAAAATGATGAGGGAAAAGGTATACCAAGTACGGCGGCGCTGCGCGCCGCCGTTTTTCTACTGCCTCCGAAAAACCCGAGGGGGAGCGGGTACCCGCCCCCCGTCAATGCGCGTGTTAATAATCGCATATACTTTAACACGCGCATTGACAGGGGTCTGAGCCACCTTCGCATTGACGGGGGGCGGGTACCCGCCCCCCTAAGATCTCGAGAACCACGGTAGGTAGCGAAAAACGGTAAACGGCGTTGGGCTGCCCATCCACTTCTCCATCGAAAACATTTGAACCATTTTTTTGTCAGGTCACATTTAAGGTCACGAGAGGTCAAAACATGCCCGTCATAGGGATAACATGTAAATTCAGTTTTTCGGCCATTAAATCTGAACAAGTGAAGATAGAGCAAAACGACTTGAACTATATGAATCCTCTTAGCAAGCCGAATCGAATGATATATAAGTTGACCTTGCTAGGTCAAATCAAGGATTTGACCTGACCTGAGGTCAGGTCAGGGTCAAATTATATAAAATGCATATCATTAGAACCGCAAAGCCCAGGCGAGTCTAATGCAGCTAAAATAAATGCTCTATCACCATCCGTTACTGAGTTATTCCGTAAAAACCATTTTTCCCATGTATTTCCTATGGAGAGGTCATGCCTCGTACCTGACCTTAGGTCATCGATATCAAAAATACCGGAACATATTTTAGAGAAATCGGTGGGGCCATTATGTGATATGAGTTTCAATCGGATAAGTTCACCCTGCTCCGACTTATGCTATCTTAAACTTTTTTTTAGGTCGGGTCACTTGACCTGTAATGGTGACCTGACCTGAGATGACCTAACCTTAAAATTTTCAAAGAAGTTGTAAAAATGATGAGGGAAAAGGTATACCAAGTACGGCGGCGCTACGCGCCGCCGTTTTTCTGCTATTTCTGAAAAACCCGAGGGGGGCGGGTACCCGCCCCCCGTCAATGCGCGTGTTAATAACGCAAAGAACTTATTCAATAAAAGCGCAGGGCACCATTTGGCTTCTCTTGCCAGCCTGGTCTCTACAAATAGCCATGGATTTGTGCTGACAAGGAAAATTAAGGGTGATCCACTTTCAGATCAGCGAATGTATATGTTTGCATATTAACCCGCGCCCCACCGGGGGTCCGGCGCCACCTTCGCCCCACCGGGGGCCATCGATGGCCCCCCTCTAACTCCGAAAATATGGGCGTTAGCGCAAATCTGCAAAGTGCAATAGAAAGCTTGCGTGAATTCAGTAAGAAATTACTTCACATGTTTTAGTGCTCAGGTCAATGGTTTGACCTCCAGAGGTCAAATTAGGTCAAGATCGGCTATTTTCACTCAAATATGCAATGATTGAGCAAACTGGGCATAACTCTTATGTCATTAGAGCTATTGAGGCCTGGTAAAGTACATTTGATAGCAAATTGCCAGTACTTTTTCCGCTATGTGGAAGGTAAAGACCTCCCGCCAGTGGTTTGACCTCCAGAGGTCACCTCGTGACCTAATATGACCTGAGGTCACGAAAGGTCAGAAAGTGACCTTGTATATCAAATGAAAGCCAGTGACAAGACAAACACGATGGTGTTTGTTTCACCGCCCTAGCTTAATTAGGTCAAAAGTTATTGCCAAAATACTGTTTTTGACCTCTGGTGACCTTGGATGACCTTGGAAAAGTCAAAGGGCAAATATGACCCCTGGGATCCGTGAAAGGGTGTCCAAAAACGTTGTTCTGAGCAGTCTGAGTATTTGCAATCATTTTTGTGGCTTTTATATCATGAAACAACTTTTCCCTATGCTTTTCCAATGGGAGAGGTCGCCTCGTGACCTGACCTCAGGGCACGAAATCGAAAAATCCCGGATATACACCTTGTAGACCCTGGAGGGGTTATGAAGTGTAGGAAGTTTCAAATCGATCGACTTTGAAATGTAGCTCTTACAGAGCTCTAAAGTGAAGTGAGGTGACCTTGGTTGACCTCGTCTGGTGACCTGACCTTGGGTGACCCGGGGTAAAAATTTCAGGGATGATGGGAAAATGATGCAGTGAGAGGTAGAGCCCTCAACTGCGGTGCTGCACCTCGTCGTTTTTCTGCTATCCCGGAAAAACCTTAGGGGGCCATCGATGGCCCCCGGTGGGGCGAGGGTTAATTGCAGCTATCGGTGCCGTACGATATAATAGCTTATCATTACTAAGTAAGTGTGCAAGCTAAGTAAGTATCATTGCAGTATTCTTGTTCCTTCTTTGCTGTCTTTGCTTCCTTTGCCTCCCGCGTATTTTTTGTTTGTTTGTTGCCTTACTGGTGCTTCTCTGCTTTGCCTTGGATTTATTTCTCCCTTTTTTGATGGGGTCCTGTTTTTGTTCTAATTGACTATTTGACCAATCATTGTTCTTAATTTTTGTCTGCTTATTTTATTTATTTGTATTTGTGAGTTAGCATGGATATGATACGTGTCGATGTTTGTTTCGTTTCTGTGACTGAGAATTCGTTGTAAGGTCTTACCAGAAGTGATCCTGTTTGATTTGTCCGTTTTCCGCTACTGTTTTGCTCTTTTCTCTTTAGCTACCTTACTTGGTTGCCGGTAACTTAGCTTCACACATTTTGTTATGCTCTATAATAGTTCGCTCTCCCTGTTGCTTCTAACCAGTATATTTTTCTCTCTTGCCTTCTCTGTCCTCAGCAAAGTAAAAAAAAACAACAACACAAAAGTGATGATGATGATGATGATGAAGTAAAACATCGATGCAGTTGCTTCAGACTTTTTGGGACCACCTGACCGCCGGGGTGGCGTTATCTGGGATAACCTGGAAATGAGATCGGCAGGACAGTTTTGGGAAAAAGGACAGTCAAAAGTCAAGTATATCAAGCATGGGCATCACTAGGTGTTCTCCCTTTGAAGCAGCCTGGGAAAATTGTTTGGTTGTTTTACTCCACCCCCTCCCTCCATCATTGATAAGGGCGGGGGTAAAATATTTTGCCAGGAAGGGGAGATGACTATCCTTGAAAATGAGTTATGGATACTGTAAATTTGCACCTCGGAACACCATTCAGTAATGAAGCTCCCATCCTTCCCTGCAGTACTAAAGCTGACAAAGGAATTCCCCTCTTATGGCAGTGCTGACAGCTTGAAGATGATTGCTTTTCTCATTAACGTCATGATATTTTGGCCTGTATCCGCCTTGCCATTAATTACCGGAGATATTTGACTGCTTACATAAAGCCAGTCCATTGCGTCTTTATCTAATGCAGCTCACACAGACTAGTGTGCAGTTGATAAAGAGATGGGCGGCGTAGGCACACCTTGTTTCGACGCCGGGGCGCCTATAAATAACCTGCACTGCCTAACCAACGGCGATCAACGCTTGATTAATTCAACAGCAACATTAGGGCTGCTAATTACAATTTAGACGTTGATCTGAGAATGGCTTCTTAATGGCGTGTAATGTGATAATACGATATTTAGAGACTGTAAAAGGGCTATGTCGTAAAGACGAAGACTTCAAATTGCACAAGTGCAATCTGGTCGTAACACGATTACATGCAGCCCCAGACGCAGCCACTATCTCTCTACCATCTCTCTGCCTCTCTCCCCGCTCTCTCATCTCACGTCCACCCCTGCCCATTTTAACATAGCCGGGGCGGTGTTGAGGGGCCGGGGGCCGACCGTCGGAGGCATCGCGCCGGCGCTGGTGGAGCGCGGACGGGTCGCGGCATGTTCCGCTCTGTTAAACATTGCCCCGGCGCTGATTAGGGGCCGGGCACGCCAGTCTTGCTGGTGACCACTAGCGTGATGCAGGGAATAAGGCGGTGCTCTGATTCAACGTCAGACCTGTTAGTTAGCATAGCTGCCCTGAGTCCCTATCCGAAGGCCTTGGGAGTCCGAGACTGAATCGTTCCATTGACTTTTAGCCAGGTAAACAAGCTGCAGACAATGGAAAACTGGGTATACAGACAACCATTGGGGGTTCCCAATTATACATCGGTTTGTGCTCCGCGGGCTGAAGTAGGTTCATCACGAATGATGACAAGAATCATCCAAGGCCGCATTCAGCACGCTAGGGGAGGCAAGAGAGGGAGAAAATAATATGTTAAGAGAAATCGTCCGAATTCAAATAGAGAAAAACGATAAAAAATGGGTAAAAAAGACGTCGTAATATCTGAACCTGACAGAAATAAACAATATATTTAATCGAATCCTCAAAAAGTATTTGCGAGACCATCAAACGGAAATTGCGTGAATGCGTGAAAGGCACCCATATCTGCAGGACAAAGAGAGGTTTACTGAATACTTCAGCATAATACTGAATTATTCAACAGTGATAAAGAATGCATGAAACCAAACAAGGAAGTAATATATATGATTTGGCAGCCCAGGAAGAAGCGATAGACAGAAAGAACAATCAAGTGAATTTGTATTTTCCTTCATTCTCAAAACATATATCAGATAATTAACCTATATCCAGTAGAAGAGCTGAAATAAATGCATTTTCCTACTAAATCATGGCATCGCATCGCATGGTACCCAGTATCTATTCCTGTCAGACCTCAGACTTTTCATTTTGTGAACCTTATGTGAATATTGTTTTCCTTACGTGAAAGAATGAGCACAGAATAAACTCCAACGTCAGGCTTAATCACAATTTCTTACATCTTAGGAGACTAAACAATATGGAGCGTTTTTTCTGAGTTTAGATTGTGTCACTGCGCGGTGAAATCAAATAAATATATGATAGATACGCAACACTAAATGGTTATTTTCAGACCGTACAAACAGTTTTTAAATTGATGAAATTTGTGCAGGTGACTCGGGCATAACCACTCCCTATTGCGGGAGTGCTTGCGGCTATGCACACTCCCACATTTAGTGGCTTCAGGTCGCAATTACCCTCTCCCCAGACCCCCTCATTAAGACCGTGACCCGGTTAAACCTCTTAAGTCTCAAGTGGGTCTGGAAATATCTCACAATTTTCACTTTCTGCACTGGCAGGATGGCGAGAAAATGACAACATTACGCAGGTAGCTAAATTGCCACACTGCACATGGTTCCTCAGTTTCGTGGTTTTACTTTCGGTGACATACCAAGCGGCTGTATGAGTTGACAGCACGCACTTCGCCTCAAGTCAGCGGCAATTAAAGGGCAGGACCTGGGGCAAACCGTGAAAGGACAACGCTCAGAATTGTCTGCCTCATAGAAAATGGTTGCATCCTTTTACGTCGTTCATATTTCTCGTATTTAAGGCCCGTCGAGTAAATGTGTTCCGGCAGAAAACATGTTTAAGATTGCTAATTAGTGTTAGAACTAGAAGAAGCTGCAGGGAGACTTCATTGGTTTAAAGAGGACAGGACCGTACTAGCGCAGCGTGAGCAATACGTCCTCAGAAGTCTCTAACTCCGACGCCTGTGTCGCAAGTCAAAACTGTCATGTAGATAAATGCCTGGGTTGTGCTGATGCGCGAATTAGTTAGAACCACAAGTGACCCACGAATTCTAAAATATTCGGAAACATGCACAAGCGTAGTAAAAGCAATGCAGCTGAAATGCTTGCGAAACTTTAAGGAAATCACATCAGCAGGACGGGTGGAGAAACACCCTGCAGCTGTGGAATCTGAGAACACCCTTGCATCGCTTTATGCACGAATGGTAATTAAGCCTCGATTTCAGTTTGCAGTGACAACACCCGACGCTTGGAGCCACTAATGACCCACTTAGCGTTCTGCAAGTATTATTAAAGGCGGGCCATTACCGGTATTACAGCTAGCATAACGACAACGCGGCAACGACTGAGGCCGTTAACAAAGAGCGCTGCTACTTTGTTCGGTGCTGCAAATGAGGTGAGGGTCACGGAGGCCACTGGCGATCCCAGAGCACAGGTGCGCGGGGCACACGCCAGCGAGCACACCCCCTCCCCCACACACACACACACCTGGCCAGGATGTCAGGATGTCAGGATGTCAGGTCGGAGCCTGAGGCGCCGCCGTGCGGTGCTACCCTCTTTGCTGGGAGCCGGAGCCGCCACCGTGCGGTGTTACCCTCTTTGCTTGGAGCCGGAGCCGCCACCGTGCGGTGTTACCCTCTTTGCTTGGAGCCGGAGCCGCCACCGTGCGGTGTTACCCTCTTTGCTTGGAGCCGGAGCCGCCACCGTGCGGTGTTACCCTCTTTGCTTGGAGCCGGAGCCGCCACCGTGCGGTGTTACCCTCTTTGCTTGGAGCCGGAGCCGCCACCGTGCGGTGTTACCCTCTTTGCTGGGAGCCGGAGCCGCCACCGTGCGGTGTTACCCTCTTTGCTTGGAGCCGGAGCCGCCACCGCGCGGTGTTACCCTCTTTGCTTGGAGCCTGAGGCGCCACCGTGCGGTGCTCCCTCTTTGCTTGGAGCCGGAGCCGCGCCAGGCCCGTTCACAGCGCTTCCGCAGCGGATTTCCGCACAGGCTGTCTGCTCGCTTTGGTCAGAGGTCAGAAGCCCTTAGTCTTGTCCATTAACTCGGAGAGAAGCTGGGAACATTGGCTCACATTTGCTTTAAGCTGGGGAAACCAAAGGGTTGGATATTTAAAAACTGACGCCGGTACCTATTGAGGTCTAAATCCCCCTGCAATGTGGCGAGATCGCACAAACTGGTGCCTAACATGGGCACTAATTATTTGCGGTAGGGATGATAGTTATATCTCAAGTAAGACAAGATAAGCCTTCTTCTTCGGGGACACTTCCTTTTATTGGGGTAAAAATTGGCCTCCGTTGGGGACTACACACGTTTTTTTCTGACCTTTGGCTCTGGTTGCCGGTAATGCTCGCATCAGCCTATACAAAACCACTACCCACGAGGTGTTATCCCATACCCAATATAAATTATCCGAATCGCTTGATATCTAACATGAGTTTCCCGAGCCGATCTTACGGGTGTCCCAATACAACTAGAACCGAGTTCCCACGCTGATGATGATTCCACTTTAACACAGTGACGGCGCTACCACAGAGGCACATTAGGCACTGCCTAGCCACTTTTAAATGTCGAAGCAGTTATGTATTTTCTGTGGAATGAATCTAGTTTGACTCGATGTTTAAGTTACAGAGAATATTCCTTGTTCGGATCACTGGGTCAAAGAGGCCGATGAGTTACATCTCTGAGAATCTACATTCACCGCTCTTACCGTCAACAAATGTGATATTTGGCACTTCACGATTTCGCTGAATCTGCCTAACACCGTGGCAAACCTAACGTGTGCTTTTTAATTGACATCTCTAATGCCTCATTCATTCGAACACGAGTACCGGCTTGTTCAATCAGCAACCCAGGCTTGCCTTAGGAACTAGCACGTGCCATGCCACGTCTTAGGACCTTGAAAACCGCGGATTCGTTTATTGATATTCTTGTGTTCGTGGCAGTCTAGCCTTCTCTTGTGCAAGACAGTTGTTTGGCAATTATAAGGCAGACATTTAATTTGTGAAACCCTTATGAAGAATATGAGTCATGGCACAAAATCCGGCGGATGAAATTTAAAAAAAATCCGTTCACAAATCGATCGTACAGCGAGAAATTGGACGTTATAAAAAATGAAGTGCTGAAGTTGTCCTTGAAGTGGGAAGCTTTCCGGAGTACCTTGTCCTTCCCGGCTTACTTACCTACCTACCTATCCTTTTTAATTTTGCCTTGTGCCTTCATTTTGCCTACTGCCGCATAACCCTTTCCACAATCCCCCGACATATGTTTTTATGTTTTTAATTTTTATGATATCAAACATTTAAACATAAACATTATTTTTGCTCATCGACTTGAGCTTGCCCCTTCTCTAGCCGACCTGCTGGATCCGCCCCTGTCTAATATCAGGTAAAAAGCCTGGGCGACGTCGTTACTGCTAAGCCAATCGTGCCTAGGCTGTCATGATGTTCAAGCGTCGCCACCGCATTAGCAGCAATGTGGGTTCCATTTGGACCCCATTGGGGTCCTTCTAGAACTAAAATGGTATTCCTAAGCCAATCCCATGAGATTCCCACTCGAATTATCCTGTAATTCTCAAGCCAATCTTCTGATACTTCCCCGGGGCTGGAATGGGATTCCCACGGCGAGCTCATGATAACTCTATTGGGCCTTACAGAGGATTTTACGCCAATTTCATGCGAGTTTTTACTGGGATAATCATGTAACTGCGAGTCGATCCCATGGGACTCACCGTGGGATTTGCTGCGGCTTTCTGAAACAGTGTGATGCGAGGGAACATGCAATGAATTTTCTAGCTTACCCTTTGAGAGTCTGGATGGTACAAGCATGAACTATCATGTCAATTGCACCTGAGTTTCACTGGAACTAGCCATGCACATTTCTTGGATTTCAACCGGATATGCAAGGAATCGCAGAAGTTCCATGGGACCGATTTACAAATGATCTTCATCCCCCAGTGGAAATTCCATGGCATTGGCATGGAAGTTCCATTCCAGTCCCCGTAGAATTCCCATGGAACCGACCTTAGAGGCCCATTCTGGCGGATGCAAAGGGAACTAGGGGGCTCAACCCCCCCTCTCACCGAAATGTCAGGCCTATAGTAAATGCATATCCGGAAGCTGATCCGAGAATCAAAATCAGCTTATTCACAATCATCCCCGATCATTCAAGGTTTTTCTTGGTTGCACGTCAATCACATTTAAGGAGTAAAATACACAGGTTAAAAGACAAAAATAGTTAAAACTTCCAAGTTCCACGCATACCTTCCACTCAAGTGAAAACCACAAATTACAGTCCACTCTGCAAATAACCCCTTAAAGCGCGTTTGAAAGCAGTCTGGCTCGAGACATTGCGCACGTTAGACGGTAGTGCGTTATATTTGGTTGTGCCAACATTTCCCAGTCAGAGACAATGTGAGGGAGGCTCGAGCCCCCTTGCCCCCAAAATAAAGTCCAGGATCTGCCACTGTTTGAATTGGCCTTTCAGTGCGATGACATCACATTTCGAGTCCGGTCAAAAGCAAAAATATGTATGCACAGGTTATTGATTATCTCCAGGGACGGCAGATTCCACTTTTGAGCGGGTGTGCAAGATTTCCAGGAGGGGGTGTCTTTCTCCCCAGGGGGGCGCCTCAATCCGGGGGGGGCACTCAGGCGGGGGGAGGGCGCCAACGGAGGGCGGCTCTTACCAAGGGGCGCCTTTTGCTGTCCAGAGGGCACCTGTTCTAACCAGAGGGAGCCTATGCTATCCAGGGGCGCCGTTGCTCTTCTGTGGGAGGGGACGCCTTTTGCTGTCCAAGAGACGCCTCTGCTGTCAATGGGGACACCTGTGCTCTTTGGGGGTGCGCCTTTTGCTGTCCAGGGGGCGCCTGTTCTAACCAAGGGGCGCCTTTAATCTTCTAAGGAGGAGCCTTTTGCTGTACAGCACTGAGAGAAAACATGACACCTGATTGGGGTATCAGGTGATGCCGTAAAAAGTCCACCTTTTGGGGGTATCTGGAAGACCCCTCTTTATGAAGTCTTTTTCCCACCAAATTTGGGGTCAGGGGTGTCAGACACCTACCTTCGGAGTCCCGACTCCTGATTAGGGGATCAAAAAGGATCACCTGACACCCCGTAGAGAGTCAGCCGACTCCGCGTAAGGTGTCATTTGACACCCAATAAAGGAGTCAAGACACCCCATTTGACTCATCTAAAGGAGCCATGATACGTGAAATGGAGTCCATTGACATCTCTGAAGGGAGTCTAGGGGTCATCTCATGCCCCTATTTTGTCCTGATGGCCCCCTGTAAGGTGTCATGAGTAAAGCCGTGACCCCAAATATGGGTTCTTTTCTCCTAGAAAAGGTATCACTTGTTTGTACTTTTGGGGTCAATGCTTCAGCATACTCCGATTCTTCGAATTAAATCCAACCACAGGACTTGCCTGAGCTTTCATAAAAACCACAGAAGACAAAGAGAATCATTGTATTCTATCTAAAAAAACCGACACACAAACTTGCAAACAACCCAATGGACAGCTGTTCATCAACCCACAGCCTGACTTGGTCGGATCCAGACCGACGGCTGGGAGGGGAGGCGCAGGGCAACAGGGTCCAAAATTGTGAAAAAACGTTTTTTTAGGAAAACCGAAAAAAATCAGGACAACAATTGCACAGCTTGCCCTCCTCCTGGATATGCCTGTGTTCAACGCAGAAAATTTCAACGCCGTTGAGCCACCGTCCCGATGCACATTCACACCATAGGCGGATCCAGGGGGGCAAGGGGGCACGTGCCCCCCTCGATCGACCCTCGGCGCCCCCTGAAAGGTCGATGGCGCCCCCTGAAATGTCGCTTCCCACCCCCCCAGGATGCGAAAGTCGGCGCCCACCGATAGGATTTGGCGCCCACCTGATAGCTTTTGCCGGTCATAAGTGGCGCCCCCTGGTCCGGATGGCGCCCCCCGGTCCGGATGGCGCCCCCGAGAAGGTGCCCCCGATGGGCAATCCTGGATCCGCCTATGATTCACACTCATTGGCCAAAGACGATCAACACATTTTCATATGTGTAACGGTCAGTGGCGGATCCAGGGGGGCAAAAGGGCATTCGCCCCCCAAACGGAAAATATCAGGGGCAAAACTGTTTCCCCCAAAGCTGTCGAGCTCTTTTTTGCCCCGACTCATATTTATTTTAAAAGCAAGGTTCTGGTGCTTGAACTCTTGACTTCAAGCAGAACCATGCAACTTCAGAGTAAACATTAGGCCTTAGAGAGCAAAACACATACTTCTTGTGGCCATATGTTTCAAACCGTGACATTTTTTAGCTTATCGAATTTTGAGTTTACCCTAAAAACAAACCATCCAATTAAATTATAGAAAAATGTTTCACAGTGTGACGTTTATTCTTTTCGACTTTGGATTGCCCCCGAAACCTACCAGCTAGGTCCACCACTGGTCCCATACCACAGCACTTGAACACAAATCAACAGAAGACCGAATTGGTACGACTTACCT
Organism: Lepas anatifera; assembly: GCA_034440635.1. NCBI lineage: Eukaryota > Metazoa > Arthropoda > Thecostraca > Lepadidae > Lepas > Lepas anatifera. Next base: position 54,808 of record JAOTON010001553.1, on the reverse strand, counting down.
CTCAAGTGGTTTCTTATTGTTTAGGATTCTTATGAAAGCCAAATATTTATAGGCTTCCTAAAATGCCCTTATCACTCGGGCATGTCACCCACAATGCACTTCCTTAGCGACAGCACGAGATCAGAGAATCCTCCTGTATCCTTGCCTAGTGCTCATCCGGTCTTGAAGTTGTTCAACGTTTCGCACTCGATAACGCAGGATGGAACTGTTCCAGTCTGCCACGGCCCTGCAGCCCAGTTGGTTCCGCCGAGCACGGGTATTTGCACGAGGATGGGCGACCTTGAACTGATGGCCTCGTGTATTGGTGACTTGTGGCTCCTTGATCCGTATAGCTCCTTTGACACTCTCGTGCAGTTTTGCATTATCTTTCAGATAGTTATCATGTTGCCGATTCTTCACGGATATCACAACGGGAAAGCCACCGAACCATGTGGCCGATCAATTCAATATGTCTGTCTCAACGGCGGCGGCGTGGTTTGCCTTTCAGTAAAAAAAAGACAACGCACGTGCACGCAAAGGAGTTCGACTCCGCATTTCGGAGGTATTTAACACCGTTTAAAGCGTCGGACGGTATGCATTAGGGAGTCAAGAACACAGTAGGGAGTCAGCTGACTCTTAAAGCAATTAGCCGTTGTTTTTTAGGAGTGTCAATCGCTCCAAATTACTCCCATAAGGGTGGAGATGACTCCTTCGTAGAATCAGACTGTGCTTCTGAGGGTCTCTAAGTACGCTCAAAACAGGTGTCTGACACCCAAAAATAATAATTTACAGATTTGGGGTATCAGAGATCTCGGAAGTGGCACCATTTATTGGGGACTGACCCTTTTCTTTACGACCGGCCACGCTCTAGGCTGGGGTCGACCACTAAAACTGGAGCCACAGACTCTGCGGTGGAGAGTCACTGCGACATTGGATGCCACGAAATTTCTCTCAGTGAGGGGGCGCCTCTGCTGTCCAGAGGCGCCTTTTCTCTCCTGGCAGTGTCCATTTGCTCTCCATGGGGCGGCTTTAATTTTAGAGGCGCCATTCATACATGAAAGTGTCTTTATTCCAAACAGAGGGTCCTACCTCTTCAGGTAGGCAGGGTTCATACCTGATTTTCTCTTGACCGGCCGGGGGCACCTCCCGGCCCAAGCCAGAATCGGGTGCTCAAAAATATACTTTTGCACACCCTCAATTTTTTCAGGGTGTGTAAGCACACACCCTGTCGCCCGAATTCTACCGTCTCTGATTATCACACACGTTTGAAAGCACTTTGATGCTGCCATATCACGTAGGTTGACGCCACCTATCCCGTCTAAAAGGCGGGAGCAAACATTTTTAAGCAACCGGAAAGCCATTCAAATAGCAACTCGATACAGTGTATACTTATATGTTTTACTTAGGTCTACCTTGAGGTCAACCCAGGTCGAACACGATACGTTACTGGCACTGCGGGGTTTCTATTTTGTCACTTATAGTTTTCGAGCCGTGGAATATGGGGTAGTTATTGAGGCGCCATTCTAATGCTCTTGTCAAAAATATAATGGTATATGATTGCATTAGGTTGGATAAACCAAAATATTGACCAGACCTTAGATCAACGAAGTGGCCTGGTATGGTCATGATGAATGAACCTACATCAATCGGCTTACAGCGATAATACAAATACAATGGTGGTAAACGAAAGCTATATCTTCATTCAACCAAAAGGTATATGTCAAAGCATCGCGAAATGCTTTATTAGCCTCAAATGACCTTTCATAAGTGACGCATAGCCGGATTCAGGGTGGGGGCAAAGGGGCACGTGCACCCCATCAAACTTCAGCGCCCCTGAAATGGTCACGGCATCCCCTGAAAGGTCGATGGCACCCCCTGAAATGTCGCTTCCCACCCCCCCAGGATGCGAAAATCGGCGCCCACCGATAGGATTTTGAGCCCACCTGATAGGCGTTGCCGGTCAAAAGCGGCGCCGCCCGATCGGCAATCCTGGATCCGCCTATGAGGTGACGGGTCAAATTTTTGGCTTGAACGGCGATACATTTCGGAGTGCTGAGGCAAGGAGCATGATTATAAGTTGGCAATATGTTAAATGGCCTACCTCCTCGAACCCTGGATGTAAAACAACAGTGTATCCCAAATTGTAACACTGAATTCCAGAGTCTTATATCCATTTTACAGCCAGGATTCGAGGAGGCAGGCCATTTCACACCCGCCGCGGTGGGCTTCCGGACCACCTTCGCCCTGGTGGGGAGGAGGTGTTCAAACCCCCCCCCTCGATCTCGGCTCTTATGCAGGATAGCAAAAAAACCAACATTGGAGGACAGCTCATAAGAGTTAATGAGGAAACTACATTATCCAGTTTTTAGCTCAGGTCAATATTGAGGTAATGACAGGTCAAAGAAGGTTAGCGAAACGTTGCTTGGCTGTGGCGTCTGACAGCTGAACAAAAACCAATTTTTAGACACTATTCGCTTTCGCGCGTTCCGGCGAATCGAATGATGTATAATATGGTCATACTAGTTAAAAATATACAAATTACCTGATCTAAGGTCAGGTCAAGGTCACCACCTTACCTAGCATAGTCAATATGCATATCAATCGACTTGCAATGCAATCAAAACGTAATAGCTTCAAAATAAAAGCATTATCATCATGGTTTGCGAAGTTATTAAAAAAGGATGAGAACCTACAGAAGTAGTCCCGGGTGACCTCTCAGAGGTCACAAGCCCGAACTTGCAACATAAACCTGGAAATGGGCCCAGCATACTACAATTTTGAGAATAGGAAGGTATTATATCCTATATCTACGGAAATAGAGATATTTTGGTCAAATTCCCGTTGCTCCTATGCATTTCCAATGGATAGGGTAAGGTCCGTATCTGACACCAGGCCATCGATATGGATGACCCTAGGTATCGATATGAAAAGTACCGGAATATATTTTGTGGTATTTGGTGGGTCAACTGCGTGATATACGTATCAATTGGATATATTCACTCTCTTATTGCTTATGCTATCTTCAACTTTTTTTGGATGAGGTCACTTGACTTGTACTGCTGACCTGATGTCCTCACTGACCCGATGTCCTCACTCTAAAATTTTAAGAGAAGGTGCAGAAATGATCAAGGACATGGTGTGCCGAGTATGGCTGTGCCTCGCACAGCCGTTTTGTGATACCGCAGAAAAAAACCCGAGGGAGGGGGTGTGCGAGGTTTAACCTATTAACAACTTATTGGCCTAAACATCGAGAATGAGCCCCAACTCAAGGCGTCGAAATTTTCCAGTTAATCTGAGGTGTATGCATTGAAGTACAGACGTGTCAAAATTATCCGTATCCTCAGAATGGAAGGTCACGGATCTGACCCGTTTTGCAAACGGAACAATTTCATTTTCTTTTTCAATTTTTCCCCAATTTCAAAATTATAGCCCCATCCACGCTCATGATATGCAGCGGGGTTCAAATCATTCGGCAGCAATTTGTAGAACTTAGGCTACTTTGTTACTTTACTCAGGTTAGTGACCTGACTTGACCTGAAATTTAGGGGAAACGTGAAAACGATAAAGGAAAAACTATACCTGGTATAGTCTTCTGCAATCAAAACACCTTGAAGGGAAAATATATGCGGTCAACACCTGGGCGAAGGTTAATTCAAAGAGGTGGCGGCTGACAAAGACCTGCGCTTCGCCGGGAATTTAGTGCTTGCGGGATGCAAACATATGCATCCTGCAGATGCAGCCTTTATAACCAGCCCATGCATAACCTAATTGACGATCATACGTGTTCAAAGCATAGGCAGATATTAGGAGGGCTAGGGGCTCAACCCTCCCCACCCCCCAAATGAGTGCCAATAACAAATGCACAGCCGACGGCTGATCCGAGGCGATGGCGGGTGAGACTCGAGTCCCCTTGTCCCTCCCCCTGAAATGCATTCCTGGGTCCGCTACTGGTGCAACGTCTAGATTTAGAAAAAGTGCCTCAAGAGTTTGACATACTCGGAGCACTCGATCTTAAACTAAGCACTCTATGTAAAACTAATCTATCTAATCTATCTATATCTAATATATCTAAGCACTCTATCTATTTTATCTAAGCACTCGATCTTAAACACTGGAACAATTGTGCACAATTCCTTACTCATGTCATGCATATGATGCAGGAGCAAAAAGCAAAGCAACTTTAGGGCTTTACGGCACACCGATTGCTGAAGCCAGTGTCGCCAACTATCACCCTGTTGGGAGGGTATTATGGGAATCGGAAAAACTTATGCAGAATACCCGCCCGGGGATTTGAACCTGGGTCGGTGGCGTGGAAGTTGAATGCCCTTTCATCGCACTAGCGCATTCCCGAGCCTCCTACGTCATGCCACATAGTGCATGGTATGATACATTTGGAATATTACTCGTCATTGTTGAAATATACTCCAGATTTTCACAAAACAGCAATGGTTTTTCCGTGTTAACAATAATACTGATCCTATCTGACCTCCTTTCAAAGTAAATGGCGTGTTAAACATCTGCTGTTTCAATACCCTGAGGGGTCATTTTGCAAGTTTTACATTAATTGTTTTAATGCATTTTCATGAACTAGGATGCATGTGGTCTCCATTATCCACCTGATGAATATCAGTCTGGTAACAACTGAGCCGGCTGCAAAAATAAATGCAAAGCATCCATTTCAGTCACTTGAAAATCATGTAATTCAGATGATAATCACATACTTAATTTACATATGTTCCGTTTTCCACCGTGCTGATCAATACTGAGTGGCCCAAATTCTATATAATGGAACAAGGCTTCCTCACCTGAACCAAGTAACAGTTTTCCGTCCACACAGATTCCCCCACAGAACTCATTGAAATAATTGGAAAAAGAACCACAGGGGATTTGCAGAGACCAGTGGTAGCTAATTTCCCGTTGAATATGGAGGCTGGAAACAATGTTCTGGCCAGGTGCCGGGTCTGGAGCGACAGTGCGGATCCTCCGCGCCGCACGTGCTCCGTATGTCCGTATACGGGCGTCGGCTAAACGCGTCCTGCCACCCAGTCTCCCAAACTGGGTATATGGGGACATTTCATCTTTTCAGGTTTGCATGCACTTGCAATCTATGCCTCCCACGACCTTGAAACTTGCAAGACTTGGTAGATGTGTTCGCTTTCCACATATAACATGTCTGCTGCACTGATATACGAGGTGTGACCAAAAAGAAACGGGACATTGGCAGCTGGCGATACAACTCAGCAGCCACATGCCGATAAACTATGTCATAGTGATGCACAACATGTCAACACAATATAGGCAAAGTCCCGCTTTAGCTGACCCATTATCTTTCTTTCCACAGCTGTGTGTCTTACTCCCATGCAGTGCCCCGTGTCACAACATGAGCTTTGAACAAAGGATCAACATCAAGCTTTTGGTTAAACTGGGGGCATCTGGAGGGCAACCCAGAGTTCCTGGACGATGTCATCACTGCAGATGAGACCTGGGTCTCCCAGTATGGCCCCGAGACAAAAGGGCAGAACCTCCAATTGAAGACGGCAGGGTCTTCCAGACCAAAGAATGACCGCATGTCAAAATCCAAAATCAAGGTGATGTTCATTGCCTTCTTTAGCCATCAAGGATTGGTTGAGCACAAATTTGTGCTACAAGGGTAAGCTGTGAACCAAAATTTCCACAAAAAAGTGCTCAGGCACTTGATTGCACAAATCTGACGATCGAGCCGTGACATGTGGGAGAACAAGCGGTGGCTCCTGCACCACGACAGTGCTCCCACGCACAGCGCCCTCAGCATCTGACAGTTCCTGGCCGTCAAACAGGTCGCAACCCTGTAGCATCCCCGGTACTCACCAGATTTAACACCGTGCAGCTACTGGTTATTCCCAAAGATCAAGGGCATCCTCAAGGGATCACATTTCGAAGGGGTTGAGCGCATCACAGAGTGTGTGACAAGGACCCTGATAAGCATCGAGAAAGAGGAGTTTGAGAGGTGCTTCAAGGCGTGGAAGAGGAGATCCCAGAAGCACATCGACTTCGAGGGGGAACACTTCGAGAGGGAGAACAATTAGTTTCCTGTCATCTCGTAAAATAAAGCTGTATTGGCTGAGTCCCGTTTCTTTTTGGTCACACCTCGTATTGCAGCTACAAGTATGATGAGGTGAATGTTTGTCATCTTAAAAGCAATAGGTGAACGTTTTAGGTTAGTGAATTATATTATGGTGGACTTCATTTCTTCTGATCATAAGCGTCTCCGAGGTCCTTCTTACGAGGATACCCCCCCCCCCCCAGATCTCGAGATCAACGGTAGATAGCGAAAATCAGCAAACGGCGCTAGGTAGCCTATCCACTTCCCTGACGAAAATATTTGAACCATTTTTTGTCAGATCTCATTTAAGGTCACTGGAGGTCAAGACATTCCAATATAGGGATAACATGTATGTAAATGAAGATTTTCGGTCATTACATCTAAACAAGTAAAGATAGAGCAAAATAATTTAGACCACTGCAATCCTCGCAGCAAGCCGGATTGAATGATACATAATCTGATCTCGCTCGGTGAAATCAGGTCAAATATGGGATTTGACCTGGCCGGAGAGCAGGTCAAGGTCAAATTAGGCAAAATGCATATCATTAGAACTGCAAACACAAATCAAAATTTAATGCAGTTGAAATTTACACCCATTTTTCTCAGATATTTCCAATGGAGAGGCCATGGCTCGTACCTGACCTTAGGTTATCGATATAAGAAATACCGGAACATATTTTACAGAACTCAGTGAGGCTACTACGTGATATGAGTTTCAATCGGGTAAGTTTACCCTACTCTGACTTATGCTATCTTAAACGTTATTTGAGTTCAGGTCACTTGACCTGTACTGGTGATCTGGCCTGATATTACCTATCTTTAAAATTTTGACAAAAGTTGTTAAAAATAACCAGAAAAATATATGGCAAGTACGGCGGCGCGTAGCGCCTCCGTTTTTATGCCATCTCCAAAAAACCCGAGGGGGCGGGTACCCACTCCCCGTCAATGCGCGTGTTAAGCACCTACGCCATCGCTCCTTATCATAGGGCAAGTGTACCTGTTGGGATTAGCCCTAATAAAGTAAAAATGATTTGAAATAAATAAGACATTGATACCTGATTTGGTTTAATGAAATTAAAATGTTGATTCGAATCAGCATTTTGTGCATCTATGTGCAAATCAACGAATATTCATAGATTCGAAAAACATGTCCTTGCGAAAGCACGTCGTAATTAAATTATTTAGGCTAACGTATTTTCTGAAACGATTTTGATTTTCTGGCGCACAAAAAACTCAAGCAACAACTCCACTAATCACAGAATAAAACTTGAACGGATTTCTCCATTCATTTTGAATTCCATCGATCCATTTCGAGCCTGGTTTTTAAACCAAAACATTGGCATAAGCGAAATGATCTCCAAATCATCGTTTAAAGGCAAAAATATTCGTCTAGACGGCACATGGACACTGGGATTGCAGACACCATGGACAGATTCAGAACATCCGGTTAGAGGGAGGAACAGACGGGTCTAGGATTTCCATATAAACCATGGGATGCACCTGATATCCTTCGCAGAATGTTTCACAAAGGTAATCTTGAAACTGAAAGGAATGTGTTCGAAACTTGGGTGCACTAAAGCCTTGGTGCGGTGAGGAGGCAGTAGTGGGTACAAGGAGAGAGGGGCTAGGGGTCGGTAGGCCCCCCACGTATATCGAAGTACCCCTAGTAATCACATGGTAAAAAGCAATTCAAAGTAATATTGAGCTATGTTGGAGCCCCCTAGCTCCCCCCCCCCCCCCCACCCTGAATAAAAGACTGGATGTGCCACCATGGGGAGGTGTCAGTGTACGAAAGATGTGCCCTCATAAAAATATGCGGGCCGTCCGGCTGGCCTATTTCACGCCTGGTGTACAAGGTCGCCACGGTGTCACCTCTGGCACCGAGGCGGGAGGGCATTGTCCGGATAACCCCTAACCCTTGGCTACGCCAACGTGCAGAAATGTTTAGATTTCCTTTGTTCGCTTCCCACGAAAAACAAACTAATATTCAACCTTCGCCCAGATTATATAATTTGACCATTTCAGTGATGACAGCTGACTAAATGTGCCAACACCCTCAGAATGGTGAGGCTAGCTGTCGGAAAATTATTGATAATGAAAGCTGAAGAAATGGAGCATCAATGTTTTTTTGTTGTCTTTCGATTCCTGGGTGGCGGTAGTGAGCCACCAGAGCAGAGCAGAGCAGAGAGAGAGAGAGAGAGAGAGAGAGAGAGAGAGAGAGAGAGAGAGAGAGAGAGAGAGAGAGAGAGAGAGAGAGAAAAAAAAGAAGAAAGAGAGAGAGAGAGGGGAAGGAGGTGTGCTAGCTATTTCAGTCCGGCGCCTAAAATTAAGGTAACCTAAGCCACCATCCAAATTCCTTTAGTGAGGTTTGCAAAACCCTGCGGGAGTACGAAACTTGTCAAGCCGGACTAGTCCATCAACTTCTAGCTCTTTCTAATCAGGGGTCCAGAACCCCCTTCCGAATTATAACCACCCACAGTTTGGACAAATAAAACACGTTCATTTCCGATTACCTATTTGCTGGTACTGAACACAACTGCCAACCAGCGAGCTGTGCAAGCTGAGTAGGGATGTTTTTCAGCTACATCCGTGTGTTTCCAAGTAAAAAATGTCACTATCATGGCACCAACGTCAGTCCAGTCGCAACTTAGACAACTGAATCATGGCATGGGAAAACCTCGCATCAGCCAACGATGGATCCACAATCAATCCGCAAAAATCAATTCCCTGGCAACAACCTTAAATTACTGTCTCACTGACGCCATCAAAGACTTGTCATGCAATATTTTTTGCCCAAAAAGTACACATAGCAGGTGCATTACGATCCGGTGTCGTGCAGCGCATATGATACTCTGAGTGATTCTAAAAAAAAAAACATTCTGCTGTCCCTGCGGAGCATTCAAGCACGATAACCAGCAGGCAAATGCAGCAAAATAGGCGACGAATTCAGGCTTCAAGCTGCGTATAGGATTTTTGTATGTTGTACGGTGTGATTAGAAATAAAGTTGTTTTTGTTCTGGATTGATCATGTCTTAGAAACTACGTGTGGGAAGTGAATATACTCAAGTGCATTGAAAAACGTGCTTTGGGTATTTCGACACATGGAACCTATTTTCACGAGAAAAGTTGGAAAGGAATAGGATACAAAATACGCTGGTGGGTCAGATGACAACATTGTACGCACCTAGATCGCACTGCAGGGGCCGAACCAGGCTGAAGAGCCTGACCGGATACACAAGCTTTAGGTGCAGCACAGGTGCCACGTCAGGTGGGAAGAGCCCAGGACAGGGCACGTGGTCGCGGCAAGCAAAGTCAAAGGCGAGACACCAGTGCTTGTTACTGACCTCGCATGAGGGCCATTACTCCGCCAACATATTTTCCACGTGTATGCATAAACACCGCATGCACAGGTGCGTATGTTCTCCAATGTCTTAGGCACTGAACAAGTATCTCTCTGCCCCCCCAACCCCCCTCTCTCTCTCTCTCTCCAAACTGATGGCACTGGTATCACCATTACTTTTACAGATCGGCGAGACCTCCGAAGGTACATGAACACACCATACTAGTGATCTTTTGCGCATATAAATATCGGGGTAGCATATCTGGGCGGGGGGGGACATGTTGGTCATATTTGTGTTATCTTCCTCAGGCAGGGTACTTACTGCCCAGGTCTGGCACTGCGGGAGTCGACAGCAGGAAAGGGAGACGGGGACGGGAGATGCGCCCTTCCTCCTGGCAGACCAGGAGGGACGTGGCCAATTTAACAATTTAACTCCACCTGGGTCTATTAGCCATTTCTCTATACGCGGATCCAGGTGGAATGGGGAGCTGGTGCCCCCCCCTTCGACCCTCAGCACCACCTGAAATGGTCACGGCGCCCCTTGGAAGTTCAATGGCGCCCCCTGAAATGTCGCTTTGCAGCCCCCTCCCCAGAATGCGAAAATCGACGCTCACCGATAGAATTTTGCGACCACCTGATAGATATTTCCGGTCAAAAGTAGCGCCCCCTGGTCCAGATGGCACCCCCCCGCCCGATCGACAATCCTGAATCCGCCTATGATTTCTCCTTATTATATGCATGAATTTGCGACAATTTTCTCTGAAACGCATCTCAATAGCGCTATCAAAGACGGTTGATAAGTTGGACCTCCCCGGCTAACACCAGCTCAGAGTCCGCCACGCCAGTAAAACTTTGTGGGGACTCCCTCGTCATATTCTTATCCATTGGCATAAATCAAAAGAAAAGAAAACTCGCATCTCCCCTCAAGAATTTCAAAAATCTTCAGTAGTCCACCGAATATGCTTTCGGAGTCATTAAATAGAAGATGCGGTCTTCTCTGGTGATTGAGACATGATGGGCAAATAAGTGCGTCTTTAAGTCAATTACAGGAGATAGCATTGTCAAACTGTTCACAATGGACTAGGAGTCCAATGCGTGCTCTTCTAAACGTGGTACCATATGCCGAGTTACTACATTTGGCTTCTGAAATGCAACCAATTTAAAACTGAAACTCTGTGACAGATCGCTCAGTAGGCAGGTCACAAAAAGTGACCGATGTTTGTTTGGAACTATATCAACCCAGCTATGACAAGGACATGTCAGCAGACATGACCTTCAATGCTCTGGGGCTACCTCTTGCGTGCCTGCTTACTCAAGTTATGCGCTGTCGGAGATTTTAGCCACTACCCCTGCGGCGCTGACCAGAGAGAAAGAACTTCAAACTGCACCCTGCCTCCCCTCATGATCTGGAAGCTCCTACACCTACGGAGACACCAGGTGTGACGCCTGCTAAGCCCGTAATTCTTACATATATCCTCAGGTACTCATTCCCTATTCAAGTTGTGCCAGAAAGAGGGAATTTGGCATGCCAGGGCCAAGCATGACGTTTAAACCCTGGCTTGTACATTCCGACTGGTGGCTGCCAGTCTGCGGCCGCTATGGAGAGGGCAGGCTGAAGCGGTGGCACCCACTGACACCATTTTTGTCATAGATGGTGTGTTTTGTCAGCATTCCGCCGACGGATGTGCGATCGGGTCCCAAATTTGATAAGAATCAAGCAAAAACAAAATCACACACACACACACACACAACAAAAAACAACGCAGGCAAACTTCCGGAAGGGGCAAGCGGTTTAGGTGGATTATTTTCTGAACTGAAATCTCACCCACGTCTCAACGACATACATTTCAAAATCCATCGAGGAATACTGCTGATGCATATAACCATTTCAAAGATATTTGCTGAAGCATCTGAGCCTAATACCCAACGACCAGCCTGGAGTCGAAGGACTACGCTTGTCATACATGCATGCACCTTCAGCATGGAAACTGTTCCCACGGTCTGAGCATTTGGACTCGACAACTATCCTGGAGTGCGAGTAGGAAACACGCTGCAATCTCTGCGGTCAGTGACGGATAACATGGGGCTAGGGACTCAAGTCCCCCCCCGAAATGTCAGATTGCTTATAGTAAACGCACAGCCGAAGGCTGATCCGAGGCAATGGCGGGGTAGCTCGAGCCTTCTATCCCCCCCCCAAATGAAGCCCGTAGCATGTCTGCAGTCTTATGAAAAGGTGGCCCAAATTCCTAGAGTGCCAAAGATAACAGCTTGTTAATAACCAGTGACCACCGCACAATTTGAGACTTAACCCTATTTCCGTCAGGCTCCCGGCTACCCCTATTTCCGGCAGGGGGGCAATATCGGCCCCCCTAAGATCTCGTAATCTAACCGGCCGATTTTGAAAATTCAAAGTGCCATAGATTCCTCTGCTGCTAAACTTTATTTTGAAAAAAGAAAATTTCAAAATTTTTATTTTTTAGGAGAAGGTCGTGCAAAATATACAATTTTTGTGTATTTTTTAGATTTTCCATAACCCTTGTCTCTGTTGTACGATTTTCACAAAACTAGTTCAGATTTACAAATAATTGACCCAAAATTTTCATATACTCGAGTTACGCAAAAATTCGAAATTCAATGGCAGTTCCAGGACCAGGACTATGAGGGGAAATATATACAAACTAAAAAGTTTTTGTTACGCGGATTAGAAGCCGTCATATACTGCTTGGCATCTTTGACACATAAATAAATGAGAAAAAAGTGAAAAACTCATCAGGGGCGGATGCAGTAAGGTAAAACAGTGGGGTAAAATACATACCAACAATATGCGAATGGTATGCATGAGTATATTAGTCCCTCGACTTGTTGAAATTTAATTTCTGATAATTTTTACCCTCCCATGGCAGCTCTGGGAAAGGGGGTGACATAGGCGGATCAAGGAATCGTCGTGGGGGGTGGGGGTGATTGGAAACACATTTTCAATATACAACGATATTGAGTCGCGGCGGTGATACTGGCTGGGAATATACATTTTGAAAATGTGTAGTGACTGGACACGCCTCTGGTAATCTAGAATTGGGTTATAACTATTTTGAATTTTCATATACCGAATTGTATTCGCCCTGACACGGCTGTAAGCAGTCTTCTCACTTACTAACGTTTAGTCCTTCTTGATAACATTCCCCCCATTTTGAACTGCTGTAACCGCCCCTGATGAATACAAATAGTGACAATTGTGAATGCACTATCATCTCACATAAAAAATGATATAATAAAACCATATAACTGGTATCAGGATCAGCAGAGACGGCTTCCTTTTACAAAAAAAACCCATCGCATACGATAATACTTGGTTTGTGGATAGAATCTCCCCAAAAACCCAGCCATAGCTCCGCCCCTGGTAAATATATAATCTTGAAAATTTCAGAAAACCTGCCTGTATTAGTTTTAGGAAAAGTCAGGAAGTTTCAAAGTTCTATCGCAAGCCGTTTCGGAGATATTCTCGAAAAACCTGAAGGGGGGGCAATATTAGCCCCCCTGCCGGAAATAGGGTTAACAATAACATTACCTGGTGGATGTAAGGCAATTTTACCTAGTGCTTTTTTGTCTCCAATTTACAATTTCCAAAAAATATTCAAAGTCCACACACTGTGTGTTTGGACCATGTATATTACCAAATTTCAGGGTCACACTAAGCAAAACTGAGATACAGCTAACGAATGGGGCGTAGTAAAACCAATATATTTCATTGAATCAGTTAACAGCACACCAAACAATTTCCTTCAATCTTTGTTTTCTAGCAGCGGGTGGGGCAGCATCGGGTATAGAGGTGACGGGCTAACCCAGCGCAGAGCGGCCCTGCGCCCCTTCCCATCCTCCTCTCCTCTGCAAGACGCATCGGCTGCCACGGGCGGATGCGGGTGTCGAGCTGGGGTAGAGACTGGTGAGCGCGGGAGGGCGAAGCCCGCCAGGACATCCCTGAATGGAAAACAATGTTAAAGAAGGGAGGATTGCGCGAACTTCAGCACTGGTGGTACAATGTGACGTTTTTGTCCCATTCCGCTCAATTTCGGTTGAAAAGGTTTTGGGGAAAGCTTTTTATTTAGTGTCTGACACATTTCAACCGCAATGCATTTTATTTATTTGTATATTTTTTGCAGCTCAAATTTGATTTCTGGGCAAACCGTTTTGTATATGGCCAAGTGATCATTCTCAGCGTTTGAGAGAGGGGCGGGGCATAGCTTTCTTAGCTTCCTGGATTCGCCAGTGCCCAAACCTCATAAAAAAACACGGGAAAAGCATGCGGGTCTTGATTCTTCAAGACTGATAATTCTAGAGCTTGATATTGCTGATCAGAATTCTTGATGGTGTCATTTTCCATGCATGCCCATTATTGTGTTGCTGCCTGGTTCACAAGCAATTTGCAATCTAGTCAATATTTAGAATAACGTCTGCTGTCGCATCTGCCGTGGACGCTGAGAAGGGTGGGCGTTCGGGCCACTCCTCACGGGTATAGTCAGATAGAACCCGTCCGTCCCCTTCCAACGCCCCAGTAATAATCCCAGGTGACGCCCCTGACCTGTCTATATATACAGTTTGACATACAAATAATGCAAAAAAGAATATCGATCCTTCAATGCTATTTTGAATACCATGCAGTATGCACTGTCTGAAGGGGGTGTGCGAATCCAAGTGGGCTTCAGTTGTATTGGGACATTTCCTGTGGATAATTTGTTTCACCATGACAAGCAGAATGCTATCCTGGGACTACTTAGTAAATAAGTGAGTGTGGTATGCATGGGTCAGTAACTGAATAATGCATTCTAGCTGCAGGCAAAGAATTGAATAAAATGAATTCTAAGCGACAACGCGCGATTTGCAAGACGCATTGAACATTTTGTGTAGAACACAGTCCAACGGCACGGGTGAAACATTGCTGAGATTAAAAAAATTGGTTTTGACCGGTATTTTCCCCGGAGCTGGGTTTAGCCCTGGACGACAAAAGTGACGTCTCGACTCCAGCTTGCAAAATGCGACTTTTATGAGAGCTATGGGCTCCCTGAGAAACGCGTTTTCAATGCGCGACGCTACAAAAGCTATCATCCTTGGCGAAAAACGCTCGACCAGAGCGCATTGGTGACCTCCGAAGTATGTGGGGTAAGGGTGGGTAAGAGTACACAAGAGAGAAGAGTACGCAGCAGCTGTTTTGGTTACTTAGCAGCCACTGAGATGGTGGATACTCTGGTACAATATAGCAAGGTCAGTGCCTAGGCTGCACAAAAAATGCAACATGCTCCTGTTCTTTCCGCGGTAGTAAAGATCAAAATAATTTCCTGGGCACCCTTGATGTAATATTTCTTAACCAAGTAAACGTGTAGACCATGCCTCTATTATCTAAAGTATTTTATTACGGTCTGTCATCAGTAAGAAAGCTGAGCTGGAACTGAGCTGCAGGATCGGAGCTCACGCTAAAACGCCTGCCAACATGTTTATGAAGACTTTCTTCCCAAGGGAGCATGTCCGGGAAGAGTACGCAGTAGACCATTGTGCAAGAGTGCGCAAGCTTAAGAGATAGGAACATTAATTTTCGGTCGGGACAGAGTTTTTAATTCATATTTGGAAAACCAAACGTTGCAACATAGTTCTTATATATTCAGAACGATATAAAATCATACAATCGATTAGTTTGGCGACAAAAAACTTACAAGTACCAATATATGTATTATATCATACGCCATTCCCAATGTCACCAGAGATCAAGTATATGTACTTATGGTAGTCCGGGAGTCCCACTTCGCACGAAAGTTCAGACAGGCATGCAAATACCTCTGAGTCCCTTGTTGAAGCCCATGTGTTTATCCTTTCTGAATTTTTGACCACTGACCCTCCTCTCCCAGTGGTCGCAACTGTTTTCACCTCGGTCGGGATTTGACAGCGTGGGCTCTGGCAGGAGCCAATCTCCTCGTTCAGCACAGTCGTTGATAACTATAGCACCGTGAATAAATGTTCTGTCACCGCCGGAGCCGGCTCAGGCAGGCCATTTCTGGACTGGTACCCGAAGCCATGCTGTGTCCACTGGAAAACTAGGTAGCACGGTGTTTTGACGTCGAGATTCTCCGGGTTTATTTTACCTTCGTGCATTCACGGAATTTGTATTCATGCTGGAACTTCCTCCAGCCTTAACAGCACTTCTTGTCATTCTTCTCATAGGTGAGGTAGAGAGCCGACATAGGCGAATCCAGGATTTCCAGTGCCCCCACTTGCCCCCGCTCCCTGGATCTGCCTACGAAAGCTGAAACGTTTGGAGAACTACAGTTTTTTTTCCTGAAGTAGGAACTGGAGATGGTTCATGCAGCTGGGGCTTCAAGCCTCGTTCAAACACAGCGAGAAGATAAAAAACGTGGCTTTAAAAGCGAGAGAGGCGGCTATTTTTCATTAGAAATTTATGCTTATCATTTCAATCAATTTGGTAAAAAGTTACATTTTTGACGTGGTTAGATGAGTTGGATCACAGCTAACCCAAACTGGGAGAGTTTTTGCCTCTGGAACGGCTGATGTTTTGTCAATGAAGAGATAAGCCTTCACTCGAAACCTCCAATCCCCCGTCCCCGTCCTTTGGCTGATTGTAGAGCCACTGGAGGAAAATGCAGCCAAAATCCAACAAATTCATTGACTCTGTCTGTCCTCTTATTGGCGAGGTGCAAATAGGACGATAGGCGATAAACATTAATAATACATAAGCATCTGTCCGAAATATTGCCTCATTTGTGGCTCCTTGCCTAGGTATTCGGCTCTTTTTCTTTTTTTGAAAGCCATCTGGACATGCACGTTTTGTCGTTCCATTGGCTTTTGATGAAATGCTGGGAGAAATCCTTTGTTGATGAGCAATAAATGACCCCTCTCATAAAGAGAATTATGCATGGGATAGCATTAAATACAAGTTATCAGCACACAGAGAGTGGTCTTTCCCGAGGGACCAGTAACTTTCCCGGGGGACCACACAACCCGAGCGAAAAGCATCACGGCGGATGCTCGTCTCTAACCCTAGGCCAAGCATTGTGTGATTTCCCTTCACAGTCCTGTACAGCATAATTATATCGAGGATAATTGTTTCATGGGCCTCCGGTATGGTATGAGGAAATTTTACTGAACACGAGCAGTGAAACACTGCTTTTCACGGGCAAAAATACTGGAACATGTTTGTTCCAAGAAACCAAACGCCAGTGGAGTTTTCCGCTCTGACACCAGATGCAGGGAGGTCCTGGAGGACGCTCTGGTGTCGATCCCCGTCAGGCGACATAATACGGCAAGAGAAGACTGCAGCTCAACAGAGGAGACTGCAGCTCAACAGAGAAGACTGCAGCTCAACAGAGAAGACTGCAGCTCAACAGAGAAGACTGCAGCTCAACAGAGAATACTGCAGCTCAACAGAGAAGACTGCAGCTCAACAGAGAAGACTGCAGCTCAACAGAGAAGACTGCGGCTCAACAGAGAAGACTGCGGCTCAACAGAGAAGACTGCAGCTCAACAGAGAAGACTGCAGCTCAACAGAGAAGACTGCAGCTCAACAGAGAAGACTGCAGCTCAACAGAGAAGACTGCGGCTCAACAGAGGAGACTGCAGCTCAACAGAGAAGACTGCAGCTCAACAGAGAAGACTGCGGCTCAACAGAGAAGACTGCGGCTCAACAGAGAAGACTGCAGCTCAACAGAGAAGACTGCAGCTCAACAGAGAAGACTGCAGCTCAACAGAGAAGACTGCAGCTCAACAGAGAAGACTGCAGCTCAACAGAGAAGACTGCGGCTCAACAGAGGAGACTGCGGCTCAACAGAGAAGACTGCAGCTCAACAGAGAAGACTGCAGCTCAACAGAGAAGACTGCAGCTCAACAGAGAAGACTGCAGCTCAACAGAGAAGACTGCAGCTCAACAGAGAAGACTGCGGCTCAACAGAGGAGACTGCGGCTCAACAGAGAAGACTGCAGCTCAACAGAGAAGACTGCAGCTCAACAGAGAAGACTGCAGCTCAACAGAGAAGACTGCAGCTCAACAGAGAAGACTGCAGCTCAACAGAGAAGACTGCGGCTCAACAGAGAAGACTGCAGCTCAACAGAGAAGACTGCAGCTCAACAGAGAAGACTGCAGCTCAACAGAGAAGACTGCAGCTCAACAGAGAAGACTGCAGCTCAACAGAGAAGACTGCGGCTCAACAGAGGAGACTGCGGCTCAACAGAGAAGACTGCAGCTCAACAGAGAAGACTGCGGCTCAACAGAGAAGACTGCGGCTCAACAGAGAGACTGCAGCTCAACAGAGAAGACTGCAGCTCAACAGAGAAGACTGCAGCTCAACAGAGAAGACTGCAGCTCAACAGAGAAGACTGCAGCTCAACAGAGAAGACTGCGGCTCAACAGAGACCAACAGAGGACTGCGGCTCAACAGAGAAGACTGCAGCTCAACAGAGAAGACTGCAGCTCAACAGAGAAGACTGCAGCTCAACAGAGAAGACTGCAGCTCAACAGAGAAGACTGCAGCTCAACAGAGAAGACTGCGGCTCAACAGAAGACTGCAGCTCAACAGAAAGACTGCGGCTCAACAGAGGAGACTGCGCAAAAGACTGCTCAACAGAAAGACTGCAGCTCAACAGAGAAGACTGCAGCTCAACAAAACTGCAGCTCAACAGAAGACTGCAGCTCAACAGACTGCAGCTCAACAGAAGACTGCGCTCAACAGAAAGACTGCGCTCAACAGAGACTGCAGCTCAACAGAGAAGACTGCGGCTCAACAGAGGAGACTGCAGCTCAACAGAGAAGACTGCGGCTCAACAGAAAGACTGCGGCTCAACAGAGGAGACTGCGGCTCAACAGAAGACTGCAGCTCAACAGAAGACTGCAGCTCAACAGAAAGACTGCGGCTCAACGGAGAAGACTGCAACTCAACAGAACTGCGGCTCAACAGAAAGACTGCGGCTCAACAGAGGAGACTGCGGCTCAACAGAGAAGACTGCAGCTCAACAGAAAGACTGCAGCTCAACAGAAAGACTGCGGCTCAACGGAAAGACTGCAGCTCAACAGAAGACTGCGGCTCAACAGAAAGAGACTGCAGCTCAACAGAAAGACTGCAGCTCAACAGAGAAGACTGCGGCTCAACAGAGAAGAGACTGCAGCTCAACAGAGAAGACTGCGGCTCAACAGAGAAGAGACTGCAGCTCAACAGAGAAGACTGCGGCTCAACGGAGAAGACTGCGGCTCAACGGAGAAGACTGCAGCTCAACAGAGAAGACTGCAGCTCAACAGAGAAGACTGCAGCTCAACAGAGAAGACTGCGGCTCAACAGAGAAGACTGCAGCTCAACAGAGAAGACTGCGGCTCAACGGAGAAGACTGCGGCTCAACGGAAGACTGCAGCTCAACAGAAAGACTGCAGCTCAACAGAAAGACTGCAGCTCAACAGAAGACTGCGGCTCAACAGAAAGACTGCGGCTCAACGGAAGACTGCAGCTCAACAGAAGACTGCGGCTCAACGGAGAAGACTGCGGCTCAACAGAGAAGAGACTGCAGCTCAACAGAGAAGACTGCAGCTCAACAGAGGAGACTGCAGCTCAACAGAGAAGACTGCAGCTCAACAGAAAGACTGCAGCTCAACAGAGAAGACTGCGGCTCAACAGAGAAGAGACTGCAGCTCAACAGAGAAGACTGCAGCTCAACAGAGAAGACTGCGGCTCAACGGAGAAGACTGCAGCTCAACAGAGAAGACTGCGGCTCAACAGAGAAGAGACTGCAGCTCAACAGAGAAGACTGCAGCTCAACAGAGAAGACTGCGGCTCAACAGAGAAGAGACTGCAGCTCAACAGAGAAGACTGCAGCTCAACAGAGAAGACTGCGGCTCAACGGAGAAGACTGCGGCTCAACGGAGAAGACTGCAGCTCAACGGAGAAGACTGCAATCAGATACTGCTGCAGCTCAATCTCGACCGAGTCCGACGCTTTCTACCCAATGCAGCGACGCTGATTCTCTTTGAAGCTGTGAAGAGGATTTGGAATGATAAAGCTGAATGAGTTTTCAGTATCCTGTTGAAGATAGTTTATGACATTACCTGACACGGGAAGATTTTGTGCATGCGGGCGATTAGCATCAGTCATTTGTTGTGGTTTCCGATGGGGCCTCGGAACGGTCTATCAGAGCAAAGTTGATCCAATCACCTAAAAGTCATGCGGACAAGTTACGAGTAGTTACTTGAAAATTCATTCTGACAGAATTCTTATCCAGCGTAGTCACTGGCAAAGTGGGTGAACCAGTCTTAGAATATCTGAATGAAAAATTTGAGCACGAGAGAAATAAAATTGCGCATGGAACAAATAAAGCGGACTAAGGTAAAATGTCATGACAAAGGCACCAGCTTCAGTGGCGTTAATAGTAATGCCACGTACCTTTTCGTATGCCCCAGTCAATGGACCTCAGTTACAGCACAACTACTCAACAGGTTGCACTAGCTCCAGACGTTTTTTTAACTGATGCACCCGTATCATGTCTCAGACTTCTCTTCGAGCCGCCCAACCTCAGTGACTCAATGTGCTGTCACACACGGACGCTTCTTGCTTGAGTTTCGTTGGGATCGGCACAGGGCCGAGCTTTGTAATACGTCAGCTTTCTCATTAAAGACAGCCGTTGCAGAAAGCAGCGCTTTCCCCGTCACGTGTACCTGCAGGAAGTTGCAGCTCTCGCTACCATGGAAACAAAGACAGTTGTTGGCCTATCCCCGAAACTGCTTGGAGAGGAAAGCAGCTGGCTGCAAACAGTTTGACGAGGAAATGCTTAGTGAAACAAGCATGCTCCTTTGATAAGCTTGCTTTAAACGAGATGAACCACACGAACATTCCAGCAGATGCTGCTCCTGAGGCCTCGTCAGTTTTCTGTCGTTCCGGTCTACAGCTGTAGCAGACACAGTGCCTTACAAGAGTGATATTCCCATGTATGAGCATCAAGTGTGATTTGTACACCCCGACGAGAACTGTCCCATTTGAAGCCACAGCGGTACCCTCCTCAGCTGGGCAGCAGTGTTCTCACCTGGGGCGTACCGGCCGGGGAACACCCTGCCGTGTCGGCTCATCAGCCAGGGGTAGAGCGGCATCTCGGAGGGGCCGGCGGCGGCTGCGGCGGCGGCAGCAGGCCCGGCGGCCGCAGCAGCTCCCCCCGCAGCTGCGCCAGCTTCAGGGTGTAGCGCGGGTCGGCCAGCGGCAGCCGCACCAGCGGCGACGCCGCCCCGAACGCCGCCAGCGCCGGCAGGCCGCCGGCCAGCCCGTGGGCGCGCCACAGCCGCTCGTGTAGCGCGCGCTCGCTCTCGTGAGCCAGCCGCTGCTGCAACACGTCCGGGGTCACCGGGTCAGGTGCTACCGCCGGCGGCGACCGCGCTGACGAGACAACAGGGGAGCGGGTGTCGCGCCGCGGGGACTGCAGGCTGACGGCTGACGCAGTTCGGTGGGCGGCGGCTGAGGCGACGGCGTGCCCGCCTTGTCTGCGCTATCGCCCACCAGCGAGTCGATAGAAAAGGCCACCTTGGGTCGCTGCGCCGGCACGCCCGGAACGCTCGCTACCGGCATCATACTACCGCGCACCATGCGCGCGGCGTGGCGAACTGTCCCGTCCACAGGCCGACCACACACACGTACACCGCGCCGCGCTCACACACCGCCTCACCGCATCGCCCGCGGAGCACCTCTCCCGTCGGCCGGCCGCCGCCTTCTGTGAGCCGAGCGCCTTACTGCAGCGCCGCCCGCGGACGGATTGGACACTACCAGGCCCCGCCCCCAGCGCGGCAGCTGCGGGCCAGCGGCCATGATAACCGACGAGGAGCCGCCATTGGTGGAGGCGGCGGCTGTCGCCTGTAAATCGGTGGTAATGGCCGCCTCTGATTGGTGTGTGTCAAACTACAGAATAATGTCATCCACAATGCCTTATTACCAGCTATTCTATGCACTTCAGGTATCCGCCGCGCAGCACCCCTCGCTAATGAGCGACACGAATTATTCAATCGTTGATACCAGAGCAGTCAAAAAGGGACGCTGGGAGCGACGGCTCAGAGCGGTCGGCTCCAGGCGGAGAGGCACGCACTGAATCACGAGTAAACTGTCGGGAGTTGTCGCGAGCGAGAGCATGCATGATCTTTTATGATTAAGGAAGCTGAATTGTGACCACAAATATCAGCATCCCCAGAGAAGATATAAGCAGGGTTTAAGGCATTTTCATACCACTACAGGAGACTCATTCAACGATTAGAAGTCTATCAGGAATATTTGAGGCGAAATAATTAAAATTAGATGCATATTCCTGCTCTTTCCCAGCGAGTCTCCTGTGACACTTCATAGGGATAGGGATTTTGTTTCCGGAAACTCCAGATTTTTTATGCGTAATAAATATTTCCTCTGGAATCATCAAAATATGTTACTTTATCATCTGTCATTAATACCTACCATTAGAAAATTGTGTTTCTGGCTTTGGCAGAATATTGTCGAGGGGTAGCAGTGAGAAAAAGTTCCCTGTATCTACCTATATTTGATTATTTTTTGGAAATGCATTTTTAAGAGACATGGAGAACAGGAGAAAATTAGGGTGGTTGTGCTCGCTACTCCAGCCCCGACGTATTAGTAATCTTCTGGCCTTCCGAGGTCCAGCTCCACTAAAATGTGAGACCTCACATGGGCAGGTACGACGAGTTTTATACCATACCGTCTCCGTCTCTCGCTGTACAGTTGTTTTCACCGTCCAACCGGGAAGTTTGGGTACCGAGAGGTATCCACCAGCCCATTCAGCGCGCCTCCGTCCCATTGACCCACATATTTTGCCCGCCACTGTACAAAGGATTGAAACTCTCACATTCACAGAAATGATAGACTCAGCATTGTATTGTTCCAAAGAAATCTCAGGCCTCACTGGCGGACCTAGGGGAGGGGCTGCAAACCGGGCAATTACCCTTCGAACCCCCGATTTAGCCGACTTTCTTTAAAAGCATACCTATGTTTTTACCATACCTGGGTCCGACCCTGCCGAGCCTCATGTACTGTCAGCTAATCAAATCAACACCAGTGCCCCCCCCTCGGAAAAATTCTTGTTGAACGGAAATGTGCTTTGGTGACACCAATATACAAAAGCAAAGCTTCAGATGGTCGGTTCAAACCTGACCAATTTCCACTCCTCCGACGACCAATTTCCACTCCTACAGCGGTTAGAAAATTAGTATGGTCCAGGTACAAAGAGCGAAACAGCTTGAAACAAATCGCCTTTTGACAGATGCTCAGCACAGTTACCTACTGAAAACTATGTATTTACATGCATACACGCATTCCACAGAGACGTCATTTCACGTCATCCATCAGCCCGGTCTCAGTGCAACGGTCAGATTTGTACTTTTAGTCCTACTAGGTCTTTCACAATTCTTTCACTTGAAGGCTTAGTTGAAAACATTCATTTAAGTTCAACGGGAAGTGCAAACTCGCTCCGAAAAAAATAAACAGAACGATTCTCAAACCGAAATTTGAAGAGTCGGCCCCAGATGCAGACGACTTGCTTTAGTCGGCCCCAGACGGGCCAGCCTCCTATCCTGGGGAGGCTGGCCCGTTACCTGCTCCTCAGCCTTTGATCTCAGCCTTTGTGTGCAGGGCAATGTAACAGTAGTGTAGTTTGCTGACACTACCATTTTACTCATCACGAGGCACGGAAAAGCACACACAACAACTGGTGAGCGGATGAAGTTTACGCTCACATCGATTTTCTAACTGTTTTGTAGTAATGACGAGTGGCAGATACAAGGGGGCTAGGGGGCTCAAGCCCCCCCCCGAATATTGGAATGCCTGTAGTTAATGCATAGCCGGACTCTGTTCCGAGGCAATGTCAGGGGAGCCTCGAGCCCTCTAGCCCCCTCGAAATGAAGCCCTGGATCCGTCTCTGCATGCAGGTAATTTTTTCTATGGGTAATTTGTTTAGATAATAACTTTTGGCTGGTTTTAGGTAATAGCTAAAATGGTTTTTATGTCTACACCCTTGTTCTCATCTTCCATGTTGGTGACTGGCCATATCATCAGTCTTGTTCCCACTTTTATATTTTGTTTCACAGAATTCAATATTTCAGGTGAAGAAGTCATGTTGAATGGGTCTCATATAAAATAAGCTACCATCGCCTTCAGCTTCCTTTGCACAGCTGGCTCAGTGCACTCACATCGGCAACCTCAGTGAGCCACATATAGCGCCAGCCATGGGCGCCGAAAGCGGGGGGACGGGGGGACGCATCCCCCTGTTGGCCAACCAGGGGGGACGTCCCCCCCAAAATTTGTGGGTCAATCGTCATTAATGCCATCAGGCACCGAATGTGCTCAAATTTTGCCGGCCCCAGTCAGCACCAGCCCAGGTCCGTCCCCCCTGCGAAAATTCCGTGGCGGCGCCCCTGGCGCCAGCGGGGCCCGAGCCCAGCATCTCGTGGTCGGTCAGCTGTCACTTCGAAACTGGTCGCTATTTCATGTTTCCTACGCCAGAGCAAACACTGTAGGGTTGGGTATGTTTACCAGAATTATCCGTGCTTGTAATATGTTTTTAGATGCAAATAGGGGACGTTGATATTTGGGACACAAGCTTAGGAGAATTTAAGAAGCGACTGGTTGCCTGTTCTTTTACCGTTTGAGGTGTTAACGCTGCGCTCCACGAGAGTGCATGATCTTAGCGTTACTGATGTTTCATCGTTTTGCTGATCCCGCGTACTGCATTTATATAATCCACTTCATCTATAAGTGGGTCTAGCCGACCCGTTGGTGATTTCTTTAATAAAGTAAACTTAACATTGCTTCCAGAAGACCAATTGCAGGATACTGTTTTTATATGTTCTTGGCATGGCTTCGTAATGAGATCTTCCTTAGCTGCAATCTCGATTAATGTCCTCCTTTTCCATATTTATGACGACACTTTTCCTAAGCTGAAATATATTTAATAGGTATGTATGTGCTTATATAAGCTAGTATGCATCACTCCTCTGCAGGGGCGTTGCCACGGCATTTTGACTGGCGAGGGGAAGGGGCACGGACTCCGCACTGGCGATGGCCGGGAAGAGGTAGGGGGGGGCGTGGGAAGCTAATTTTGAGCGTATTGGCTGAACGCTTAAAACGCTACGGCCGGTGCAATTCACCAACATATTTACGTAGTCTACGCAGGGGATAGAGAAAAATATGAAACATCCTGGGTCGAGTTCTAAAATTTGGAGGGACTCCCCCTCACTCGGGAATAGAAGCGCGTCCTCTATCCCCCCCGCTTTTGGCACCAATGCTCCTTTGAAAGTTTTTTTTCTGAAAAAAGAGACTGTCCAAACAGCAAGGCCCAGGGAAAATTCTATGAAGAACAATTCTATGACTTTCTTTACTAACCAATATAAGATATAAAACTAAATGTAAACCTTATTTTAATTATATACATCATTTAGCATGAAACTTAGGTAAAAAATCCCTAATGACTTCAGTGAGGTGCCGACAGTAAAAACTGAGCTGGGAACAACTTGGTCAACAATTATTTTTAAAAGCGCTCTGGAGCAACCCTTCCTCTTGTACATCTTACCGGCATCAACCGATATTTCAGCTCAGTCTGACTCAGTCCTCTTGAACAGCTGACAGTCTGATCAGGGCGCATCCTCTTGAACAGCTGACTCAGTCTGATCAGGGCGCATCCTCTTGAACAGTTGACTCGGTCTGATCAGGGCCCATCCTCTTGAACAGCTGACTCAGTCTGAACAGGGCGCATCCTCTTGAACAGCTGACTCGGTCTGATCAGTGCCCATCCTCTTTAACAGCTGACTCGGTCTGATCAGGGCCCATCCTCTTGAACAGCTGACACAGTCTGATCAGGGCGCATCCTCTTGAACAGCTGACTCGGTCTGATCAGTGCCCATCCTCTTGAACAGCTGACTCGGTCTGATCAGTGCGCATCCTCTTGAACAGCTGACTCGGTCTGATCAGGGCGCATCCTCTTGAACAGCTGACACAGTCTGATCAGGGCGCATCCTCTTGAACAGCTGACTCGGTCTGATCAGGGCCCATCCTCTTGAACAGCTGACTCAGTCTGATCAGGGCCCGTCCGCTTGAACAGCTGAGCGTCGGCCAGTGGCAGATACAAGGGGGAATAGGGGCACAAGCCCCCTCCCTGGAAATGTCAGAGGGCCCGTAGTAAAAGCATAGCCGAGGCCTGTTGGAATAAATGGCGGAGAGGCTCTAGCCTTGTAGTCCCCCTCCCCCGAACGAAGTCCTGGATCCGCCACTGGCCCCAGCCCACACAGCGCAGATCTTCGCGGCTGCCACCCTCTCTTCGGACGTCGTCTCCACTGCTCTGGACATTCCGAGCCGGCATCGCCACACATCTGCATTTCATGCGGCCGTGTTTCGGAGCGCTGAGGGACTCCTCCAACGTTGAGGGTCGATAAAAATCAGGACGTCTTGTCCATTCTTCGGACTTGTGAAATCCTGCGCGGCTCCACTGAAGTCGGGTGGGAGGATTACGGGTGGCCATGATTGACAAATCCCGCACAGCGCGGTCACAGATGGACAGGCAGGCAGCCGGCAGGAATTCCTACCAGCTAAACATGGCTACTGGCTGACGTGGAGACCCAATGGGAAGCCGTTGAGAATAGCTGTATTCTACCACAGGAATGGGCTTACTGATGTATTTATCCAAACATTTTCCAGCCACTTAAATTCCGACGACAATCAACCACCAGGCCGAATGTCTTCCGAGAAGGGAGACCCTGCACCTCAGCTGAACGGGCACTGGGAAACGATGTTGTGATGGATGGAGACAGCCTCGTCGCCACCGGTCAAAAACATTGGCGAATCCAGTGGCAACTTTTAGAGGGGGCCAAGCCAATGTCTCGGGAGGATACATTGAGACAAATTGCAAAAACATTATTTTCTAAGAAAAAACACGGATGAAATTTGGTTCTTTATGAGACAAAATATGATGTTTCAGGCTTTGGAGTGGGCCATATTCCCTTTCACTTCCCCTTGGATCCGACGTTGGTCAAGAGTGGGAGCAGTTACCTTCGACCACCAAATAAAGAGTATTTATTTTAGAATAGTTGCAGCCTTTCCCACTCACTAATGCTAGCCACAACACGTTTAGGTTATGTTCCAACTTGTACCATAATCATAAAACTTTAAGAAAAAGGTCAGGTACCCTGCGACCGATAGTAACGTGACTTATTCTGCGGAACCTTATCACAAAAAACATATTTTAATCCTGGATAATCTTAAAAGAACATCACAAATAAGTAAACCTCGGCCTGCGGCCTCGGCAGGTGCCGCTCCGGCGCAGGAGAAGCCGATGGCAATATACGTTGGCCAGACAGTTCGATTGACAGGCGATTTTTTAAAAACAATATTATAGTTACAACAACGCAATGCAGGATGGCAAGTTTTATGTTCTCATGACTCCACTCACTCCCCTACGGAACTCCCTGTTTTGGTAACCTGGCTTGTCTCTGCACACTGCACCACCTTTGTCCTCTGTCCAAGTCATCAACGAAATATACACTCGTATGAATATTATTTTCGTTCAGTAGGTAAAGACTGCAGATGTGCAGAATGATGGAAATCTACTATAAGATTTTAAGTGGTTTACAGGCTATATTCTACCTGAACATGCAAATTTTCAGGGAATTCAGTCCATTTGTTACCGAGATAGCCTCGGTTACCCTAAGTTCCATTGCGCATGCGCAGTGACGTTTGTAGTGAATGAAATCGAAGATGCTAGCATAATTGACTTAAGCATGTTGGTTGACGTGTGTTCGTCTCCTGGTCTAAAGTATCCTGCATAATTGTTCATCTTTGAAGCAGAAGGCTGCTCAATCCCTCTGGGCAGGAAATCTAGTCCACATGCTTACAGGGAAAGTTTCTTTGGTGCAGATATTTAGAGGCTTCGTTATTTGTGAGCAATTGACTTATCATAGGGACAAATTAGCCATGAGCAAGGATTTTTCAAACCTAGTATTTCCTTATACGGCCTGTCATCAAGATGAAATGAGGGTTCGAGTTGTTGCATCGAAGGCCATTTTGGCAATGAAAGTCTAGTATACGTGAGAGACCGATGACCGTAACTGCTCGATATTCTAAGTTTCTAGCTTTAGCCTTAAACAATGTAGTACCCAAAAAGACATCACCCACCCAACAACCAAGTACCCACTCGGCCTGCTTAAACACTTCACGGGGCGCCATCGACCTTTCAGGGACGCCGCGACCATTTCAGAGGGTGCCGAAGTTTGATGGAGGTAGGGGGAAGTGCCCAATTTGCTCCTCTGGATCCGCCTCTGGGGTTAATTGAGTTCTGCTTTCCTTGTGAAAAGGGGTTTTCTGACCTTTTAACCCGCGCCCCACCGGGGGTCCGGCGCCACCTTCGCCCCACCGGGGGGGCATCGATGGCCCCCCCCTCTAACTCCGAAAATATGGGCGTTAGCGCAAATCTGTAAAGTGCAATAGAAAGCTCGCGTGAATTCAGTAAGAAATTACTTCGCATGTTTTAGTGCTCAGGTCAATGGTTTGACCTCCAGAGGTCAAATTAGGTCAAGATCGGCTATTTTCACTCAAATATGCAATGATTAAGTCAACTGGGCATAACTCTTAAGTCATTAGAGCTATTGAGGCCTGGTAAAGTACATTTGATAGCAAATTGCCAGTACTTTTTCCGCTATGTGGAACGTAAAGACCTCCCGCCAGTGCTTTGACCGCCAGAGGTCACCTCGTGACCTAATATGACCTGAGGTCACGAAAGGTCAAAAAGTGACCTTGCCGTATATCAAATAAAAGCCAGTGACAAGACAAACACGATGGTGTTTGTTTCACCGCTCTAGCTCAATTAGGTCAAAAGTTATTGTCAAAATACTGTTTTTGACCTCTGGTGACCTTGCATGACCTTGGAAAAGTCAAAGGGCAAATATGACCCCTGGGATCCGTGAAAGGGTGTCCAAAAACGTTGTTCTGAGCAGTCTGAGTATTTGTAATCATTTTTGTGGCTTTTATATCATGAAATAGCTTTTCCCCATGCTTTTCCAATGGGAGAGGTCGCCTCGTGACCTGACCTCAGGGCACGAAATCGAAAAATCCCGGATATACACCTTGTAGACCCTGGAAGGGTCATGAAGTGTAGGAAGTTTCAAATCGATCGACTTTGAAATGTAGCTCTTACAGAGCTCTAAAGGTGAAGTGAGGTGACCTTGGTTGACCTCGTCTTGTGACCTGACCTTGGGTGACCCGGGGTAGAAAATTTCAGGGATGATGGGAAAATGATGCAGTGAGAGGTAGAGCCCTCAACCGCGGTGCTGCGCCTCGTCGTTTTTCTGCTATCCCGGAAAAACCTTAGGGGGCCATCGATGGCCCCCCGGTGGGGCGAGGGTTAAAAGTGTATAAACAGCCTGCATCACACAATTGTCATGCGATACCATTGAGATTGCTGCGTCCCCGGAAAAGAGAAGGAACAAAGCGAAGTCATCAACTCGGGAGGCCGAATTGGAATGCTAAAAAATACACAGACTTGGACATACCTGGGCCAGTGCCAGTCATTCACAAAATTATCAATTCACTGGTATAAAGTCTATTTCAGGTGCCGAAAAAAACTGTTCGAATTGAAGCGATTTTCATTCGTCGTCGGCTTCTGATAATGCAGCTGCAAGCCAGTCTTCATGGCTAAAGGATAAAGGAAAACATTCACGTTGCCCAATGCACGACGAAAATATTCAATCAACTTGTCCACGAAAGAAAATTTGCCTGCAACAGGAACAGTGGCGGATACAATGGGGGCTCAAGCCCTCCCCCCGCACCCCAGAGATGTCAGAGTGCCTATAGTAAATGTATAGCGGGAGGCTGATTCGAGGCGATGGCGGGGGGGGACTTGAGTCCCCTAGCAGCCCCCCGAAAACAAGTCGTGAACCCTCCACTGAACAGAACATAGCTTTGAAGGACCTAACGAGGGCGAATTTGACTAGGTGAAACAATACAACAGAAAGACCTTGCTTCAATGTATAGGGCACGTGCACTTCACGCTTCAACACTCTCTTATCCTTCAAAACAGTGGCGGATACAAGGGCCTAGGGGCCCAATCCCTCGCCCCGAAATATCCAAGCCCCCATAGCAAATGCATAGACTGGATGCTAGTTCAGGTAATGTTGGAGGAGGTTCGAGCCCCTCCAGCCCCTCCCCCTGGAAAGTAGACCTGAATCCCCAATGCTTCAAATCGTTGGTTCACGATTCCGTAAGATGTTTTTGACTTAGTTCTGCCACGGTTTATCCTCAACACTATGCTGGTAAGTCTAGAAGTTTTCTTACCTCTGCGCATGACACAGGAACGTTATAGTAGAGGGAAGAGAGCCATGGCCGCTCCGATCATGGTCCTATTCAAGGTCAAACTTCGAATCTCATTTAGGAAATTTACATGATTTTGCAAAGTCTTACTTAGCATCGCACGGTTTAAAGTGTGACCTGTAGT
The DNA here is from genome assembly GCA_034440635.1 of Lepas anatifera. Classification (NCBI taxonomy): domain Eukaryota; kingdom Metazoa; phylum Arthropoda; class Thecostraca; family Lepadidae; genus Lepas; species Lepas anatifera. Next base: position 24,917 of record JAOTON010001553.1, on the reverse strand, counting down.
ACGGCTTATCCCTAAGTAAAAACCATGAGGTGTTCTCGACTCCAATGCGTCGCCACGGGATATTCCTGGCTGCCTTATCCTGCTCTCGAAAAGCGGTGGGTCACCGCGCTCCACTTTTGGTGGCCCGATATGTTTCTAAAAACGAGATCTGCGCTCAAATCAGAAATCTATCGCCAAATCTCAACATGGAAATGTTTCAGTTCGAAATATTCACACAGCTGCGAGTCTCGTTAACACCCGCACTGGAGGGGGTCTGGCACTAACGCGCACTGGAGGGGGGCCTGGTAGGCCCCCCCTAAGATCTCAAAAACTAAGAGGGTTAGAAAAACGCCACTTGGTAGGTGGGTGGGGGCTATGGTGATCTACATGATGACCAATTTTCATTGACCTAGGTCAATATCTTCAAGGTCAAATGAGGTCGTAAAGGTCAAATATTGGCCATGCTGGTATCGATTGATAAATGCTGTGATTTTGCAGGAAAATGGCGGGAATAAGCTAAAGGCGGACAAGGTTCATAGAGAAGAGGTCTCAAAGAGGCTTCCCCACAACTTTTGGGTCAAGGTCATTCAAGGTCATTGACCTTTAAGGTCACCATATGGTATACTACTTATTATTTACACTTTGACCAACACTGTAGCCACTGTTTGGCGGGAAATGAGAATTGACCTTTCCCAATGACCTTTGACCTTGACCTTTGACCTTGACCTTTGTATTGGGGTACCCTACCGATGACGTCATAGCATAATATATGTCAGACGGGGTAACCTCATTTGGCCGGACGCGCAGTGGTCAGTGACCTTGAAAGTACAGATATGACCAGGGGTCTAAAAAGTGAGCTTGTGGTCGCCGACTAAAATCCAAGCTTCTTCGATGGTCGCCGAACCTAATGCTACATGTATTACAAAATCGGTCTTAAAAGTGGTATAAATATGGCTATAGGGAAGCACTGGCGAGTGCAAGGGGGATGGTTCCAATAAAATATAGATATAAAAAACCTATAAAATATAGATCGAGTTTCTCGATATCGATGACCTAAGCCAGAATCAAGTCATTACCTAAGTGATTTCATGAGATTATAATTCAGTATTAAAGTCAAAGTTATGATCTGAAAGCAACAAAACTATACATGCTGGCCCTTAACCCTAACCCCGGTGACCAGCATGAATCACCTATGAACCCCCCTGGTGGGAGGGTGTTAAAAATGACACCCTCGATCTCGGAAACAAAGAAAGAAGCGGAAAAAGCGATCGAAAGGTCACCGGAAATGCAATCGGCGTTACTCCTGGAATTTTTGCGTAAGGTCAATACTGTGGTCACCAGAGGGGAAAAATTCATATACGTCAAAATGTATCAAATGCAGTGCTCTATAAAACCTTGCTTATCTCCGTACGCAAAATAGCCGGAACCACTTTCTCAACGCTATTCGACAGAGCCCGACCAGCTCTTTCACTAAGGCAACATCCATTTTCATATCAGGTCAAAGGCTAGGGCGCAACAGGACACTGAATATTGGAGATGTTATCACGTAGCTTCAAGTTATAATAGGAAGAACGCTCGCTTTCAGCGTGATATGTCGGACCTAAAAGCCAATGTTGGATAGTGATCAGTCATTTATACGCACTACGCAGTCATGAATACGTATCGATAGTGCCCACTGAGCTTAGGTTGAGTCTGTTTGGAGGTTAATCGAGGTCAAAGATGATACGCTGTCCGTACACAAGGGCAATCAAATGGGCGCCGAAAGCTGTGGGACGGGGTACCTACGCATCCCCCTGTTGGCCAACCAGGGGGACATCTCCCAAAATTTTCGGTTCATCGTCAATAATGCTGTCAGGTACCAAATATGCTCGCAATTCCCCTGCCCCGGCCAGCACCAGCCCGGGTCCGTTCCCCTGTAAAAATTCCGTGGCAGCACCCCTGGGCATTAAAATTTTCGCCCATTACTTCTATACCAAGCAAGATACAACCATGATTGATTCACCATTGTTGTTCTCTCATCAATAATGGTTTTATTTTGTGTCCATCCATGTGAAAAATTGTTAGGCCTTATCTTAGAGACAAATAAAAGGGTTTGCAGCACCTTAAAAAAGAGCCTCAGAAACAGTTCCGATGTTTCATTTAACTAGAGAAAAAACATTTTTCATGTACATACATGCGTCATGAAATACTTGTCATTCTTCACCTTGAGGCGCCACAAATCAGATAAATTCCTGTAAAATTTCAAATAAATAATTCAAACATTATTCATTGGCAACATTTCCTCAGAAGTACAGTGGAAAATATCAACCATTGCTAAGATGAGGCCGAATTTTTGCTCCATTGTTGAACATGGTTCTACTCAAAGCAATAGCAATGCTGTCTCTTGGGAATAACCTTATTTTCTTTGAATGACATCATTCCCATGATAACTATTTCTAAAGCTCTTAATTGATGCATTTTAGCATTAATAATCAGGACTGAAAAAGTTTCCAGAATAGTTGCTGATGAGCCATTTGGACCAGGATTGGGTACTGAGAAGAACAGTTTGCATTTCAGCAACCTGTTCTTTTGTGGTGGACACAATCTGTGATATTTCTACTGTACCTCTGTGGCAGTGCTTCCATAGTTCATCCATGCTAGAGAAAGCAAAACGAGTCAACTTTCTTGTGACAAAAATACAAGATATTATCAGAAACTTGGATGCATATAATCAATCAGTTAAAAAACATACACACACACCCTGATCACCCAGTGTGCATCCATCTGTGCAAAAGACACAGCTTATTCTATGTTTGGCAGACTTGGATTGGACCATTGTCCTTGCAGTGGAGTCTTCTGGCAAATTGGAAATGGTTTTTCACATCTTTGTGCTGTGCGGGAATGCACATTTATATCCCTTATGGGGTACCAATGCAAAGTGATGGATCTAGGATTTTAGTAGGGGGCAGCCCTCTGAGATTGCATCCTGTCAACCAAAAGGGCACACTTTACCCAAAAAGGGTGGCTATCATCATCAATCAGTGGGAGAAAACTGTAATTGGTGTGACTTAAAAATGGTAACAGTGCCATAAATGGGAATGCTTGACCCATAGATGGGAACACCCATTCCCAATTATGGGAATGCTTGAGACCACTTTCCAGAACAAAATTTTGGGCCATGAAACAAACTTTTCGTCTTTCTACCTGGCTTATTTCTGTTCTTCAAATTTTAGAGGGCATTTATCTTTCAAACAGAAACAGGAAATCATACTTTATACCCTGCTTCAAATATTGAAGCTCAACATGTTTATTATGATCATTCACATGTCTTGGTGCATCTGTGTAAATAAAACACTAGTCATATACAAAATCAATTAATAGATATCTAGAAAAACAACAAAAAGTTTAAATATTTGATTTATATTGCCACTTGAGATAATAATACATACAGACCAAGACATATGGCCATACAGAACATGATGCGAGCCAACCTAGCATAACAAAACCTGTTTTCAGCACCTTTAATGCCATTTTACACAACTTCTAAACTTCAAAGCTCCATCTGTAGCCCCATCATTTGTATTCTAGTGGTGGGGGCAGTAGCAAGGTATTTTCTGCCTCGCAGATCTGGTTTAATCAGTTTTGGGGTACCCTTTTCTTCAGGCCGCCCTGAATCCTTTCAAACTTACGGGGTCCTGAACTCGAGTTCAGGGATCCCTTGGACCTGTCACTGCTGTGGCACCCCAAATGGAAGCTCATGTTAATTTCTGTGCCTACTAAGAGCATCCTAAAAAAATTTCCTATTTCTCATTTCAGGGACTTTAAAATCGTTAAATAACAGGCCTACTTGGTCACCCAGTTATATGTCCAGCTATAAGGCAAGAACATGGTGGTATCAAAAATAGTATACTTGTAATGGATAGTCTCATATTTAGGCACCACAAAAATCGTTCAGAATATCCACGCCCTTGGGAATGTGTGACTATAGAACAATGTTTACGATGACATTTCAGTGTGATTGTGGTTGGAAAGAGTTTAAACATGCACCACTGGTATTCAAGTTTTTTCCTTCTGAGACTTTTCGCGGTAAAGCAAAACAAGGAAACATCATTGCAAGTAGACTCCAAAACCCACCTAGATTGCACGGACCGTCTATGATAAACGCACATCTTGATTTAACCCCTTGGATTTAACAAATTGAACACCAGTCGTCAAAAACGGCGCCCACCAACAAGAATACAAAAATATTAGCGGCAGCCCACGCCGCGCTCGTTCTGACGGCCGCACACATCGAAAATGTACCAGGGCGACCACCTGCGACCAGGCAACCACGCAAGTCGGCGGTTTCGGCCGACTCGGTCGCCTATTGGTCGCCTATTGAAAAAAATGAAAATCACCGACTTGGTACCGACTCGTGACGGATTCTAGTACATTCTAGTTTGAACTTAAAAATAATACATAGATACGGTATAAGGAGATGGCATCAGCTAAGGTACCAGGTAATTTCAGTCGCTTTTCATAAAATTGGAACCAAAAATTGTAATAAGAAGAAACATAACTAGCAAAGACTAGCAGCAACTAAGGGCGGTGATGATGCCAGATGTAATCGGCCAAAGATGCCCCGTTGTAGCCAAGCTGTCTTTCAGAAACGCCAAACAAGCCGGGAAACGTAGGCTAACTTGGCTCTTTGTCGAAGTAGATTCTGCCCATTCTTGGCTAAAGGAACTGGCAGACTTCATCCAATAGATTTTTATGGGCACTGGGTGTATTACGATGACGCGTGGAGACAGTGGAGAGGGTAACCATATTTAGAAGCAGGAGCGGATGGTGGAAGCTAAAATCATGGGAAAACAGATGGAATCAGAGTTTGAGACGGTTGCTGGGTCGCCAACTAAAAGATGATAGGGTCGCCGACGGCGTAGGTAGATCGGCAAGTTTTTAGACCCCTGGATATGACCTTGACCTGTGACCTTTGACCTTGACCTTGACTTTCATGTGAAGTGACCTTGACATATAGTCCCGCTTATATGACGTTATGACGTCACCACTCGGACTTCAATGCAAGCTAACTGGTCCGACCGCGCGTTTACGGCGATCTCAAAATGCAGGTCTGACTTTGAAAGCCTATAAGTCAAAAACTTATCGGCCGATTTACAAAAAGTCTTCACCAATCGACGCGCTATTAAATTCTGTAAAATGTGGCCAAGTTTCGTTTTTCCGCTGCAAGCGGTTCTCCGGCCACCTTGGAAAAACAGGTGGGGGGCCTCCGAGGCCCCCTCCAGTGCGCGTGTTAAGTGCAGCACATACTTAGCGCCAGGGCATACTTTGTATACAAACGGGGAACCATTATCGGTAGCCAGTCCCTTCCATTGCTCCCCAGTCCCTCCCGTTTTCCTCCACTGGGGCCAATGCCCTTCTAGTATGAAAAACCTGCATGTATGTTCCTCGTTCGGCAAAGGCTCCTGTGTCTTTCGCCAAAGACCGCTATGGCCCTCTAACAACGTTCAGTGTGTGGAATAAAAAAATGATGTGCCTGCTCATGAAAACAAAACACCCTTTCGACAGTCGAGATGTGCCCTTCCAAGCCTTAAGTTTGCCCCCTACTCTCTTTGATCCCCACCAAAATCTGAAAAATGCACTGTTTAGTGCCAGCCTCTGTGGCCGAGGGAAACTACGACGGATATCAGGAAATATAGGCTTCCATTTTCGAGTTTACGCCTTCCCCAGCAACCGTTTTCCAGTCAGAACTGTTTGCAATCTTTAAACATTTTAGAGGCTTGAAATATATTTTGATTTCTTAAAGTGAATTGGTAAGGCACCTTGGTGCAATCTAAGCTGTAGTGGTTTTAAAGGAAATGTCTTGAAAATAATGGATTGGCCTTAATTCTGTTAAAAAACGGCTAACAAGCGTAATTTCTCGATTCATTTAGTTTTCCCCAGTCAGCAATACAATTACAGAAATGTTTACAAATGTGTACATTTTCGTGAAATTAAATATGTGTATGTGTTTGTAATGTTTTGCGTCAGATTGGACCTGTTTGGTTTGCGCCAAAAGTGAGTACGAATAAAAATGAAGTGATTTTAGCTAAAAGAGGGTGCCTTAGAAGCCAAAGTTACATTTATCAAGTTCCTTCTGTTATTCTTGATATATATGAACATACTTTACGTTTCAAACAAGTAAAACAAGTAAGTTATAAATATATAAATTCGACAGAACCCAAATCTGGCACCTGGGTTTTAAGGATGCTCAAGTAGGAAAAAATGCGACGCTGCAGCACGCCTCCCAGCACGTAAGCACCCGAGGAGGACAGGGTCGATGGGGGATGACATTGTACATTTCTGCTGCCGTAAACGGCGGGTTTTGGGTAAAATGAATTTTGAATCAAGTGGTTTCTGGGCATACTCTATTGTATTTATTTGTTATACTGATACATGGCTTCATCAGTTCAAATTCCATTATGAAGGTGCAACATTCCCTTTAACACGCGCATTGACGGGGTTCTGAGCCACCTTCGGATTGACGAGGGGGTGGGTACCCGCCCCCTAAGATCTCGAGAACCACGGTAGGTAGCAAAAAATGGTAAATGGCGTTGGGTAGCCCATCCGCTTCTCCATCGAAAATATTTGATCCATTTCTTTTGTTAGGTCACATTTAACACGCGCATTGACGGGGGTCTGAGCCACCTTCGCATTGACGGGGGCGGGTACCCGCCCCCCTAAGATCTCGAGAACCACGGTAGGTAGCGAAAAACGGTAAACGGCGCTGGACTGCCCATCCACTTCTCCATCGAAAACATTTGAACCATTTTTTTGTCAGGTCACATTTAAGGTCACGAGAGGTCAAAACATGCCCGTCATAGGGATAACATGTAAATTCAGTTTTTCGGCCATTACATCTGAACAAGTAAAGATAGAGCAAAACGACTTGAACTATATGAATCCTCTTAGCAAGCCGAATCGAATGATATATAATTTGACCTTGCTAGGTCAAATCAAGGATTTGACCTGACCTGAGGTCAGGTCAGGGTCAAATTATATAAAATGCATATCATTAGAACCGCAAAGCCCAGGCGAGTCTAATGCAGCTAAAATAAATGCTCTATCACCATCCGTTACTGAGTTATTCCGTAAAAACCATTTTTCCCATGTATTTCCTATGGAGAGGTCATGCCTCGTACCTGACCTTAGGTCATCGATATCAAAAATACCGGAACATATTTTAGAGAACTCCGTGGGGCCATTATGTAATATGGGTTTCAATGGGATAAGTTCCCCCTGCTCCGACTTATGCTATCTTAAACTTTTTTTGAGGTCGGGTCACTTGACCTGTACTGGTGACCTGACCTGAGATGACCTAACCTTAAAATTTTCACAGAAGTTGTAAAAGTGATGAGGGAAAAGGTATACAAAGTACGGCGGCGCTACGCGCCGCCGTTTTTCTGCTATCTCCGAAAAACCCGAGGGGGCGGGTACCCGCCCCCCCCGTCAATGCGCGTGTTAAGGCCACCAGAGGTCAAAAACATGCCGTCACATGCCGTCATAGGAATAACATGTAAATTAAGTTTTTCGGCCATTACATCTGAACAAGTAAAGATAGAGCAAAACGACTTGAACTCTATGAATCCTCGCAACAAGCCGAATCGAATGATATATGATATGACCTTGCTAGGTCAAATCAAAGATTTGACCTGACCTGAGGTCAGGTCAGGGTCAAATTATATAATATGCATATCATTAGAACTGCAAAGCCAAGGCGAGTCTAATGAAGCTAAGATAAACGCTCTATCACCATCTGTTACTGAGTTATTCAGTAAAAACCATATTTCCCATGTATTACCAATGGAGAGGTCATGCTTCGTACCTGACCTTAAGTCATCGATATCGAAAATACCAGAACACAATTTTAGAGAACTCGGTGAGCCCATTATGTGATATGAGTTTCAATTGGATAAGCTCACCCTGCTCCGACGTATGCTATCTTAAACTTTTTTTGAGGTCGGGTCACTTGACCTGTACTGGTGACCTGACCTGAGATGACCTATCCTTAAAATTTTCACAGAAGTTGCAAAAATGATGAGGGAAAAGGTATACCAAGTACGGCGGCGCTGTGCGCCGCCGTTTTTCTGCTGTCTCCGAAAAACCCGAGGGGGCCGGGTACCCGCCCCCCGTCAATGCGCGTGTTAAAAGAAATATTTTAGAATTCTCTGCGTTTTCCATGAAAATATGACATGCATGGCTGTTTTCAGGGCTGGATATTTCTTCTCGATCCAGGGGAACTTCAAGGAAAAACTTCATTCAGGGTACCTCACCAGTGACAGATCCAAGGGAGTTTGGGCCCCTTAAGTTCGAAATGGTTAAGGGTGGCCTGAGGGAAAAAAGCACCCCCAAAACCGGTTAAACCAGGTCTGCGAGGCAGAAAATACCTTGCTACTGCCCCTACCACTAAAATTCAAATGCTGGGCTACAGATGGAGCTTTGAAGTTTAGAAGTTGTGAAAACATGGCATTAAAGGTGCTGAAATCAAGTTTTGTTGGTGCTAGGTTGGCTCGCATAGTGTCCTGTATGACCATATGTCTCAGTGTGTATACATTATTATCTCAAGTGGCAATATCAATCATTTTTTAGAAAATTTTTATTGTTTTACTATATATTAGTTGATTTTATATATAACTAGTGTCTTATTTACACAGATGCACCATGACATGTGAATGCTCATAATAAACATTTCGAGCCTCAATATTTGAGGAAGATTATAAAGTCTGATTTCTTGTTCCTGCTTCAAAGATGAATCTCCTCTAAAATTGAAAGAACAGAAATAAGCCAGGTAGAAAGATCAAAAGTTTGTTTCTTGGCCCAAAATATTCTTCTGGAAAATGGTCTCAAGCATTCCCATAATTGGGAATGGGTGTTCCCCTCTATGGGTCAAGCATTCCCGTTTATGGTCCATCATTCCAATTTATGACACTGTTACCATTCTTAAGTCACACCAACCACAGCTTTCCCCCACTGATAGATGATAATAGCCACCCTTTTGGGTGCAGTGTGCCCTTTTGGATGGCAGAGTGCACCCTCTGAGGGCTGCCCCTTACTAAAATCCTAGGTCCATTACTGTGCATTGGCCTCCCGAAAGGGATAGAAATGTGCATTCCTGCACAGAACAAAGATGTGATAAACCGTTTCTAATTTGCCAGAAGACTCCACTGCAAGGACAATGGTCCAGTCGAAGTCTGCCAAACATAGAATAGGCTGTTTTTTGCACAGATGGATGCACACTGGGTGGTCAGGGTGATTTTTTTAACTGACTGATTACATGCATCCAAGTTTCTGCTAATATCTTGTCTTTTTTGTCTCACCAAGAAAGTCAAATCACTTTGTTTTCTCTAGTATGGATGAAATATGGAAGCACTGCCACACAGGTACAGTAAAAATTTCACAGAGAGATTGTGTCCAACACAAAAGAACAGGTTGCTGAAATGCAAAGTGTTCTTCTCAGTACCCAATCCTGGTCCAAATGGGTCATCAGCAACTATTCTGGAAACTTTTTCAGTCCTGATAATTAATGCTAAAATGCATCAATTAAGAGCTTTGGAAATAGTTATCATGGGAATGATGTCATGCAAAGAAAATAAGGTTATCCCCAACAGACAGCATTATTTTTCTTTGAGTAGAACCATGTTCGGCAATGGAGAGCAAATCGGGCCTTATCTTAGCAGTGGATGATATTTTCCACTGCACTTCTGAGGAAATGTTTCCAATAAATAATGTTTGAATTATTTATTTGAAACGTTACAGGAATTTATCTGATTTGTGGCGCCTCAAGATGAAGAATCACAAGTATTTCACGACGCATGTACATAAAGAACGTTTTTTCTTTAGTTAAATGAAACATCAGAACTGTTTCTGAGGATCATTTTTTAAGTTGCTGCAAACCCTTTTATTTGTCTCTATGATAAGACCAAACAATTTTTCACATGGAAATACACAAAATAAAACAATTATGGACGAGAGGACAACAATGGTGCATCAATCATGGTTGTAGCTTGCTTGGTCTGGAAGTGATGGGCGAAAATGTTAATGCCCAGGGGCGCCGCCACATAATTTTTACAGGGGAACGGTCCTGGGCTGGTGCTGACCGGGGCAGGCGAATTTTGAACATATTTGGTACCTGACAGCATTAATGACGATGGACCGAAAATTTTGGGGAGACTTCCCCTGGTTTGCCAAAAGGGGGATGCGTAGGTATCCCGTCCCCCCGCTTTCGGCGCCCATTTAATTGCCCTTGTGTACGGGCAGCGTATCATCTTTGACCTCGATTGACCTCCGACCAGACTTAGCCTAAGCTTAGTGGGCACTATCGATACGTATTCATAACTGCGTAGTGCGTATAAATGGCTGATCACTATCCAAAATTGCCTTATAGGTCCGACATATCACGCTCAAAGCGAGCGTTCTTGCTATTATAACTCGAAGCTAGGTTATAACATTCCCAATATTCAGTGTCCTGTTGCGCCCTAGCCTTTGACCCGACATGAAAATGGATGTTGCTCTAGTGAAAGAGCTGCTCGAGCTCTTTCGAATACCGTTGAGACAGTGGTTCCGGCTATTTTGCGTACGGAAATAAACAAGGTTTTGTAGAGCACTGCATTTGATACATTTTGACGTATATATTTTTTCCTCTGGTGGCCACAGTTTTGACCTGACGCAAAAATGCCGCGAGTAACGCCGATTGCATTTCCGACGAGTTTCCGATCGCTTTTTCCGCTTCTATCTTTGTTTCCGAGATCGAGGGTGTCATTTTTAACCCCCTCCCACAGGGAGGGAGGCATAGGTGATTCATGCCGGTCGCCGGGGCTAGGGGTAAGGGCCAGAATGTATAAGTTTGTTGCTTTCAGGTCATAACTTTGACTATAATACTGAATTATAATCTCATGACTTCATTTAGGTAATGACGTCATTATGGCTTAGGTCATCGATATCGAGAAACCCGATCTATATTTTATAGGCTTTTTATATCTATATTTTATCGGAACCTTCCCCCTTGCACTCGCCAGTGCTTCCCTATAGCTATATTTATACCACTTATAAGGCCGATTTTGTAATACATGTAGCAATAGGTTCGGCGACCAACGAAGAAGCTTGGATTTTAGTCGGCGACCACCAGCTCACATTTTGGACCCCTGGCTGACCGTGTCCGTCTGTGGCCGCTGCAACAGACCCGCGATGTAATCCCCGCCATGTGGCTGCCGCCTTCAGTGCGGTTTTCCCAAGAGGGAAACCATTCACATGCAAACCACATAAAAACGCTGTAAAATACAAGCTGTATGTACGCTTTGTTTGGTGCATAGCGTGAGATTATCATCTTGCAGTCAAAATGGTTCCACCTCACTTTAATCAAATACAAACCAATTATCATGTAAACACAAGGGCTGATCCTAATCGGATCTTGAGATGTCATTAATAACAACCGCTCAAAAAGTGTGAAACTTACCAGGCTACCCGCACAGATGGTGCGAGACTTGGCTTAATCTGTCATGCTTAGATAAGCAACAGACCAGAATGTCTTGCAATGGCAAAAGGCCAATAGATCAGACGAACTATTTCATACACATCTTCCCCACACAAGCCTGGACAGCACTTTGCATGATACATTATTTTCCTCGTCAACAGAGGCTTCTATCGGGTGTTTCGCGTGATGTACAAGGAGCATTTCCTCACCTCTGTGCGTAAGGTACAGTTGTTTGTAATATGGACTGTTAGTGCGCTGTTGTTCCAGCTCTGAATAGACATTGATCAGGCGGCTACAGGGGCGGACGCAGTCTTTCATGTTCTGGACTAATCTAAGCTGCGATACCATCGCACACCAGGCTGTTTGTGATTTTCCAGTTCCCTACGTCTCAGATTAAACAGATTATACCAGCCAGCGCGGTGTGCGGTTATGACTCTTTGACGATGGGGTGACACGTTTCGATAGCTATGAATATGTAATACGAGATAGCTACCAGTGGCGGGTTCAAGGGGCTAGGGGCTGAAGCCCCCCCCGAATTGTCAGAATACGTGTAGTAACTGCATAGCCGGAGGCTGTTCCGAGGCCATTGTGGAAAATGTTCGAGCCCTCTCCTCCCCCCCGGCAATGCAGTCTTGTGATAGCTACTATTACAACAGGGATTGCAAACAAGGTGCATTCAGTTGGTGTTAAATGTCATTTTATTACTATTAAGCTTTGAACTTTAAATGAGCATGTTTTTTCTAAGGGGCAACGGCCAAATCTATCATAAGGCCCAGCTCTATCAGCTTCTGACGTCTAACTTTAGGGATATATCAATAGTTATACGTATACGTGTACACCAGTAGCTACATACATTCTTCCACAGGCTGGTGTATGTGGAACGCAGATTGTCGAAATAATGATACCTATCGCACACTGTTTTAAAACAAAAAAACATGCATGTTAAATGAGAAATCGAAGTTCGACGTGTTTTGGGATCGGAAACCACGCTTTGGTGAATCTATTTTAGCAGGTATATGCAAAATATATGCAATAACGATTGGTGATGATGATCTTCAGCGTCAGCCCCCTTTTTATGATTAAATTGTCGCAACCTAGCCATCGGTCTCGGCTTCTTCTATGTGTCAGTGTCTGGTCCTAGCTGAATATAAATGTCAGTATCTAATTTCAGCTGGTTCTATGCGCCAGTCCTCATATCCCAGCTGTTTCTGGGTGTCAGTATCCCAGCTGGTTCTGCGGGCCAATGTCTGGTCCCATCTGGTTATATGTGCCTTGTTTGGGCCCGGTCGGTTATGTGTGCATTGTCTGGTCTCAGCTGGTTTTTTGTACCAGCATCTAGTCCCAGCTGGTTATGTGGACTTGCTTGGTTCCAGCTGGTTGTCCCAGCTGGTTATATGTACCTTGTCTGGTCTCAGCAGGTTGTGTGACTTTTCTGGTCCCAGCTGGTTTTGTGTAACTTGTCTGGTTCCAGCTAGTTTTGTGTACCTGCATTTAGTCCCAGCTGGCTATATGTACCGTGTCTGGTCCTAGCTGGTTCTGTGTACCTTGTCTGGTCTCAGCTGGTTCTGTGTATCAGCATCTAGTCTCAGCTGGTTCTATGTACCTTGTTTGCTCCCACCTGGTTACATGTACCGTAGCTGGTCCCAGCTGGTTCCGTGTACCAGCATCTAGTCCCAGCTGTTTGCCACTCCTCGCCAGGTCAGTGCCAGCTTCGCACAACATACCACTCAATCATTGGCTGCTAATTCAGCCAATGCTGAATTACAATACGGCTATTGAGGAGCGGCTGTTCGTCGCCGTTGGCGCGCCGATCTCACACCGGGGCAATAACGGCGCACGTCTCAATCGCGGCGCGCCGCGACTGTCGCCCTCGCGCCGCGCCTGTCGCCGCTAATTTAATTCAGCGTCGGAATGAAGACAAATTGATAGTCATGGCATGTTTCATAATGTCCAACCCATGCTGTGTCTCTTATGGCGTTTCCGCGCGATCGCCCGGTTCAAGCAGCTCCCTGCTGAGAGAGAGAGAGAGAGAGAGAGAGGGAGAGAGAGAGAGAGAGGAGAGGACGTTTTTGGTCGCAAAGAAGCTGGAGGTGAGAATTCTCTTCTAAAACATTTGGACGATTTTAGTTGGATGATGTGAAATGAGGGAGTTGTTCACAGTTCCGGGCAGTTTCAGACACTCTGCAGGCAGGGTGAGGTCCTCATAGTTTTAAGCGGTCCAACTTCTGTGTGAAGACAACATCCAGATCATCTATCCCTTCGGTGAATCTAGGTGACGTTTACAAAGAAACAAGCAGGGCACGTGCTGAGAGGGCCCTATTTTCGGCACTCCACGGTGGAGCCCACATCTCATTCCAGCCGAGATTCCAGCGAGGCAGTCAGCGCGGCTACCGATGCTATCGTATCGCCGACCATCTCATCTGGCCAGCTCGCCGACTAGGTGATTCTTTACCTGGCGGCGGCGTATCGCGGCGCACATCTCTGGGAAAGCCTCCAATCGACTGCGCCATTACCGTCGACAATGCCGGCGGCGCGCAGCAGTTGCCGCCGTGCGATCGCGACACGGCATAGGCGCCCGGTCAGCAGCGGTGGTCTCAAAAACAAATGGGCGGCTGTGTCGGATGGTGTGCGATAGTGCGATAGTGGTGGCGCGCAAAAACAGGCCTGCCCTCGTTACGGCTGCGTCCCGGGCAGAGTCTGGAATTCCAGCTGTAACCCAGCCGTGACCATCCCGGGTGTCCACCACGGATCGGGCTCCCTGTAATTGAACAACTCCGACACGAGTAAAACAAACCCATTAGCCCAGCCTTTGTCCTGCTATGTGTTTTGCATAACAAAGTGGGTGTGAATTTGGCGCAATTGAAAAACAGCCTGTAATATTCACGCTCCTTGGCGCTTGAAGGTGCCCCCTGGTGTTGTTTGTTTTTGAAGAGACCCTGTCCTTAGGGAACTCAGGCCTTTGGAATTCCAGCAATATCAAAACGCGTCGAAGTTCTGTTCATTCCTGCCCTGGACTAGGAATGTCTTATTAGTACAGATCTACCGATAGACACGGGCGTCGCCATCTGTTGATGACCGGTGGAAACGCACGCCAAAACCCAGCAGAAACAGAAATAGGACCATTATTGGGAATTAGTCGCGGATCGACGCAGCGGAGTCACAGGATAATTCGTTTCGTGGTTCGAGCCTTTTCTCCAGTAGATTATTTCAAAATTTAAGAAGCTTTCGACATTTTATAAGCGTTTGGCCTTTTAGAAGTTTTAGACCATCGATTCCAAAAAAGAGAGCAGGTCAATGCGGAGGTAATGACAGGTGAAATAAGGCCAGAGAAAAGTTTTTGACTCCGACGTTTGACAGAGCTAAGTTAGAACCAATTTTTAGGCACAATTCACTTCTTCTCGTTACGGAAAATTGAATGATGTATAATATGACTATACTAGGTCAAAACACAAAAAAATATCCTGACCTGAGGCTGGGTCAAGGTCATTATCTAATCTAGCATAGTCAAGATGCATTCCTATTGATCGACTTGTAATAAAAATATAAACGTAATTGTATCAAAATAAAAGCTTGTGAGGTGAGGTCACTTGATCTGCATTCGTGACCTGACCTGAGATGGCCCAACCTTAAAATTTTGGTGAAAGTTGCGGAATTGATCAAGGATAAGGTGTGCCAAGTACGGCGGCGCTTCGCGCCGCTGTTTGTCGTTTTGCCGGAAAAACCCGAGGGGGTGTTCAAACACTTCCATCGGGGCGAGTGTTAACCACCGAGCCACAAAACTTAGACGCTGCTGATGGAAAATATCATGCAGAAGCTTAAGATTAAATGATAAACTCCAAATTCCTATACGTCTGTCCAACTTCATGCACAATATCTTGCTTGCTAATTATTTGAAACCAGTATTTGCACTCAATGTTGTTTCCATTCACGGATCAGCCATTATCGCTGCTAGAATTCGAACGTGCACGATACTGACACTTTTAATGCCGGAAAGATTGTCTGGTGGAACTAAGGAAATCGCGCCTTTTTTGTCTGTGGAGGATTTTTGTTCCTCTTCTTAAGTCCTGGATCAGTAAAAAAGCAAATTAATATTTAGGTAAGCTCGAGCACGCCATTTAAAGCAATCCTTTACCATTTAAAGCACGGCTTTAAAGCAATCCAATAACTGGTTTGGTCGCATTATTTCCATCTTGTTTGTTACGGAATACTTAAAATGAAAATTTTCAAACACATATGTGTCGAGATTCAACAGCGCAAGTACGGGGAGCGGACACCTATTCCTCAGAGGAAGCGAGAAGATCACAGCGCTGCGCGCCGTCGTACTTGGTGTAGGGGAAGTCCGTGCAAGAGTACGCACTTCACTTTCTAAAGGCATTCCCTTTTCTCCCATAATCTGACAGCTAAAATTTGTATGTGGTTGCTTCGCCTGAAGAATTGTCTGCGTATGGCACTTGTTTCAACTCGATGGCTCTGAAAGGAACTCGCCACAGGCACATAAAAATTAAAAGTCACGTGCGTACTCTTGCCGGAGTGGGCCGGTAAGAGTACGCAAGAGAGGGGGCTGGAGTACGCAATGATTTCCTGCTGTGCTTTAGGAGCATAGGCCATGTTGCGAAGTTTTTTGTCGCTAAACTAGGCGAAATGATTATTTTATATCGTTCTGAATATACAAGAACTATGTAGCAATAGCCTGGTCCGGATTTAGGTTTTTTCTTCAGAAAGTAACGGATCGTTGTTCATTAGATGCATTTTTTGATGCTGATAACGATGCGCTCATCAGAAATGCAATTTTCGGAAAACTTTTGGTGGCCCACTCGAGTTGAAGATTTTTCATTTTTGCCCAATTATCCACTTTTTGGCTCACCATCAACCCTTACTACCAACGAGGTGCAAAAAATTGCACTGGGTTGGTAGTTTGGTTCATTGGTGTCCCATTCGCTTTGTTTTTGTTGTTATAACTTGCACACATAACGGTTATTTTTTGCTTATCATATCCGCTTTTAGCTGAGCTTGCACTGGCTCTCCATAGATGGCGCTAGCGGCGTGACATGATAAGTGAACACTGATTTCCTCGGGGACCGGGAATGTGAACAGCAACGTAAAAAGGTGAGAAACAATTGCGAATTGGAGTGTATAAACGCACTTAAAGAGCTGTTTTCAAGCAGCACGGAAGTTGTTAACACTGTTTCTCAGGTATTTTAAGCATGCCATGTCCAAATATGCTGCTGCTGCTAAAGTCCCGACCATAACCCTTTACCAATAGACGCAGGAACCGCGGGGGCTGTGGTGGTGGCTGTTGCACCCAACTTTCAGAGTGTGGCAGCAGCTCTAACCCCGCCCCCCAGTTTGAGCCGATTCTGGAACTTCTCTATTAACATTTAAGTGATATGCCTAATCACCCCCGGCCATACCAACGTGGAAGCCCCTTCCTCCAACTTACACCTTTCCTCCGACTAAAATAGTCTCTCCACCTATGCCTTCACCGACTGAATTCTTCCGTATTTGCGCCAAAAAGACTCTGCAGCAACCCTACTTTCACTGAAGTGCGAGGGTATCAGCATTGGTCACCAGGTTTTAAGAACTGAAGGAAACATGTTGTATGAAATCACAAAATAAGCTTTCCAACGTTTCCGCACCTTGCACTAGCTGCATTGGATAATAATCTATAATCATATGATAATCGATAATCATCGGCATAATCTAAGTGCTTACGTTATCTTTTCCTTTCAGTTCTCTGATCGAAATTGAAAATGGAGGGACGGTTATATCTGCAAGAAATAAAGGAGTCTTACCGTGGGTTTTGTATATCATAGGGCGCCTTCTTATGACAAGAATTTAACTCATGGAGGAGCGGAGCAAAGATGAGTGTCATATTCCTATGGAAGAATGGAAGAACAGGGTAACAGCAGGGGTTATGGATGTGTGTGCCAGCGTATCACTCCATACACGTGCAAATCAGGCCATACTGAAGGAACTAAAAGGGCTTTGGAAAGAAAGAGTACAAAAAGAAGCATGCAAACAAGTTTGGCAAGCGAGCTGCTATACCAACTGCTGCGATGGATTCGCTGTTTGATACCAGCAGCCGAGAACTTGAGCCTGGACTAGCAGAAGACAGTGTTTCTGGCCGACCAGCTAAGTGCCAGACGTCTTCAGACAGACAGCCTCGATCAGGAAACCACAGCACGATGGCAGAGGAGAGCTCAGCGAGCGGGTCGAGCAGTCATGAGAGGAGCAGCCGTCACCTCCCCGAGTCAACAGGCGACGGCCGAGACAGCAAACACGCCTGTGGAAACTGGTGTTTCAGGTAACGCTATCATCTGCTAAGCTATAATGACTCGGTTATCCCGATCAAAGGGATATTATCTGTGTATGAGCAATGCTATTTTCAAAAACCAGTCTGCTCATCAATTCTAACAAAACACCCACAAGCTATATGTATATATATTTTTCAAAACACTGTCCAAGTCGTTCACTGTCAATAGCTCATAAACCATAAGACATGGTACGTATTGCTTGTACTTCTCTTATCCTTCCTTACGGTTCCATAACTCATAAAACATAAAAAATGGTAGGCATTACTTGTCGTTGTTCTACGGCCTATTCTTCCTTGTGGTTTGTGAGTTATGAACTGTGAACGACTTGGGCAGTGTTTAAAAAAATATATAAATATATAGCTTGTGGGTGTTCTGATAGGATTTATGAGCAGACTGGTTTCTGATAATAACATTGTTCATACACAGATAATATCCCTTTGATCAGGATTACCAAGTCATTATAGCTTAGCAGATGATAGCGCTACCTGAAACACCAGCTTCCACAGGCGTGTTTGCTGTCTCGGCCGTCGCCTGTTGACTCGGGGAGGTGACGGCTGCTCCTTCATGACTGCTCGACCCGCTCACTGAGCTCTCCTCTGCCATCGCGCTGTGGTTTCCTGATCGAGGCTGCCTGTCTGAATACGTCTGGCACTTGGCTGGTCGGCCAGATACACTGTCTTCTACTAGTTCAGGCTCACGTTCTCGGCTGCTGATATCAATCAGCGAATCCATCGCAGCAGTTGATGTAGCAGCTCGCTTGCCAAACCTGTTTACATGCTTCTTTTTGTCTCTCTTTCTTTCTAAAGCCCTCTTAGTTCCTTCAGCACGGCCTGTTTTGCACGTGTAGGCAGTGATACGCTTGCACATACATCCATAATCTCAGCCGTTACCCTGTTATTGATACTTTCATAAGAATATGGCACTCATCTTTGCTCTGCTCCTCCATGAGTCAATTCTTGTCATAACAAGGTGCCCTATGACATACCAACTCACGGTCAGGCTCTTTGTTTTTTGCAAATATTACCGCCCGTCCATGTTGAATTTTGTTCAGAGGAAACATAAAACTGCAAGGAGAACATAACGTAGAAGTTGGATTATGCCGGTATGTGAATTATTCAATGCAACTAGTGCAAGATGTCTAGTCGTTGGAAGTCGTTGGAAATTTTAGGATTTAATACAACATATTTTCTTCGGTCCTTAAAACCTGGTGACCAATGTCATGTTTGTAATAAAATGTTTGCATAATGCCAAACCGGTAGATTTTTTCTGCTGGACCACAACGTTAAAAATTATCAATCCTATCCGTATACGTAAGACATATAATTCTCCTCTGGGCCACAACGACCTCTAAATATGTCAGAGGAGACTGGGCTAGACGTCACTAGCCTCAAAACTGATGCCCTCTCTCTTCAGTCAAAGTAGGGTTACTGCAGAGTCTTTTGGCGCAAATACGGAAGAATTCAGTCGGTGAAGGCATAGGCGGAGAGACTATTTTAGTCGGAGGAAAGGTGTAAGTTGGAGGAAGGGATTTCCGCGTTGGTATGGCCGGGGTGATTAGGCATATCACTTAAATGTTAATAGAGAAACTGGGGGGAGGGGGATGGAGCTGCTGCCACACTCTGAAAGCTGGGTGCAACAGCCACCACCACAGCCCCCACGGTTCCTGCGTCTATTGATAAAAGGTTATGGTCGGGACTTCAGCAGCAGCAGCATATTTGGACATTGCATGCTTAAAATACCTGAGAAACAGTGTTAACAACTTCCGTGCTGCTTGAAAACAGCTCTTTAAGTGCGTTTATACAATCCAATTCGTAATTGTTTCTCACCTTTCACGTTGCTGTTCACATTCCCGGTCCCCGAGGAAATCAGTATTCACTTACCATGTCACGCCGCTAGCGCCATCTATGGAGAGCCAGTGCAAACTCAACTAAAAGCGGAGATAATAAGCAAAAAATAACCGTTATGTGTGCAAGTTATAACAACAAAAACAAAGCGAATGGAACACCAATGAACCAAACTACCAACCCAGTGCAATTTTTTGCACCTCGTTGGTAGTAAGGGTTGATGGTGAGCCAAAAAGTGGATAATTGGGCAAAATGAAAAATCTTCAACTCGAGTGGGCCACCAAAAGTTTTTGAAAATTGCATTTCTGATGAGTGCATCGTAATCAGCACCAAAAAACGCATCTAATGAACAACGATCCGTTACTTTCCGAAGAAAAAACCTAAATCCGGACCAGGCTAATGTAGCAACGTTTGATTTTCTAGATATGAATTGCGGACTCTGTCCCGAGTGGAAATTAAACTTTCCTGTCCCCTAAGTATGCGCACTCTTGCACAATGGTCTACTGCGTACTCTTGCCGGACATGCTCCCTTGGGAAGAAAGTCTTCATATACATGTTGGCAGGCGTTTTAATGTGAGCTCCAGTCTTGCAGTACAGTCCCAGTTCAGATTTCTTACTGATGACAGATCGTACCACAACACTTTTGATAATAGAAACGTGGTCTACAAGTTAACCTAGTTAAGAAATATTACATCAAGAGTGCCAATAAACTTATTTTGCTCTGTACTTGCGCAGAAAGAACAGGAGCACGTTGATTTCTTACGTGCAGCCTAGGCACCGAACTTGCTGTTTTATACCAGGATATTCACCATCTCAGTGGTTGCTAAGTAACCACAACAGCTGCAGCGTACTCTTATCTCCCACGTACGCTTACCCGCCCTTACTCTACCTTTTGCCTGGTCATTATGCAGCTTTTGAATTGTTTTAGTTCTAGGTCATATCTGGTCAGGTCACCAATCCAGGCCAGGTGACCTACCGCAAAGATGTTTAGTGGTGCAACAGTAAGATCAGACTTTAATAATAGTAGTTATGTAAGTCCAAAAAACTTCTCAGAAGCATCAATAAAGCGTGTCTGGCTTGCCACCCTGACCTTAATGATGTATGTCAGTATCTTATTCTATACTAACATTGAACTGCCCTTGGGGAAGGTCTTATTAGGTCAGTTGTAGGATCAACTCAAGAAAATCATAAGATACATCATTCTATCTAGCTTGACGAGAGGGAATGAGAGGGAATGAAATTCCAATGCTGCTTATATATATATATATATATATATATATATATATATATATATATATATATATATATATAGCCCATAACTTTACTCTGTCAGTTGTTATAACACAAAACAAATGTTTCCATTGTATTACTACTTTGACCTCTAGTGACCTCAATAGCTTTTTGACTGAACAATCATATATTCAATTTCTGTATGAGCTAGATACAGGATATCCCATTTCTGTTTTCCACTTTTTGCTACCTGGTATGGTTGCTGATGTTGTAGAGAAGGCGAGATCATAGGCGATTCCAGTACCAGAGAAAGTGGCGCGGACTCCCGTACCGGCGCGTATTGAGGGTGTCTCTGCTTTACTCGGTTGCTTAACACGGGGCTCGATTTTTAGGCATTCGTCAAACAAGCTCGGTCTTTATCGTGTTATTTTTATCATTGGCAGACGCAGGGGGGCATTCCGGTCATGGCCCCCCCAAAGCGCTGGTGGGAGCCAAACTATCTTTTGGCCCCCAAACGCCGGATTTTTTAAAGGTGTTTTCACTAGGTCTGTAGAGCAAAAATATATTTGCTCCCTCCCCCCAAGAGAGCGATCATGTAGGTACTTGGAGAGGTAGCTTATGCTAGGTCTGTCGAGCATCCAAATTGCACGTCCCCCCCTCCCGTCTCCCAGGAGGAGAGACAGACGTGGGTTTGGCCCCTCCCCCAAAACTCGGGTCTGCTTCCGCCCCTGATTTCCATCAGAGGGCATTCTCCACAGGAGAGTTTACGCCTTCCACGCAATCATAGCTGTGCAATTAAAAAATTTGGTGATGGTTGGATATTGTGTAAAAATAAAATGAAGTTCAAAAACTATGAAATATTGCAAGACATCTATTCACTCAACTAAGGCAACATAGCGCCAAATTTGATGCAAACGTCCACAGCACGATGATTTGGGTGCAGGTATAAGTGGTTAACTTCTCCCAGGCTATCGGAGGACTAATTTAGCCATAGCAGCGGGACAGAATCTATTTCACATTCCCTGATTGTCTTCGGTCTCCCATGCCATGTTTCACCAGTACTCCACAACGCAAGAAAGCAGCGAACGGACACCAGGGGTATGCGCCGCGTTTTCCCCATGCCGACTCCTTTGTCTCTCCCGGTGTTGCGGCCCCCAGCGCTGCGATGGAAGGGATGGAATATCAGAGACAAAGGCAGTTATGATCGGTCCGTTTTGCTCCGGTGCCCCCGGTGGTCTCAGCTGCCCTCTCCCCCTCCCTACACTTTGTCCGGGCAGAGACGCCGCCAGCAGCCGATGAAAAAGGCACCCGGCGCTCCCGACAAGGAAGCAAACAACCGCATGATTTATAGGTGCTACTATGATGGGTTTCAGCACACAATGGACGCTCTGATGGCGCTTCAATGGCTCTGACTGAAAAATGACCGGCAGAATGGGAGATATCACATTGCGAACACGGCCTTGCCAGCGCACACAAAACCTCATCTGGTGGTATGAAGCACGCTTAACTATGACGCGAGTCAATCATCCGTGTATCCGTCAATCGCTTTGAATCGCAATACACTGCAATCGAATTGTAGGTGGAAAGCTGTAATGGTTGTTATATGGCTCTTTTAGACGTTTTTGTTCTGCTTAATTTCGTTTTTGAATAGTGGATTGAAAGACATTGCAAACCAAGGGCGTAGCCAGGATTTCGCTCAGGGGGGCGGTGCCCCAAAAAAGGGCCCCTGCGACAGCGCCAAAAGGGCCCTGATGGGTAAAAGGGGCCGTGTTTGTTACAGAATAGAGTGCTGAAGAGGACTTAAGAGGGCCCTGTATGGTATGCAATTTCAAATTTGGCCACAGAGCATCGTGCGGGTGAGCCGCGCTTCGCGCGGCCCGTGCCTCCAAAGTGGGGGGGGCTGTCCCTGCCGCCCCCTTGGCTACGCCCCTGTTGCAAACACTTGAGCAGCCGTTTGTTTCCAGCTGATTTGCTCTAATGCAGTGCTATCCAACTCTTGGCATCATTACTCTTTTTCCAGGGCCGTCGCCGCTACGAAATGTTTACCTGTGGACGGACCTGGATTGGCGATGGTGGGAGGAGGAAGGGTTGAGACGCGAGTTTTTAACATATTAGTCGCCCCAAACGCTAACGATGGTACACTTCAGCTCATAGGCGGATCCAGGATTGCCGATCGGGGGGCACCTTCCCGGGGGGCGCCATCCGGACCAGAGGGGCGCCACTTTTGACCGGAAAAACCTATCAGGTGGGCGCCAAATCCTATCAGTGGGCGCCGATTTTTGCATCCTGGGGGGGGGGCGCCGTGACCATTTCAGGGGGCGCCGAGGGTCGATCGGGGGGGCACCTGCCCCCCTCCCATGATACTCGAGTTGGAGGGATGCATCTCTCCTGTCCCCTTACTTTCGATGTCCATGGTCTCTTCCACAAAGAGGGGACTGCATGAATCCTCCCTCAACACGCAGACTGGAGGGGACCTCGGAGTCCCCCGACCTATTTTTCCTAAGTGGACTGAGAAAAATCGCAGCCGAAAAACGCTACTTAACTACATTGTAGACAACTCAACAGCGCTTTAGTGGGCAAGAACAATTCAAAATCGGTTCATAATTGTTCTACTTGACCCTATGACGGGCACCCAAAGATTGAATTGCTATCGGCCTGAAAGAAACTCAGACAAGTGAAGTCTTTGCTTTTTATAATGCATAGTTAGTTTTTATTTCAGTCTTGAATTCTCTAAACGTATAATATAATTATTATTTTTATTAATCAGGAATTTCTTGTTCATCTCTTATTGTATTTGAAGTCATTTTATACATCGATATTTTTTTTTAATCTACGTACCAATAACGTGAATTGAGCCTTTTAGATGATGAGGTGAGAGGTACTGATATGAAAGCAGATTACCCATGTAGAGCCCCTTTCCATAACCCCCCAGGCCAGTAGGCGAGGAAAAACCTGTTGCGCACCGACCTTCAAAGGCAAAGAAAGGAAGCTCACGATTTATCAAGATATATTTTCCGCATCTTCATTGTCGGCCAGATGTCCTTACATCAATAGTTTCAATATCTTTCCTTAAAAGTGGCGACCACAGGTTTGTCCTGGTGTATCTTGGCATTCTATATTTTTTGTTTATATTTTCCACAATCGCGTGGTGGTACCAGTTCGCCTGCATTGGAGACTGAGTGGTGACGTCATAAAGCTATGTAAATGATATGGTATGTCATCATTGCATCAAAAGCAAGTCAAGGTTAAGGTCAAAGTGTCAGAAGTCAAGGTCGTACTAGCATTTTCAAAGCAATAAAGCCTAGTGCTTCCGGTAAAATGGCGCTACTCAGTGTGACGTTTTTTTCAATCATGTATATCGTGTAAATCATGTATTCTTATAATCGTGATTTTTTAATCATGTATGATTTAGTATTTCATTTATTTTGGTGGCTCGCACTCAAGCAGTGACGTAATATTTTAAAATTTTCAAGCTTTTTTTTCTTACCCAGTATACATCCATTTAATTTAATTTGATTGAATGGCTAACAGTACCAAAAAGTATTTTTGAGGTCCACAAAAATTCCAACTGATAGTGTCTGTTGTTTTAGTGCAAACACGATATGTTCATCACTCATCGAAACAGGCATGTAAATTGAATGGGACTTTTGAAAACTAAACTGGTGGTCGTAAATAATACTGTTTTCATTTTAGAAATCAATTAGCTCGTTGCCTAGGATGCGTTCGAGAGCTTTTGAGAGAACAAGTATATTTGGCCGGTTGGCCTAGAGTCTGTATTGCCCGTATTCAGATTGGATAGCATGGATTAACACGCGCATTGACGGGGTCTGAGCCACCTTCGCATTGACGGGGGGGCGGGTACCCGCCCCCTAAGATCTCGAGAACCACGGTAGGTAGCAAAAAACGGTAAACGGCGTTGGGCTGCCCATCCACTTCTCCATCGAAAACATTTGAACCATTTTTTTGTCAGGTCACATTTAAGGTCACGAGAGGTCAAAACATGCCCGTCATAGGGATAACATGTAAAATTCAGTTTTTCGGGCATTACATCTGAACAAGTATAGA
>JAOTON010001552.1:0-172734 GCA_034440635.1 Lepas anatifera | reverse complement strand
CTAGGGGTGAAAATATTCCAAATTTTGTCATGCTTTCATGCAAATATGAGAAAATGGAAGGGGGAAAATGCTTTTGCTGTGGAAAAAATTATTCTTTATCGAATTTAGTTATCAATTGAAATATTTTTTAACTATTGATTATACGGCGTGAAAGCAGTGCGCCAAATGACGCATCTTTAAGGGAAACTACTTCGCTTGTAAATATACCTTAGAATAAAAAGTATTCTTGAAGTCGTGTATCATGAATGCCAAGATAGCTGCTGCCTGTGCGTGGAGGGAGTCGTGGAAGTGCGTTGCCACTCGTTGAGTTGGATGCACGGTTTTCTTTCATTTCTGGGTGTTTTTCGTTTAAAAATGGAGTAGATATAAACATATATCGGTAGAAATACCCCCCACGTTGGAGAGTCTGCCCCAGCATCCAAATTTCTGCCCCAATTGGGGCGGGCTTTGGAAACTGCCCCAAGCGCCTCCGTCCCGAGTCGCCTGCCACGTTCTGCAGACTGGAGGTGTTATACCAATACAGGGAATGACACTAACAAAAAAATATAAAATAGCAAACTATTGCCCCATTTCATCGTCACCTGTTATACTTAAAAATAATTGAGAAAACAGTGCATGCTTGGCATACCCCTCAGTTTTATATGTTTTCATGTTTATCCAAAGGTATACTCCATAGCCTTCAATTTGGCTTCAGAAAGCATCCCTGCACACACATTCACATTGCTCATTTTCAATGATGCAAAAATACACCTACACAGAAAAAGATGGCTGTTTATTTGGATTTGGCCTAAGGGATTTTGCTACCTTAAGAATAAATTATTTGTGAGGATTCAATTTCTATGATACAAGTTATATTACCTAGAAATTAGTAGGAGGAATGCACAGAATTTTAGCTATCATACCCTCTCGGAAAGGTTGCTGAGAGCAAAAATTATCTGCATTGCACCCATCCGGAGCAGACAATTGAAGAGGAGTCACTTTCAGGCTCTATTCTGGGCCCACTGTTTAAAGGGAATGTGGCACCTTCACAACATGATTTTAACTGAGATAGCCAAGAGTTGTAAAGCAGGTCGGAAAACACGGTACTCCATATTTCATTTGCCTTGGGAACTTTCGATAAATCTGTAGAAAAAAACTAAAACTTACCTGACACCAGCCCCCCTCAGCCCCCCCGTCGCCGGCGGCCATTTGTTGTGAGCTACTGGTGTGACAACATATGATGACGTCACAATGAGCATCAGCCATAGCCGAAGCCCTTGAAGCGTTTCAAGTATGGTAGTGGTTGCCAGATCGTGACATCAGCCGCTGGAGTGATATTTATTTTCTTTTTCTAGAGGAGTATTATTAAAAACCAAATATTGAGCTTATTGTACATTTTCAGAGAAATCATGAGTGGTTTCATTATTTTTGACTAAAAGTACACCTAATTACACTAAATTCAGGATTCGACCAAGGTGGCACATTCCCTTTAATAAATATATAAATTACATTTGTAACATTCCTAACAAAGCAAAATCATTCCTCTTTGCTAATGACACTGTGTGAATACACTATGATCAGGTGGCACAGTTGTTTGCCAGAAAAATATTGATACTGTTTTTCCAAAGATATGTAGCTCTTTGGCTCCAGGCCAGACAAACCAGTTTCTCTCTCTCTCTCTCTCTCTCTCTCTCTCTCTCTCTCTCTCTCTCTCTCTCTCTCTCTCTCTCTCTCTCTCTCTCTCTCTCTCTCTCTCTGTCTCTGTCTCTGTCTCTGTCTCTGTCTCTGTCTTTCTGTCATCCCTGTCTCTGTCTCTGTCTCTGTCTCTGTCTCTGTCTCTGTCTCTGTCTCTGTCTCTGTCTCTGTCTCTGTCTCTGTCTCTGTCTCTGTCTCTGTCTCTGTCTCTGTCTCTGTCTCTGTCTCTGTCTCTGTCTCTGTCTCTGTCTCTCTCTCTCTCTCTCTCTCTCTCTCTCTCTCTCCTCTCTCTCTCTCTCTCTCTCTCTCTCTCTCTCTCTCTCTCTCTCTCTCTCTGTGGACAAAGGCAACAAGCAACAAATTTACTGCAGAAATGAAACCAACAATTTAAAAGAATCCTTCAATCATGAAAAAATTACAAGAATTTCCCCTCACCAGCATAGAGTTTCACATACTGTATCATGCTCTTATAATGTCATACATTAATTGCTGTCCCATCCATACATATATTCAACACCCAACACATACACAGAGCATAAACGCCTAGCTAATAACACGCCTAATACCACGCCTAGCTGTAATATTATATGGGGGAATACATGAAATATACTACATTAACTAGCTGTGTGAAAATAAAATTTTTAATCATAGACCATAGGCCATATTTCTACCCATCCAATAAACTGTTTGTTAAGTATAACTGCTAAAATGACCGCAGGTCATTGGCCCTATATGGTGTGGAGGAATTAAACATTCCAGTTACAAAACAGAAATACTAAGTATACCTTCTCTTAGCCCAAAAAAGTTGGACTTTACTTCTTAATCACTGGCCTATTTTACATCCATCCCCCAGAAATACCAGAAATATCCAACATTTGCATCACTTACAACCATACACGTATATTCACACTACAGCGGTACATGAAACATACAGAGACCCTAAAACAAGCCCCGTCCGACTGAGGTGGACAAATGAAAATTATAAATGGAGGCGCCGTGGTGAAGCAACCAAATACAGAACATATGCATTATTTGTTGTGGGACCAAAAACCTGGAGCAAAGTGGGGCCCCTCCCCCATTCAAAACATTAGAAGAAGTTCCCAGGAACAAAATTTGAAATATTTTTGTTTATAACTATTTCACCAACAGATACAAAGAAGAGATTTACCAGATTCACAACATCCTAATATTTGTAATTGGCAGTTATATTTGTGTTATTCAAGATACTCTTGAAAGCAAGAACTGTGACTTTCGGCCCCATGACAAACTTTAGGAAAGGTAAACAGGGTATGAGTGGTGACACTGAGACTCTGTGTGAACCTATTGCTCATTTTTCTTGTCTATTTTTCCTTGTCTGACTCTTGGTCTGTCTATTGGCTGATGGTCGCTCTATTTTTTCCATTGTCTAGTCTTTTGTATTTGGAGGTGTGCATGTATGTATGTGTGTCTTTGTCTGTGATGAAGGTTTCATTGGTAGGAAAATGAGTTTCTTCTAATTTCCTCTGTGCCAAACTAGCCACCCTTGTATCTGACTGACATCTATGCTAAAGCTTACTTGGGTTTCTTTTTTAATATTTCAGTTTAAAACATGTACAAAAAAAGAGAACAGGGTGCTTTTTGTTTTTATATCCAAAACAGAGCAAACAATATCATGATGGTTTTTTTACTAATGTCAAGATCGCTACTATCGTCGATATGTTAAAGTTAAAGCGGTTATCCATTAGGAAGCCTAAATAGCCTTCATGTGTTGGATATCATTAACACACAACTGCGTCATTTCTACATCATCGAGTCACTGTGCTTCCTTTCTGAGTTTCCTTTCTGAGTGTATCATTCCTTCACGCATGATATCTTCTTGGTCTTGCATCTTCTTCCATTTGTGGTAGCGGTTTTTGAAGCAGTTCACGTTCGGCGCATCCCTTGTTTGTTCCGATAACTCGTTCCAGTATTTGTCAACGCTTTGATTGAAAAAGTTTCTCCTGATTTCGAGCCCCTCGCCCTCCTGATTTTAATTTTCCTTCCCTCCGCACTACGTAGTCTTCTGCTCCTATGACCGAATTCTGCCTGGTAGTTCTCTGTTTTTCATTTATTGTTTTAGACCATTCACCCTTCTCTACTTTGCTCCTATTCGTCATCACGTTATACGCCTCAATCACGCCCCCTCTCTTCCTCCTCTTCACCAACAGCTCGAGTCCTGCATCCTTTAGCTTTTCCTAATAACTCGCGCCTCTCACATCCGTCATCATATTTACACATCGTCTCTGGACCTTCTCTAAAACTTCACAATCACCTATCAGCCACGTGACCACGCTGGTGCAACATACGCTAGCTTGGGTCTAAGGCAGACGTAAAACAATTCGGTCATAATATTTTTGTTTCTGTAATGGATTGCATGTGAAATCTGACATCATATTATCAAGAACATCAATAATGAAGAAGTGTTTACTCAGTGTGACTTGAAAACATGATAGGGGCATAGAACATTGCTGATGGGATGCTGATTTGTACTCCCTTTCAATCTTATCTTTTTCACATCCGTCGGCTTGCGCTGCTGCTATCGCTGCTCGACCTAATGTGGTAAACTTCACCAACTTGCCTGGTCCAGTGTTTTTACTCTAAAACGTTGCATCGTTTGAAACGCATGCACAAGAGTTGAGCGTCTTCTAACCTCCTTAAAAAAACACACCGCTTGAGTGGAGGTTTCAGAGAAACTCGCAGGGACTTGAAGTAGGCGCTGGAACAGATTCTGTGATGGCTGTAAAATTAAACTAATGCTGGAAACATATTGTGTGGTTGTTAATGGGGTCTTATGTTGGAACAGCAAAGCAACAGATTAACCATTTTCACGTGCGATGTAACAATTCACAGTTTACTGCTGTAACTAGATAAGATGCTCTTACTTTCACAGCAACAAGAAGTCGTTGGCTTCAGTGGCTAAACTAATTTATTCTTATTTCAGTCATAGCCACTGTAGTGATTTACATAAAACAATGGAGTCAATAAACACCAACGACCTGTGTGAACTGGATGGCTCGAGCTGGGCACTAAGTCATAGTGAGTTTGCAATGGCTGTGGTTTGAGGGGAGGGGAGAGAACGGGTTATGAAATTGTGTTGGATGTGATCTCATCGGGGCACTTATGCTGCCCAGGCAGCAGCCGTTGGCAGGTTATTCCAGTGTGATTTCGCTTCGAACGCGGAATTCATTTGTATACAGCAGTAGATTTCAAGAGCGTAAATGGATGGCCAGAAGTATGCTGGTAACAGCCGGGCGCCCGCAGTATATGCCACCTACCTATCCCACCATTTTTTTCAAAGGAGACTAGGCAAATTGAATGTCTGAATTTCTGTTTGGTTTAATCTGGTTATACCAAGCGCGAGGTGAAGCTTACCAGACGCACTGTCTTTTTCCAGCTGGGATGACCACTACTCTCGTGAGGTTACCAACTTCAGATCGCACAAGGATGCAGGCGAAATTTGGTTCGGCGAGGACAGTGTGGATAGAGTTATTAGGTAAGGTGGGGGATTGTTGTTTGTAGTGGATATTTATAGAAATGGTTCTCTTTTCGTTAAGGATTGTGCAGATTCTCGGGCTGCTTGGGTTTTTATATATTGTGTGGTACTGTGCCTTTTTAGCAAGTTCGTCAGGAACTTACTTACTACGATGCTTTTTTATATCTTTGCACTCGCTTTCCCGGGAGTTTTTGTTAGTATTATTCATACAACGCACTCACACTATGTACAGAGCGGAAGTTTCCATTTGCCGGCACCCTTACGGGACAGCGGCACCGCACTCGGCGGGCCATCCCCAAGACGCAGCGCCCGGCATAGGCTGATCCCCTCACATGAGGGCCGCGGGCGGGAGACCAGACCGGTGGATCACTTTAAAGGCCGATCAGGCCCGTGCATCCACAAACAGGGACGCCGGTTGGCACGGCGTTGATTCCACTGCTGCGGCGCGCACTCCCCAGTGAACCGCTATCTCCTGGGTAGGAGGCGGCCGCGGAAAAGGCTGCCATAGGTCAGCCTTGATCCAGGGGCCTTCCACACCCAAGCGTGACGCCTTTGCCAACTGCGCGACGGGGGTGGCTACTTACTACGATACTAAGTAAGATTATGTGCTTGCAAAGACGACTCCCATGGTCATGAAATGTTGCATGTCTACCTTCTTTTCTGAGGCCCTTTTATTTTAGGTATGTTGACAACAGCGAAGAGATCGGCCATGCGTCATCTATTCTGGACCTTGGATGTGGAAACGGGATGTTCTTGATAGAAATGGTGAGTAACTCGCCATAGCCATGTTTGGCACGCGCTTCCAGATGGAATATTTAGCATTTTCAGAGCGTGAGCATTCCATGATAAGTGAACCAGAATATACCACCCTGCCACCCTGTTTACAGGTTTCATGTAAATTTCACCCAGAACACTCGCTGGGGTGCGTATTCACGTTACCGTGGGAATGCGTGCTGTGGTTCTGACAGGCGTGCGCTGACTACAGTGTGTGCTGGGCGTTGATTACCCCCGCTACAGCAGAACGTTTCGCTAGGTGGATGGTCCGTGTTGACGCGTGCTATGATTGTGACAGGCGTGCGCCGGCTACAGTTGTCTGCTGGGCGTCGATTACTCCCGCTATAGCAGAACGTGTCGCTAGGTGGATGGTCCGTGTTGACGCGTGCTGTGGCTGACAGTCGTCTGCTGGGCGTTGATTACTCCCGCTACAGCAGAACGTGTCGCTAGGTGGATGGTCCGTGTGGACGCGTGCTGTGGTTGTGACAGGCGTGCGCCGGCTACAGTTGTCTGCTGGGCGTCGATTACTCCCGCTATAGCAGAACGTGTCGCTAGGTGGATGGTCCGTGTTGACGCGTGCTGTGTCTGACAGTCGTCTGCTGGGCGTTGATTACCCCCGCTACAGCAGAACGTGTCGCTAGGTGGATGGTCCGTGTTGACGCGTGCTGTGGTTCTGCAGGCGTGCGCCGGCTACAGTTGTCTGCTGGGCGTCGATTACTCCCGCTACAGCAGAACGAGTCGCTAGGTGGATGGTCCGTGTTGACGCGTGCTGTGGTTCTGCAGGCGTGCGCCGGCTACAGTCGTCTGCTGGGCGTTGATTACTCTCGGTACAGCAGAACGTGTCGCTAGGTGGATGGTCCGTGTTGACGCGTGCTGTGGTTCTGCAGGCGTGCGCCGGCTACAGTCGTCTGCTGGGCGTCGATTACTCCCCGGCTGCCATCCAGCTGGCCCGGCTGGTGGCTCAGGACAAAAAGGTGGACGTCAGTTTCGAGGCAAGTACATGCCGGCGCTCCTGCGACGGTTCGCCATAAATCGACCAATGCATACATCCCGATTTTGAAGCCTTGTTATATAAAATAACGACAAGCAAGCAAACAATATTAAGCCAGTCTTCCTCACTTGCCATCTTGAAACAGAGGCGTCCTCTCGATTATCACCCTACAGGGAGTTTTCTGGTCTACCAGAACGCCCAATATTCGCTATTTCGAATTTTCAATATTGGCCAATTTTGATGCCGTGGTCTCGTGGACTTTTTTTAATGGTGACCTTGACTCCTGGTACAATTATATTTATCTTTTTGTTCAGAAGTGATGTGAGATTTATCTATTTTCCATGATATGAAACGGTAAAAAAGAGTATTTTCGAACTGCACATATAAGTTTAGGCTTCCAGGATTCATCAGGATTCAGCGAAGAGCTCAATTCTTTTTAAGCTGTAATCTAGCCCCTCTAGAACCGTAACCTGCGCATTGACATGGGTTTGAGCCACCTTTGCTTAGACCGGGGTGGGAGGGTGTCCCCAACCTTAAGATCTAAAAATCACGGTAGGTAGAGAAATGCGGACAGTCTGACCTCAGTTCTGAAGAAAGTGTTCGGTGATTTTTTGTCAGGCCGAATCCAAGGTCAAAACAACAAGGTCACCAGAGGCCAAAACATGCCACCATGGGGATATAGTGGAATGCCATGAAAGTGAAGGGTTTTCGATCACAGTATATAACGTAGAAAAGCTATAACAAAAAAGTTAACCTTCGTAATTCTCTAACCAAGCCCTGTTGAATAAATTAGATCAAGTCCAGTGAGTTTTGGGGTTTTAGGGCGCTTTGGCTGCCAGGGCCATATAGCCATATAGGTCAAGTCTAAGAATGGACTGGACCGAGGGTCAGGTAAAGATCGAATTGCGTCAAAAAGCATATCATTAGAACCGAAAGGATGACACAAACTCAATGATGTTAAAATAGACGCTGTAGTTCGATTCTGACGTTGTTATTGGACATCTTATTGATGCATTCCCAATGTAGAGGCCATGGCTCGTACCTGATCTTAGGTCATCGATATACAAAATTCAAATATATTTCATAGTACCCGATGAGTCCATTGTGCAACTTTAACTTCAGATCGATAAAATAGCCCTGTAACTTGTCTAACTTATGTTATCCTAAACTTTTTTGGATGTAAAGTCACTTGACTTGAAATAAACTAGAACCCAAATTTGGATAGGAGTTACAAAAAGGATCCGAGAAAATGTATGCCAAATACGGTGGCGTTGCACGTGGTCGTTTTTAGGCCCTCTGCGAAAAATCCGAGGGGAGGCGAGTACCCGCAAACCCGTCAATGCGCATGTTGAAATCTAGCTATAGCATAATGTAAACTTTCAAAACCGGGATGGTTGAAAATTCTGAAAATGGTCGCGGCAGGGGGTGAAGAATATACAAATTGTGTAGCTTTCTTTCGAATCCTCGATAACTTTTCCTTTTCGCTCCCACCTCTTACATCGTTGTTTACATCTGACCTGTTAGCTATTGCTAAAGATATGCGTTTAATAGTAGCATGTGCAGGGCACAGTTTCGTCATTTTTACCGATTTTCTGAGTAGTATACGGGCTATGAATGATTAACCTGATTGACGGGATATCGGGTAAGGCAGGGTTAGCTCTGTCATGGCTGGGGCGAAATGATGAAAGGGGTTCAGCTGCGCTGGGCCTCGGGTCATACGAGAAGGGGTTGTTTACATATTAAGTCTGGGACCGCAGGGGGTCTGTCATTTTATGACTGACAAAGGGGGGGCTGGCTTTCCCCGACGATTTCTTACTAGGTGGGGGAGGGGAAATCATGGGCTGTCGTGGAATTTTCATCGAGCTGGAACTACGCAAGCCCAAGGCAAATGAACTTAAAACTTAAAAAGTTTCGTAACCAAGTATGATATAATTATAGTTTGGTACCAGTTTTAGCTTAACATACTAAGAATACTCTAGAAGTTATGATAGCCCCTTACTTGCATACGATGTTAGACCACAGGCGGCTGGAGCCAGTGTGTTGTGAAGCGAGAATTGCGAGCCTCAAACAAAACAAGGAGCCGTGTGCCATCGTTGCCATTTCTTCAGGTGCTTTATTATTTTCACGGCAGCGTTTATGCTATTCTTTCTTTTTTGCAGTGAAGTGGCTGCTTCTCAAAGTATTTATTCCGGTTCCTCCATGTGTTAACAATGACCGTCGATGTTTTGAGCTGTAGGTGGGTATTTATTCGTGGAGTCCAAACCGTCGGGTTTGGCACCTCATTCAAAGACCTTGCAAGTATTTTACAAAGTTCAGTCTTGGAGGCTTGGTTAAATATTCATATTTATTTTGGCGCCCGTGCCCTTCGTGAACCGTGAGCTGTAGACACAGACAATGCTTTCAATGATTCTCAAAAAGTGTATGCGTGACGAATGCTGACGGAGGCGACGCGCGTTCATGTTTTGTTGGTGCCCAGGCAGTGGACTTTCTGGAGGCATCTGCCGCCGAGGAGCCGGCGCTGCCGGCTTGTTTGAGATGCCAGTACGACGTGTGTCACGATAAGGGCACGTACGACGCCGTCAGCCTGAACCCGGACCGGCCCCGGGAACAACGTCAGAGGTGAGGCCGGCACGTCCCGCACAAATCATAGCACAGAACCCGGACCGGCCCCGGGAACAACGTCAGAGGTGAGGCCGGCACGTCCCCGCACAAATCACAGCACAGAACCCGGACCGGCCCCGGGAACAACGTCAGAGGTGAGGCTGGCACGTCCCCGCACAAATCATAGCACAGAACCCGGACCGGCCCCGGGAACAACGTCAGAGAGTGAGGCCGGCACGTCCCCGCACAAATCACAGCACAGAACCCGGACCGGCCCCGGGAACAACGTCAGAGGTGAGGCTGGCACGTCCCCGCACAAATCACAGCACAGAACCCGGACCGGCCCCGGGAACAACGTCAGAGGTGAGGCCGGCACGTCCCCGCACAAATCACAGCACAGAACCCGGACCGGCCCCGGGAACAACGTCAGAGGTGAGGCCGGCACGTCCCCGCACAAATCACAGCACAGAACCCGGACCGGCCCCGGGAACAACGTCAGAAGGTGAGGCCGGCACGTCCCCGCACAAACCACAGCACAGAACCCGGACCGGCCCCGGGAACAACGTCAGAGGTGAGGCCGGCACGTCCCCGCACAAATCATAGCACAGAACCCGGACCGACCCCGGGAACAACGTCAGAGGTGAGGCCGGCACGTCCCCGCACAAATCACAGCACAGAACCCGGACCGGCCCCGGGAACAACGTCAGAGGTGAGGCTGGCACGTCCCCGCACAAACCACAGCACAGAACCCGGACCGGCCCCGGGAACAACGTCAAAGGTGAGGCCGGCACGTCCCCGCACAAATCACAGCACAGAACCCGGACCGGCCCCGGGAACAACGTCAGAGGTGAGGCCGGCACGTCCCCGCACAAATCACAGCACAGAACCCGGACCGGCCCCGGGAACAACGTCAGAGGTGAGGCCGGCACGTCCCCGCACAAATCACAGCACAGAACCCGGCTGTTGTTGAGTCAGGTGAAGTGTCCGGTGGTCGTTGATTCAGATGAAGTGTCCGGTGGCTGTTGAGGCCTGGCGGAGTGTCGGTTAGCTGTTGTTCAAGCTGGTGAAGTGTCGGTTGGTTATCGAGGCTTGTGAAGTGTCAGTTGGTTTTTGAGGCTGGTATAGTGTCAGATGGTTGTGGAGGCTGGTGTAGTGTCAGATGGTTGCTGATACTGGTGTAGTGTCAGATTGTTTTTGAGGCTGGTGTAGTTTCGGGTGGTTGTTGATTGATTATTGGGTTTTAGGGGCGCGCCAACCTGCGAGGTCATATAGCGCCCATAACACTTCTCTGCAGTCAAAGCTTATAAATTTGTCTGTCTTTAGGGAAAGTAAATTCTCGTCTACAGTGAACTAATATTTACATTAAAGAGTGATTCTTTCACATCGTAGTTATGATTCTCACTGCACGGATGCATGGTCACAGATTCAAACAGGTTTACCGCGCCGGCAGGCGCCGGCGCAGGGCGCCGGGGCATCACTTCCGGCGCCCACCCCGCGCCAACGGACCCAGGGGCCCGGGGGCGCGGGGGCAGCTAGACGCCGGACCCAAGCCCGACGTCTAACGGAGGCCCTCCCCGTCGCTCCGAGACTTGAAAGGCCCCGGAGCGAAAGGGAGGACCCACCAAATCGGCGCCAGGCGCCTATCAGCGCGGTTGACTACCACAACACACGCGTTTAACCAGGATCAAATATTATCGTAAAGTCAATGTCTCTAAGATAGGACAGCACCCGTTCAACCATACTGGAGTCACGGCCGATCAATTCTAAAAGTGTGGACTCCTGCCGGTGCACGCCAAAATGTAAAGACCTGCGTCTAGCATATTCCGGGCATGAGACCAGCACGTGTCGGACCGACAGGAGCGCCGCACATCGCTGACATTGTGGTCGAGGTTCGCCGCATAACAGATATCGGTGAGTGGCCAGCGTGTGGCCAGTCCGCAATCGACACAACGCCACCTCCTCACGGCGGTTAGGCTGCAGCGAGGATGGCCACTCACCGATCTCAGGTTTGATAACTTTCAACTTGCTATTTATTATATTATTCCATTGTTCTTGCCATACACTGCGAAGGTGGGTACATATATATGGGTACAAATCTCTAGCGGGGATTCGTTGCGCACGCCTGCAGGGCCTACGGGAAGCACGTCGGGCCGCTGCGTCTGCCACTTCATTCAATTGTATTCCAACATGACTTGGGATCCAGCAGAGTGTTACATACTTTCCCAGTCTGGCAAGGCGAGTTAAGCGCAGGACAATGTTTAAAACAAGTCCATCACTTGGGTTGAAACCACTCACAGCTTGAATGCTGCTAAGGCTATCGGTGAAAATAACGTATTTCGTGGCATCACTTACTTCGATAAAGCATAGAGCCTTATCCAAGGCGGTGAGTTCAGAGGTGAAAACCGATGCAAACGATGAAAGTGAGAAATTTCTTGTTACTGTATCCGTAACAAAAAGCGCATCCCACTCCAACATCAGTTTTTGATCCGTCAGTGTAGAACGACACATGATCTGCATACTGTGCAATGTGTTCGAGCGCCAATTGTTTAAATTCAGTAGGGATAGTATCGGATTTGGTTTTCCCTGCGAGAGTCATGTCGGTTTTTGGGCAGATAAGTTCCCAAGGAGGGATGTCTGAAAGCTCGCTATGAGTCACAACACTCGGCTGGATACCACTTTCGGCCGAGAAACGTTGGACGCGTACGCCCAGTGGGATTCCTCTTTGCACGTTCACAAACAGCCGTAGCATGTTCCGCGAAAAAACTGCGTTATATGTTGGGTGTGACGGAGACTGAGCCAGCTTACAGGCGTAACGCTGCCCGAGCAGGCGCCGTCGCAATGCGAGAGGTGGTTCATTTGCTTCCACCAACAAGCTGGAGCACGGTGTTGTCCTAAACGCACCTGTGGCCACTCGGAGTGCACTATGGTGAATCGTATCTAAACAGCGTTTAGCTGATTCCGACGCAGAATCGTATACAAAACAGGCGTAATCCATCTTGGAACGAACAAGAGACCGATAGAGAATGAGAAGTGTCTTCCTGTCCGCTCCGTACGATAGACGAGATGCACATTTCAAGGCATTCAATGATTTAAAACACTTGTCACGTATATTCCTAATGTGTGCGTTGTATGTCAGCCGTTTATCAAACGTTACTCCGAGAAACTTTGCTGTCGGTTGGAAAGTGACAGTTTTTACCGCGCAACGATACCATAGGTTCCGGACAGGTCCTGCGCCTGCGACAGAAATGAACACCAGCGGTTTTTTCGGTCGAAAAATATAATCCCATTTTTACTACTCCAGCGTTCCAGATGGTTCACGGCCAGCTGGAGCTGACGGGAAAGTGCCGGCGTTGTTGAAGCCTTTGCCCATACTGCGATGTCGTCCACGAAAATGGATGCCTGAATGGAAGGTGGGAGTGAATGTGTGACGTCATTTATGGCCAGAGCGAAGAGGCAGATACTAGAGACGCTCCCCTGCGGAATGCCTTCTTCTTGATAAAAGGTGTTTGAGTATGTACCACCTACTCTGACACGGAACGTCCTATCAGTCAAAAAATTTTCATAAAGAACCCCATCTGACCTCTGATACCACACTTATGCAACTTTAAAAGGATACCATGTCGCCACGCTGTATCATAAGCGGCAATGGCGTCAAAGAAGACGGCTCCCAGCTGACGCCTCTCTTTAAATGCAATTCGCA
The DNA here is from genome assembly GCA_034440635.1 of Lepas anatifera. Classification (NCBI taxonomy): domain Eukaryota; kingdom Metazoa; phylum Arthropoda; class Thecostraca; family Lepadidae; genus Lepas; species Lepas anatifera. The sequence goes on along the minus strand of JAOTON010001552.1, from coordinate 159,483 downwards.
CTGAGGTGTCAAGTGATACCAAGTGGTCCACCGTACTGCGGCCTCTACGAAACCCACACTGGTTGTTATTGATGATGCCCCGGCTTTCCAAATACCAAACGAGTCTTACATTCACCATTTTTTCGAACAACTTGCACATGCACGAGGTAAGCGAGATCGGCCTAAAGTGCAAAGGGTCCAATCCAGATTTACCAGGTTTAAGGATTGGTATCACTATAGCCTCCCCGCCACGCCGGTATAAATTCGCCGGACTCCCACATCATATTGAATGAGGCCAGCAGTACCCTGAGTGCGCTCTGCGATAGTGCTTTAAACATATCATTGTGAATTAAATCCGGGCCCTCGGCCACAGGGTGGAGCCCACGAATGGCTGCCGCTAGCTCATGCAAGGTAAAGGGCTTATTGTATGACAGTGTGCTGGTGGTTCCAAAATGTATACTTTTCTGTTCAGCTAGGGTCTTATATCGCATAAATGAGACATCCTCCCTAACTGAACTACAGCGCTGTGCAATCGCATTTCCTATACAGTCGGCTACTTCTGTTGGATTGAATATATTCCTACCACCAATCTGCAGAGTTGGTAGTGGTGTGAGACCGACCTACCTTCGATACGGCGGATTTGACCAAACACTTGGAGACAATGGCGTAAATCGATTCAGTTTACCTACGTATTCTCTCCAACATTTTCTCTTAGCTTGTTTTATTGTGCGCCTGCAGGCGGCTCGAGATTTCCGATACATATTTAAGTTTTGCTGGAGTGGAATTTCGTTTAAACTGTCTGTAAGCGCGCCGCCGCTCTCGGACAGCGTCACGGCATTCCATGCTCCACCACGGTACCGGTGGTCGCCGAGGGTTTTTTGATGTTCGCGGTATAGAAGCATAAGCAGCGTCTCGGAGGATAGCTGTAAATTGGTCGACTGTGAACGGTGTTTGGGTTGAAAAAGGTTTCCAAATAGTCATCCACGAGGGAGCTAAATAAGGACATATCAGCATTTTTCATCTTCCAACGTTGCGGTCTCGTGCCTAAAACAGATGTGTTGTCACAAGTCACTAAAACAGGGAAATGGTCACTTCCCATGGGGTCACTGCACACAGCCCAGCTAAACAGAGCAGATAGCTCTGGGCTGCAAAGGCTAAGATCCAATGCCGATTCCCGACCGGATGGGAATGGTAAGATGTGTTGGTGCTCCGGTGTTTAAAATACAAAGGCTCACACCCTGGATAAAATGATCGAGGTGCCGACCCCGAGAGTTAATATCTTCACACCCCCAAGCGGTGTGGTGAGCATTAAAGTCTCCCAAGAGAGAAGGGATGGGCGGTGGTAGCTCAGATATAAGCAAATTTAGTTCACGAGTGGGCATGTCTACCCCAGGGGTAGGTATATAGAGCAGAGCGAAATCTGCCTTCGAGCGATATATATACGTGCTGCCACGGCTTGCAGCCGTGTTTGGAGTGATATTTGCTTTGCTGGTATATAATTATTGATTGCGAGAAAAACACCACCGTGGGCGACTGGGTTACGTTGTAAATCCTTTCGAAATATTGAAAAACCTGTAAGGGAGAATGGGATCTCAGCTGAGAGTTTAGTTTCTTGCAGGCATATAGCTGCCAGTCCCCTGGATCTCATAAAAGCCTGGAGATCCCCGGCGCTGGTGCGAATTCCACGACAGTTCCACTGCAAAAACGTGTTAATGATGGGGGTGGAAGTTAGGGTGAGCGCCTACCAGAGGAGCTACTTGCTATTTCCAGTATGGGCCTCCTGGCCCATAGGTTTTCTTTGGGGGCCCAGAGGGCGCCCCACTTTGCCTGGGTCGAGACGATGCCCCAGGCCTAGATGTCCCTATTGATGCTGCTCGGGCTTTAGAAGGTTGTGGCTGGCCTGGAGGAGTCCCGGATGCCACACGTTTGGTGGGAGATCTTCCCCTAGTGCTATCCTCCCTCCGTGACCCCTCAAACTGCCTCCTGACAGCCGCAACCGACGTCGGCGGCGGTGGGGGAGGCGGAGGGGGCTGATTATCGGACAGAGGAGAAAAGGCAGGAGTAGAGGTAGAGGGCTCACCGTCAACAGAGATTTCAACGGGGGGCTGGACTGGGGACGGCAGTTGACGTCGCTTCCCACCCTTGCCCACCGTCGTCCAACCCTCGGTCGCTTGAGGGGGGTCAGGCTCCGGTGCCACCAAGGGCACCCTTTGCCTCAGGAGTGGCGGGAGTCTCAGACGGGGTGTTGGGGGCAGGAGTGGTCCCCTGCTCCCCGCCCCCACCCCAGCCGGGGCCACAGGCGGCGGGGGAGGGGTGGGAGGGATGGGTGGAGGAGGTGCCGCCTCCGGCTGCGATGTCGGGGCGGCGGGCTGGCCAGAAATGACCAGCCCCATCCTCCCTGCCAGGCGGATAAAGTCCGCCAGGGTCAGGGAACGGATGACCTCCTCCGGGGTCATCCGCGGTGTCGCTGGCGTCCTTGAGGGCGCCGCTACGGCGGTCGCTATTCCGCCCACTGTCTCTGCATATGATCTCTGAGGGTAGGAGGTCTCATAGGCTTCCCCTCGCAGCCCTAAATGGAATACGTTTCGCGACCATGATAGAAAGAATCTCCTTTTCTGTCTTCATACGTGGGCAGTTTTTATCATTTGCAGAGTGTGATCCTTTACAGTTTATGCAGTGAAGTGCTCGTGCGTCACAGTCCCTTCCGTCATGCTTGTTTGATCCACATCGCTCACACACTTTCTCTCCCTTACAAAATCTGGCTGTATGACCATAGCGTTGGCAGGAAAAGCACCGCATCGGGTTGGGAACATAGGGCCTGACCCGAATCTTCACATATCCGACATTCACGTCCGCCGGCAAATCTACACTATCAAAGGTCAGTATCACAGTGTCAGTCTCCTCGAGAATCCCTCCTACTTTTCGCCGCACTCTCCTCGCCTCCACTACACCGCTCTCCATGAGTCCATCAACTATCTCCTCATCCGGAACCCCTTTCAGATCAAAAACATGTAATGACACCCTTCGAAAAATTCTTTGTCTTGTGTGGTACAATCGTGACTTTCACCTTTACTACTTTCCTCTGCTCCGCTTCTCGCTTCGTGTATCGCAGTTCTGTCGTTTCGAGTGCACGCTGTGCATCTGCTGGGCTACTGAGCTCCACCTCCAGGACGCCGTCCCGAAGGCAGCTGCACCTCATCACCTTGCCAAGTCGGTCACATGCCTCCTTGCGTTGAAACGGCGAAAGTGATGATAGGGGCTGTCTACACCCCGAATCATTACAACACGCGGGCGGGAGGGCTTTAAAGTGGCCCTTTGAGAGCCGGCAGTTTCGTTCCCACCACCCTGAAGGGGGAGGGGAGGGAGGGGTTTGCGGTGTTGAGTGTATCCATGAAAAGTTCTTAAATTCAACCAGCCACGTGCGCCCCCCTTCCGACGAGGGTGCTACGAGGCGAGACGACGCACGGGCTGGCTATACGGGGGGAGACGCCGCCGTTACAGAGGGAGGAGAGAGACTCACCAAACCCCCTGCCCCGACGACGGTCCCCCTTGCACCTAGCCTAGACGACCCCGGGCGGGGCCGGACACCCCACCCTCCCCGGGTGAAGTTGGGACCTCACCCAAGGAGGGAGGGGCAGCCGAGCCCCACCAAAGGCCGACAGACTTTTACAATGCTGCTTCTCTTGTCGATGCCCTCAAGAGTTCCCCGCCCTTGCGGAAATCCAGACCAAAGTAGAGTGTTGCTAGAGGACGACGAACGAACACAGCGCCTCCCTCAGCTCAGCTACCAGGACTCCTTCATCCCGGGGTACGGGTCGGTGCGCAGCTCACCTTAAAAAGACAGGCGCCCTCGCACGGCCTCATCGGAGCAAGCGACTACCACCTGCTCGTCACAACTGATTCCCGGCTGGTCCGAGAGAAGCGAGCCCCCGGCCCGCAGGGCCGGCGAATGGAGGGATCCAATCGCCAGTCACACGAGCCGGAGGCCCACATACACCCAGACCATCCAGGAATCATAGGCACGTGCAAGGACGCCCATGATACTGGGATAATGTGGGTAACTGGGAAGTTATGAGTTGGAAAAGGAGGAGGGTCGGTCTGCGCTGTCCAGCCCAGACGCGCGCCGCACGCGACCGAGGTGTCCACACTCAAGACGAGCCAGAGTGCACACACCCCCGCCACCCGCGGAGACACGCCGGGCCAGACAACGCAGACAGTGGGCAGGAGAGGTGTTTAGGAGTGGACAGAAAGGATACGGGTGGAAAGACATGGAGAGATAAGGAAATAAGGAAAGAAGAGGAAAAGGAACAAGGAGTTGGTGGGATTTGAATTTAGGAAGGCCAAGAAAGGATGAGGATGGCAGTTTCGATTTGGCCTCTCGCCCGAAGACGAGGGGCGAAACCCATCCTGCCAACTGGGGTCGCGGGTGTCGTCACATCCCGTGCCCAATTATCCATGTGCCGGACCAGTCAGCAGGTGCCAACAAGTCCAGCAGATGAAAATCGGTCCCCTGCGGGGTTCGGGTGGTTGTTGAGGGCGGTGAAGTGAAGTTGGTGTTTGTTGACGGAATTGAAGTGTCAGGTGGTTGTTGAGTGTGGCGAAGTGTCAGTTAGCCGAGGGTGGCGAAGTGTCGGTTAGCCGTTGTTGAGGGTGGCGAAGTGTCGGTTAGCCGTTGTGTGAGGGTGGTGAAGTGTCGGTTAGCCGTTGTTTGAGGGTGGTGAAGTGTCGGTTAGCCGTTGTTGAGGCTGGTGGAGTGTCGGTTAGCCGTTGTTGAGGCTGGTGGAGTGTCGGTTAGCCGAGGGTGGCGAAGTGTCGGTTAGCCGTTGTTTGAGGGTGGCGAAGCGTCGGTTAGCCGTTGTGTGAGGGTGGTGAAGTGTCGGTTAGCCGTTGTTTGAGGGTGGTGAAGTGTCGGTTAGCCGTTGTTGAGGCTGGTGGAGTGTCGGTTAGCCGAGGGTGGCGAAGTGTCGGTTAGCCGTTGTTTGAGGGTGGTGAAGTGTCGATTAGCCGTTGTGTGAGGGTGGTGAAGTGTCGGTTAGCCGTTGTTTGAGGGTGGCGAAGTGTCGGTTAGCCGTTGGTTGAGGGTGGCGAAGTGTTGGTTAGCCGAGGGTGGCAAAGTATCGGTTAGCCGTTGTGTGAGGGTGGTGAAGTGTCGGTTAGTCGTTGTTTGAGGGTGGTGAAGTGTCGGTTAGCCGTTGTTGAGGCTGGTGGAGTGTCGGTTAGCCAAGGGTGGCGAAGTGTCGGTTAGCCGTTGTTTGAGGGTGGTGAAGTGTCGGTTAGCCGTTGTTTGAGGGTGGCGAAGTGTCGATTAGCCGTTGGTTGAGGGTGGCGAAGTGTCGGTTAGCCGAGGGTGGCGAAGTATCGGTTAGCCGTTGTGTGAGGGTGGTGAAGTGTCGGTTAGCCGTTGTGTGAGGGTGGTGAAGTGTCGGTTAGCCGTTGTTTGAGGGTGGAGAAGTGTCGGTTAGCCGTTGGTTGAGGCTGGTGGAGTGTCGGTTAGCCGAGGGTGGCGAACTGTCGGTTAGCCGTTGTTTGAGGGTGGTGAAGTGTCGGTTAGCCGTTGTTTGAGGGTGGTGAAGTGTCGGTTAGCCGTTGTTTGAGGGTGGCGAAGTGTCGGTTAGCCGTTGTTTGAGGGTGGTGAAGTGTCGGTTAGCCGTTGTGTGAGGGTGGCGAAGTTTCGGTTAGCCGAGGGTGGCGAAGTGTCGGATAGCCGTTGTTTGAGGGTGGCGAAGTGTCGGTTAGCCGTTGTGTGAGGGGTGGCGAAGTGTCGGTTAGCCGTTGTGTGAGAGTGGCGAAGTGTCGGTTAGCCGTTGGTTGAGGGTGGCGAAGTGTCGGTTAGCCGTTGTTTGAGGGTGGCGAAGTGTCGGTTAGCCGTTGTTGAGGCTGGCGGAGTGTCGGTTAGCTGTAGTTCCGGCTGGCGGAGTGTCGGTCGGCCGCCGTTCAGGCCGGTGGGTGCGACTCCCGGCAGGTACCTGCAGGCGGTGCTGCGGCTGATGCGGCCCGGCGGCCTGCTCATCCTCACCTCCTGCAACTGGACGCAGTCGGAGCTGGCGCAGCACTTCTGTCCGACGCTGACGCTGGAGCAGGTGATCCCGGCGCCCACCTTCTCCTTCCCGGAGGACACACCGGCAGCGTGGTCACCAGCGTCGTGCTGCGAAAGCCCGTCTGACATCGCTGACCTGGGGAAACTCTGGGCGTTATTCTGGTCCTTTACGAATGTAAAAATATAAATTCACCCATTTGTTTTAAAGTTGTTCTTGCCGGTTTTCCGTCTTTAGACTCTAAGGGCATTGTTGTACGCGACGAAGTCACGGGTACCAGCGGGACTGTTCCGCAGTAACGCTAAATTGTTTCGCAGTGATAGGAAAATGGGGTCCGATATTCGAATCGGACCCAATCCGTGCTTTCGTTCGTCTGGTATCACGGCAGGCATAGACCCACGGTCGGCTCTGGGTATATTCAGAAATAATTTTATCTTTCAATCTCTGCATTTATGTGGAACAACCAGAATGTGGATAAACAAATATAAAGACAGCCATCATTGCATACATTTATACATACAAATCGGATATATTTACATATTTGAACATATGGTGGCCCGTACTTCTTCACTGTTGCACATACCCCCAATCAGTAAGACAAAGCATTCAAAACTCAGAGTACGTGACGCCCTTAAGGACAGTAAGCACATCCAGTAACTACATTCCAGCACGGGGCGAACACGAGAGCGGACGCAACCGCTCTTATAAAGGTATACGCTCAGTTATACCCGCCAACTCTCCTCGCATCCAACAAAGTTTACATCACAGGATCACAATTACCAACAAAATAAGAACACACTGTCAGTATTTACCCAATGGGTAAATGCTGAGAATCCACGAATGTCATCTCATAGGCCGTCGGTGTTACAGAGGGTGGGAACCTCACGTCACATCACCCTCACGCCAAACGATAATCCATCTGGCACAATATCACCTCGTGAAATAAATGTCACCACGTCGGCGAAAACATGGCTTTGGAAATCATGCACGCCCAAAACGCGTAACCCATTCTTAAACACGGACTTGGCCTAAAGCTCATGCAGGTCAATCACAGTTCATACGTTTCAATCGCTGAGTTGAAAGTGGAGCGTGCAGCGCGGCCTCTTGCGGTGGCAGCCGGGTGGAGGCCGGTGGGGGTCACCCGCTCACCTCCGGCGCTGCCGAGAGGGCGACGGCGCGCAGCTTGGCCAGCAGGGAGACGGTGGGGTCGTCGGCGACGGCGGCAGGCGCGGACGACGGCTCGGCGTGGCTGATCCGGTCAAACACGTTGAGCAGCTGGCTGGCGGCGGAGCGGGCCGGCTGCCGGCAGCACAGAGGCCAGGTCACACGCCTCGGAACCAGATGCTGACCCGGCCGGAGATGCCGGCCAGGGGCCAGCTGACGGTACGCAAACCGTCCGTCCCTTCACTTTGAAAATAGAGCCGACACAAACAGTACAAGCGAGTCTCGCGTACATACCTGCACGCAATGAATGTATTGCATGTGAAGAATATATGACATTATTTAAATGGAAAGTATTTTCTGATTAAAAATTTCAAGGCATGTGTCAGCAATTTTCGTAAATTGAGCATCTTCTAAAATAAGTAATAATACATAGACGGGTTGTAAGTTCCTGGCTTTCTGCCGGTGAAAATACAAAAAAAAGATTCAACACCCCGCGACTCCACACACTCGGCGCAGACGCACCGGCGGCCCGTGCTGTTGTTTGTCCGACTTTAGGGGCTCGGGCGGCACCTCTGACACGCACCATCGTCTCCCCTACGGGGTGAGGGCGCGCTCCACCGTCCTGAGCCTCTCGCGGTACTGGTCCTGAGCTGCGGGACCTACCTCCGGGACGAGGGCGCGCTCCACCGTCCTGAGCCTCGCGGTACTGGTCCTGAGCTGCGGGACCTACCTCCGGGGCGAGGGCGCGCTCCACCGTCCTGAGCCTCTCGCGGCGCTGGTCCTGAGCTGCGGGACCTACCTCCGGGACGAGGGCGCGCTCCACCGTCCTGAGTCTCTCGCGGTACTGATCCTGAGCTGCGGGACCTACCTCCGGGGCGAGGGCGCGCTCCACCGTCCTGAGCCTCTCGCGGTACTGGTCCTGAGCGACCTCCGTCAGCTGCATCAGTCGCTTGAAGTTATCCTGAAACACGCAGGTTAGTGCTCTTCACAGATGGAACCTTCGGCGGTGACAAGCCAGCAGTGTGATTCCGGGTATTTTTCGACTTCCTTCCACATATCAACGGTGAAACGTATTGGATTACATGCCGTAAAGTGAAGTGAAACTAAGACATTTTTGTTTCTAACTAGAACCACTCCACCGGATGGGCGGGATGGCAAGGCTCATATTATGAGCCTCATATCATATCTCTTAGATTCCCTGTCCGGTGAGCATTATCGGCGCAAGAATTTTTCAAATGTTAGAACCCTGGTTTTGGTAGCAACTGCATCTTGAACACTCACAAACTACTAAACTCACTTGAACCACCAACAAACATCCGTTTCTCACTGTGACACGATTTGTTTGGCCTATTGATTGAAATTCGTGCGCACAGAATTGTACTCCTCTAATCTCCTAACAAAAATATCGTTTGAGATGAGCTTGTAGGAACCATGAGGTGCTGGAACACGCGGGATGATGTTGGAGGAGGTTTGAAGAAGGCGTTGGAATATGCTCTGTGACCTAGGTCCAATGCACAAGTCCAATCGCGATCGGACGGTGTACCCGGATACAATTACGATCCTGATAGAGCTTTTGGCAATTGAAACCGGGTTTAATTTCGATCCTCGTCGGTCGGAATCCAACAAGATTTGGCAGTATTTGGCAGCGCGATGGTAGATATTATCCTTACAGTGCAGAGGGTAAAGGAGAGTTAACTGCACGGGGGTACAGATTTCTATACATATTTGGGTGAAAGGAAACGTCACTGGAGCGCCAGAAATGTAGGCAAAATTGAGATTGAAAACTTTTAAATCCGTTACAGCCCTACCCTGATCCAAGCTGGTTTCATGGAAACCGCGATCGTTGTATTCCGATCCTTAGTCCTACCTTGATTGCCCCTAGCCCATGAAAACTATGCCTGTTTTGTTTTTGTTGCACTTGTTTCCCGAATGGAATATTTCTATTTAAATATAAAATCTAAGGGCGCGCTGGTGTTGTGGTTAGTGATCTCGCTTTCCACGCGATCGATCAGGGTTCAAGACCCGGTGGATTCCCTGATCAAGGAGCAATCTGGCACCCGAGAAACCTTTTCAGCAGCGTAAGAGTTGTCGACGTGTTACCCGTGTTACAAATATTAAAATAAATGTTAGGTGTGTGCCCAAGTCGCAATCCATACAGGAGAGCCAATGCTCACATTCCACAGGTGGGAAGCGATGCTTCAGGGGTGGGGGCCTGAGCACAGCGAGGGGGCACCGAGTGCCAGATGTGGAAGAGGGCACCTGACTCCCTTCACCTCCTCGGACCCGGCTATGGCAGCAGTGGCGTTGGTCGACCCACCTCGCTGCCCTGGTAGTTGTAGACGCCGACGCAGCTGACCGGCACCGGCTTCTTGCAGGCGTGGCCCAGCGCGCGTCGCTTGAGTGCGCAGACCAGCGGCACGGCGCGCTCGGAGGCGCGCGAGAGCAGCGTCTGCACCGCCTGGTCCAGTCCGCCTGCAACGGCGAGCACTCACTGACCGGAGGCACATAACCAGACAGACTCAGTCTCACGCCCCCAATGACCAGAACCGTATATAACCCGACAGACACAGTCTCACGCCCCACTGAACGGAGCCGAACATAACCAGACAGACTCAGTCTCACGCCCCACTGACCGGAGCCGAACATAACAGACAGACTCAGTCTCACGCCCCCATTGACAAGAGTCGAATATAAAAGACAGACTCAGTCTCACGCCCCAATGACCAGAGCCGAATATAACAGACAGACTCAGCCTCACGCTCCAATGACCAGAGCCGAATATAACAGACAGACTCAGTCTCACGCCGCACTAACCGGAGCCGAATATAACAGACAGACTCAGCCTCACGCCTCAATGACCAGAACTATTTTCGGGAATTATTTTCGCATAATTCCCTCGTTTTACGATGCAGGCTGATCCTTGCAGCAAACACACCATTGCATCATACAATATATCAAACCTTAGCTCAAACCTCTTATTTCAATGGACATGAGTGCGTACTTCAGCTTCCTCTTTTAAGTACCCTGAACTGACCTAACTAGGTAAGAGCGCGCAATATGTTTATTTATTTTGACCTGGTGACGTGTTCCTTCTAGGGGCAGCAAATTGGGACAAGATTAGGCAATCACCAAAGCGGGCTAGCCATCCATAATTTAGGTTGCAGGACATGAATGAAGGAGTTGATTGCGTTTTTGACAGTCAAGAGCGAGCTTTAACGCGAAGTTCCCCTGTCCAGCTCAGCCCGGCATACCTGCGCTTTCGATTTTCTCGATGTTGGGTGCCAGGATGACGCACTGGAGCGGCTTGATGGCCAGCTGCTTGGAAACCTCCCGCAGGCCGATGACCAGCCGGCGCCGGGACCTGCCACAGTCGCGGAGCGCCGTCAGTCTGTGGGCCGGCGCAGCGGTGGCGGCTGGTGCCCGCTTCAGCCTAGGTAGTCCTAACTGCAACGCATCCCGCGGCTCATCGCCCGGCACACGCACTGACACTGCGTCTGGCGGCCAGGACGCCCCTCAGCCTATCAATCAGGAGTCACATTCAGGAGGCAGCAAGACATCTTCTGGTGCGGGTGCCGCGTCCTGCATTTCAATAAGTCGTGCGGCCTAGCAAGCGATTGTGTTATACGAACTTTGTGTATTACTTTTTTTGTTGTAAAATCTGCTAAACTGTCTTTGTCTCCATGAAAATATGCCGTTACCCTGTTTGAAATGTTCACTTAAACTTATTAATTCTCCTTTACGTGCATGTTTTCATGATTCTAAAAAGAGTAAACGAGCTGCCAAAGTATCGTTGATTGCTACCACTGCCATGGATTGATACCAATACTTTGGTAATAGATAGTCCGAATATCGTTGATTGGCGTGTCGGGCTCACAGGGCCCTGCACTGGCGCAGCGTGTCTCGTTAGACAACCGGTTTGGACACCGTCTGGAGGATAAGTCCCGAGTCTCCGTCCGTCCAAGCGCCGCTTATACGGATTTAGGGGAAAAACAGAGGAGCCGCTTACACTGGTCTAGTGGAAGAACAGGGGAGCCGCTTAGGTATCCGTCCTGACGCGAAGTTCAGCCAGACATATCTTAAGGGGAATGATGCACCGTGGTGGACTTGCAAATGAAGTGGTTTTGGTGATTTGTTTATTGACAATAATGAATTCAGCCTTATTTCTGCAACAAAATGGCTAAGAAGCCCAATATTTCGCATTATTAATTTCTATTGCTAAAGGTAAAAGTCTTCTTGCGCGTGCTGTCATAATCTAGTAACGATTTGTGTCAGATTGTAACTATTCATTTGCGCCACAAATAAATACAACAAATGAAGCGTTTTTAGCTAAAAGAGGTCATTATTAGGACCCCAAATTGACAAACCAATTTCGGCTATTTTGCTTGATACATGTAAACGTATTTCACGCTTCAAAGTATTCATTGAAGACAGTTATACGCATTTAGAGTCACCAGTAACAAAATCACATTTAGCACGTAGGTTTTCAGGAGGTCCAAGCAATCCCGCCATCCCACAGGAAATGGCGGGAAGGGAGCAGCACTCAGAGAAAAGACGTGCTTAGTACAGCGGCGCTGCGCGCTCCGTTTTCAGGTCAGCTGCGAAAAACCCGAGGAGGCGGGTACCCACCCACCGTCCCCGTCAATGCGCGTGTTAAGATATCCTTCCCTGAACGGCATCTCACGTGTGCCGCTCAGGGCAAACACACTTCTGAAAAAGAATATCAAACAAAAACCTGGTGCAAAGATGGCGTCGCACCTGGGTCAGCAGTGAATACAAAATGCACGCAGACGCTATGGAAAAATAGGCTGAAGGATAAGAAATCATCAGAAAAAATGTAAAGCATTATCAGCGGAACTTGCCGACTGGTTCTGGAAGCATCAAGCCCAAATAGACCTGCTACGACTCGAGAGCTGTTCGTCAGAAACATCGGCTCGGCTTTCTGCTGATATTACGGTACAACAGGCAGGCTGCCCGATCACCTGACCTGGCTTTGATGGGGTCGCGGTTGTAGAGCCGGTCCTGGAAACGGGTCAGATCCTGCAGCAGCAGTCGCGCCGTCTCGTCGATCTCAGGGCTGAGCGTCTGCTGACAGTACCTGGCGGGCAAGTACTGTCAGCCAGTGTACAGTACGTGGAGCGGCCCCCACATGCCGCCTCCATCATTACCTTAGCCTCTCAGATGCTTATAATGAAGCTGTTATTTTCGCTTTGGGTGTATATAATGTACGGAAACACAAGACTAAGTCTAGTTTAGCTGCTGGTTCTCGTCCTCCACTTTTCAGCACCGCCGATGCACCCGCACATGTGGCTCATATCATATGGAAGCAGGAGGAGGTACTCCCTCAGACATGGCGGGAGGGCCCTACTCTGTCTTGGAAATTGCGAGAAGGGAGCGATACCCACTCGCGGAATTGGGGAAGAGGGGGTACTTGCCGCAGAACTGGTGAGAAGGGAGCGCTGCTCACCCGCAGAATTAGCAGTAAAGGGCACTTCTTACTCGCAGAACTAGCGGTAAGGGCGCGGCACTCACTCGCGGAACTGGCGGTAAGGGAGCGGTACTCACTCGCAAACTAGCGGTAAGGGAGCGGCACTCACTCGCAAACTAGCGGTTGGGGAGCGGCACTCACTCGCAAACTAGCGGTAAGGGAGCGGCACTCACTCGCGGAACTGGCGGTAAGGGAGCGGCACTCACTCGCGGAACTAGCGGTAAGGGAGCGGCATTCACTCGCGGAACTGGCAGTAAGGGCACGAACTCACTCGCGGAACTGGCGGCTGTGAAGGAGCAGCTTGGGGTCGACACTGAGCGTGGGCTGGTAGGCGGGGCCGCGGCTGGGCGGCTCGTCCTCGTCACTGCCAGGCTCCACAACCACCTCATCAGCGGGGCGCTCACCGGCACCGCCCGCGTCACCAGTGGTGCCCTGATCGGCGCTGCCCGGCTCCGGCGCCGCCCCACCACCTGACGCAGCACGCACAATATTTATAACTAGCACGAAAAACACAGCATTGTTCCATTTTAGCTCAAAGTAGGCACCTCTAAACCGAACGTAAGGAGCGCATTGCCGATTAGAGGGACTTACAGCTGGTAGCAAAAGAAAAAAGTGACGGGATAAGGGCATGATACGGGTGCTGACTTCCAAGTAGATAACAATAGACCACAGTCTCCGCGGATGGAACTTTTATGGAAATGACTCAACTTAGTATATCTATGAGCAGAACTCACTCCGTATCCACAAATGCTCCTCATTCCCACAAATCAGCCGTGAAGTCAGTGACACTGCCAGCTTCCACAGACTCACCCTGACCTGTGTCCAGCTGTGCCGGACTCTGCGATGGCGAGCTCGCCCTGTTGTCTTTGCTGCTGCAAGGGGCGGTCTGGCCTTTCGTGGCCTCACTTGCCACACCTTCAGGTACTGTCTCATCATCAGCAGCGGCGGCAGTCGGGGCATTCAATGATACCGCGGCAGAGGGGTAGCTGGACGCAGTTCTGCCGGCCTCTGTCTGTTCCTCCGCGTCGTTTCCTGCTGTCAGCTCTCCGCTGGTCGCCGCAGGCTGCTCCAAACTACCAGCCAGGTCGGCAGCCGGGGCGGCACCATCGTCACTCTGCGGCGCGACACTGGCCTGGCCAGCTGTCGCGTCCGCACCAGCCCGGGCGGCAGCAGCAGCACACGCCGAGCGGCGCTTGCGACGCTCGGTGCGCTCTCGCAGAATCACCCTCTTCAGAAGAGACAGCTTCTTCTTCTTGCCGTCGGGCCGGGTCTTGCCGCGGTGGCGTACCACCGGAGTGGAGTCCAGTTGATTACCACCGACTGCGCCGGCCCGCTGCACGGCCCGGCGCTGGATCACAACGCGGCCGTCCGACTCCTCCTCTCGCGCACTCTCCTGCCGCCTCTGTCGCGCTGTCGACTGCCAGATGGAACCACGCACGCTCACATGAGCTGACAAAACACACACTACTGGCAACAACTCATAACCACCTCATTCTAAGGATCATTAACACACTGTTTCCTTAAATAGTAGAGCAAGAAAGTACACCAAATACTAAAAAGAACATCCATGTTAAAACCAGCGATACAATATTTGCAGACAGCGTTGTTTGTGGGCACTGTTACTACAACACAAGCCAAAAAATCCTCTCACCTTCAGCTCAGCCAAGTCCATGAGGCTTAGCTCTATGGGGGCCTTCTTTTTGGGAGTTTTCTTCTTGACATCAGCAGCGTCCTCGGCTGACACAGGCTCCTGTATCACGCTTTCGGTCGTCACCGATGACTTTTTGGGAAGCTCGCGTAACATTCTGCTGTAGGACTTTGTGGTCGCCTGGTGACGGAGGCTGGTCTCCTTGGACGCCTCTCCTTCCCCAGGCCTGGCCGGCAGGGACTCCTGCAGGCTAGGATACTGGTCGGGCGCCCGCAGGTCCACCGCCTCGGCTGGCGCCCGCCGCCGGCCGGCGTGCGAGCCATGCAGCCGCCGGAACTCATGCGCCGTCACCAGCTGCACGTGCGTGTCTTTGTTGGCGTTCATACGCGCCAGAATCAACTGGCTCTCCTTCTTCTTTGCCTTTTTCATCGCGCGTTTTTCCTTCTCCTTAGACCGAGGCGTTGGCGGTGTTGAAGCCTGAGCCTCTGCCTTGGCCGGGGTACCCGCTGCCGGCGGCGGTTGTGGTGGCGTTGATGGTTCCATGACTCCAGCTGTTGTGGCTGACTGCAGCATCTCCACATCCTCACGGATATCCTCCCGCACCAGGTCACGACGTTCTGATTTCCGCAGAGCTTTAGCAGAGCGTGGTCGGCTGACAGCGTCCGAGTAGGCCACGACACGAGGCGGCGGCGGCACCGGCGGAGGCAGCGCCTCCACCGTCACCACCGCCGAGATGACTGGCGCGGCCGCCGCCATGGCCCGGCTCTGCTGAGCCATCGAGCGCAAAGACTGGTCTAATTTGAGAGCCACGCTGGCCCGCCGCCTCTCAGCTGGGGCTGACGAGCCAGCAGTGGCCGCCGAATCTCCCGATAAGCTGGGAAAGTCTGCATCCGAGTTCAGAGGCACGTCAAAGCGTGGCATCACTGGATTACTGTGCTTCTTTACAGTTAATGCCGGGCGTCGGGACCGCTCAGGAGCCGCGCTGGAAGGAAACTTTGCACCCAGCCGGGAACGGCCAGGCCCAGAAACCCCTGAGCCCGACTTATCCCTCCAATCCAGTTTCCTGGCCGAGTCAGCCCTGGCCGCACGAGCCTCTGAATTATTTATCTGTCCCAGTCGGGTGAGCGCAAAGTCCTGATCGCGCAGTTTCGTGATGGCTTGCCGCGAGCGCATCACCAGGTGCCAGTCTGGACTGGGCCGTGCGGTAGTGCTGTTGTTGCGCCGGTCGCGCCGGTCGGTAGCAGGTGGTCCAGCACTGGCAGCAGTAGCTGCGGAGGGCGCAGCACGCCTGCGCGGTCTGGCACCCACTGTCAGCCAGCTGCCAGCCTCATCGTCGCCCCCTGGGTCAGACATACTGGAGCTGCTGACTGTCGACTCCCGCACTTGGACTGTGGAAAATGACTCCGACGCCACCAGCGCTGATATAGGGTGGTGCTAGATCATGCTGCAACATAGGAGATATTTTATTAGGTACCTATAAGACAGGATGATGGGTTGTGAATTTGAGTTGGGACTTCTTAGTTCTGCAGTCTTGGCACCAGGACCAAGCCTGATCTATGCAGGACTCTAGTGGGACTGGAGGCTGAATGTACCTTTTGAACGTTTGACTTTTTGAAAGTTAGACCTTTTGAGCAGTAGAACCTGACAGCATTAGACCCTTTGAACAGTGAACCTTCTGGTGTGATTTTTTTGAACCGCGAGATGTGATCTGCCTTCTACCATAATACCCTAAAACCCACCCAAAAACTGTCCATCAGCCAAAGAGGCAAAAAGTAAAAAAACAAGGACAAAGACAGCCCAAAAAGGCACAAGATGCCGCAGTCCAGAAACTAAAATACCTAACACCTAAAAAGCTCAAAATTCCACTTGCCTCATCTCATGCTCTTTAATATTTTACCTGTATCTTAGCCCTTTTAGGACTTCTTTAGTGTTTAGGCAATTTAGTTTCTGAACTTTGGCATCTTGTGCCTTTTACAGCTGTCTTATGTTTTGTCTTATATTTAGTTTTTTTTGGCCAATGTGTGGGTTTTTTGAGTGGGTGGTTCTCTAAGCGCTTTTACTGTCATTTTATCATCTCTTTAAGGTACAAGGCCAAGGTATTATGGTAGTAGGCAGATCACATCTCACGGTTCAAAGGATCACATTAGAAGGTCCACTGATCAAAGGGTCTAATGTTCATAGGCTCTACACTTTGAAAATTAGACCTTTTGAATAAGAAGTCCAACGTTCAAAAGGTCCAAAAAGGTGTGCTCAGATGCATGAGAGCGGGGTGCATGATGCAGCAGAGGCGTGCTAAGACACATGGTAATAGGAGGAAATGAGGGTCAGGTCAGGTCAGGGTCAGGTTAGGTCATGTCATGTCATGTCAGGTCACGTCACATTTTAGAAATATCCCCACATTCTGCAAGAAAATCCCAAGAGGTGAAACAGACAGAAGGACGGAGGGTTAGAGGAGTAGCATAAAGTGGTACTCAGACCAGAGGCGCACTCAGATTCTGGAAAGAGGGGTGATATCCCCAGACTAGGAAATAGGGACTAATGGCATACTGACCTGACCTGACCTGACCTGACCTGACCTGACCTGACCTGACCTGACCTGACCTGACCTAACCTAACCTAACCTAACCTAACCTAACCTAACCTAACCTAACCTAACCTAACCTAACCTAACCTAACCTAACCTAACCTAACCTAACCTAACCTAACCTAACCTAACCTAACCTAACCTAACCTAACCTAACCTAACCTAACCTAACCTAACCTAACCTAACCTAACCCTCATTTCCTCCTATTATCATGTGCCTTAGCACGCCTCTGCAGCATCATGCACCCCACTCTCATGATCATCAGTGTTGCCACCAGCAAACAAGTGGGGGGGGGCCAGCCAAATTTCAACCTGATGCTGACAGAAAACTTCAAACGTCAGGACCAAAAACTGTTCGAATTTGGGCTCTTCGTTGCCTCCCCCAGCAGCTGGATATAAGAATGTCTGATTTTCTCTCACTTTGACTGATATCAGGAAATTTTTGGCCAAAAAGTGGGGGCCTGGCCCCCCTGGCCCCCCTTTTCCGACGCGTATGCTCATGATGCATCTGAGCACGCCTCTTTGGAACTTTTGAACGCTGGACTTCTTATTCAAAAGGTCCAACTTTCAAAAGGTAGAACCTATGAACATTAGACCTTTTGAATTTTGGACATTCTGATGTGATCCTTTTGAACCGTGAGATGTGATCTGCCTACTACCATAATACCCACGGGACGGACTAAAAGGCCGATGAACCGTGCAGATAGACCAATACAGAAAAAAACCAGGACATTTAGAGAAAAACAGTTTTCACTATACAAATCAGCGCTACAAATAAGAGATACAGTTTTATTTTCAACCCAAAATTTGACCTATATAGGCAAAAATTTGACCTATACTCCAGATTCTAGAGGTTTTATTTGCATATAAACCGTGCAGATAGGCCAATACAGCCAAAACCAGACAAGATAGAGAAAAACGGTTTTCACCATCAGAATCAGCGCCAAAAATAAGGGATACAGTTTTCTTTTCATCACTCTCCGTTACGCCAGTGTGACAAAATCTCACTTTTTGGGCCAATTTGGTCTGCAGATAGACCAATACAGCCAAAACCAGGACAGGTAGAGCAAAACGGTTTTCACCATCAGAATCAGCGCCAAAAATAAGGGATACAGTTTGGTTTCCGTCACACCCCGTCACGCACTTCTCTACATAATTGCCTAGACACAAGTAATCTGGAGGTTTTTGGTCTGCAGATAGACCAATACAGCCAAAACCAGGAAAGGTACAGCAAAACGGTTTTCACCATCAGAATCAGCGCCAAAAATAAGGGATACAGTTTGGTTTGCGTCACACCCCGTCACGCGCTTCTCTACATAATTACCTAGAAACAAGAAATCTGGAGGTTTTTGGTCTGCAGATAGACCAATACAGCCAAAACCAGGAAAGGTAGAGAAAAA
Organism: Lepas anatifera; assembly: GCA_034440635.1. Lineage (NCBI taxonomy): Eukaryota > Metazoa > Arthropoda > Thecostraca > Lepadidae > Lepas > Lepas anatifera. The sequence goes on along the minus strand of JAOTON010001552.1, from coordinate 141,188 downwards.
CGGTTTTCACCATCAGAATCAGCGCCAAAAATAAGGGATACAGCTTGGTTGGCGTCACACCCCGTCACGCGCTTCTCTACATAATTGCCTAGACACAAGTAATCTGGAGGTTTTTGGTCTGCAGATAGACCAATACAGCCAAAACCAGGAAAGGTACAGCAAAACGGTTTTCACCATCAGAATCAGCGCCAAAAATAAGGGATACAGTTTGGTTTGCGTCACGCCCCGTCACGCACTTCTCTACATAATTGCTTAGAAACAAGAAATCTGGAGGTTTTTGGTCTGCAGATAGACCAATACAGCCAAAACCAGGACAGGTAGAGCAAAACGGTTTTCACCATCAGAATCAGCGCCAAAAATAAGGGATACAGCTTGGTTGGCGTCACACCCCGTCACGCGCTTCTCTACATAATTGCCTAGACACAAGAAATCTGGAGGTTTTTGGTCTGCAGATAGACCAATACAGCCAAAACCAGGAAAGGTACAGCAAAACGGTTTTCACCATCAGAATCAGCGCCAAAAATAAGGGATACAGTTTGGTTTGCGTCACACCCCGTCACGCGCTTCTCTACATAATTGCCTAGACACAAGAAATCTGGAGGTTTTTGGTCTGCAGATAGACCAATACAGCCAAAACCAGGAAAGGTAGAGAAAAACGGTTTTCACCATCAGAATCAGCGCCAAAAATAAGGGATACAGCTTGGTTGGCGTCACACCCCGTCACGCGCTTCTCTACATAATTGCCTAGACACAAGTAATCTGGAGGTTTTTGGTCTGCAGATAGACCAATACAGCCAAAACCAGGAAAGGTACAGCAAAACGGTTTTCACCATCAGAATCAGCGCCAAAAATAAGGGATAAAGTTTGGTTTGCGTCACACCCCGTCACGCGCTTCTCTACATAATTGCCTAGACACAAGAAATCTGGAGGTTTTTGGTCTGCAGATAGACCAATACAGCCAAAACCAGGAAAGGTAGAGAAAAACGGTTTTCACCATCAGAATCAGCGCCAAAAATAAGGGATACAGCTTGGTTGGCGTCACACCCCGTCACGCGCTTCTCTACATAATTGCCTAGACACAAGTAATCTGGAGGTTTTTGGTCTGCAGATAGACCAATACAGCCAAAACCAGGAAAGGTACAGCAAAACGGTTTTCACCATCAGAATCAGCGCCAAAAATAAGGGATACAGTTTGGTTTGCGTCACGCCCCGTCACGCACTTCTCTACATAATTGCTTAGAAACAAGAAATCTGGAGGTTTTTGGTCTGCAGATAGACCAATACAGCCAAAACCAGGACAGGTAGAGCAAAACGGTTTTCACCATCAGAATCAGCGCCAAAAATAAGGGATACAGTTTGGTTTCCGTCACACCCCGTCACGCACTTCTCTACATAATTGCCTAGACACAAGTAATCTGGAGGTTTTTGGTCTGCAGATAGACCAATACAGCCAAAACCAGGAAAGGTACAGCAAAACGGTTTTCACCATCAGAATCAGCGCCAAAAATAAGGGATACAGTTTGGTTTGCGTCACACCCCGTCACGCGCTTCTCTACATAATTGCCTAGACACAAGAAATCTGGAGGTTTTTGGTCTGCAGATAGACCAATACAGCCAAAACCAGGAAAGGTAGAGAAAAACGGTTTTCACCATCAGAATCAGCGCCAAAAATAAGGGATACAGCTTGGTTGGCGTCACACCCCGTCACGCGCTTCTCTACATAATTGCCTAGACACAAGTAATCTGGAGGTTTTTGGTCTGCAGATAGACCAATACAGCCAAAACCAGGAAAGGTACAGCAAAACAGTTTTCACCATCAGAATCAGCGCCAAAAATAAGGGATACAGTTTGGTTTGCGTCACGCCCCGTCACGCACTTCTCTACATAATTGCTTAGAAACAAGAAATCTGGAGGTTTCTGGTCTGCAGATAGACCAGTACAGCCAAAACCAGGACAGGTAGAGCAAAACGGTTTTCACCATCAGAATCAGCGCCAAAAATAAGGGATACAGTTTGGTTTCCGTCACACCCCGTCACGCACTTCTCTACATAATTGCTTAGAAACAAGAAATCTGGAGGTTTTTGGTCTGCAGATAGACCAATACAGCCAAAACCAGGAAAGGTGGAGAAAAACGGTTTTCACCATCAGAATCAGCGCCAAAAATAAGGGATAAAGTTTGGTTTGCGTCACACCCCGTCACGCGCTTCTCTACATAATTGCCTAGACACAAGAAATCTGGAGGTTTTTGGTCTGCAGATAGACCAATACAGTCAAAACCAGGAAAGGTAGAGAAAAACGGTTTTCACCATCAGAATCAGCGCCAAAAATAAGGGATACAGCTTGGTTGGCGTCACACCCCGTCACGCGCTTCTCTACATAATTGCCTAGACACAAGTAATCTGGAGGTTTTTGGTCTGCAGATAGACCAATACAGCCAAAACCAGGAAAGGTGGAGAAAAACGGTTTTCACCATCAGAATCAGCGCCAAAAATAAGGGATACAGCTTGGTTGGCGTCACACCCCGTCACGCGCTTCTCTACATAATTGCCTAGACACAAGTAATCTGGAGGTTTTTGGTCTGCAGATAGACCAATACAGCCAAAACCAGGAAAGGTACAGCAAAACGGTTTTCACCATCAGAATCAGCGCCAAAAATAAGGGATACAGCTTGGTTGGCGTCACACCCCGTCACGCGATTCTCTACATAATTGCCTAGACACAAGTAATCTGGAGGTTTTTGGTCTGCAGATAGACCAATACAGCCAAAACCAGGAAAGGTACAGCAAAACGGTTTTCACCATCAGAATCAGCGCCAAAAATAAGGGATACAGTTTGGTTTGCGTCACACCCCGTCACGCGCTTCTCTACATAATTGCCTAGACACAAGAAATCTGGAGGTTTTTGGTCTGCAGATAGACCAATACAGCCAAAACCAGGAAAGTTACAGCAAAACGGTTTTCACCATCAGAATCAGCGCCAAAAATAAGGGATACAGTTTGGTTTGCGTCACACCCCGTCACGCGCTTCTCTACATAATTGCTTAGACACAAGAAATCTGGAGGTTTTTGGTCTGCAGATAGACCAATACAGCCAAAACCAGGAAAGGTAGAGAAAAACGGTTTTCACCATCAGAATCAGCGCCAAAAATAAGGGATACAGCTTGGTTGGCGTCACACCCCGTCACGCGCTTCTCTACATAATTGCCTAGACACCAGTAATCTGGAGGTTTTTGGTCTGCAGATAGACCAGTACAGCCAAAACCAGGAAAGGTACAGGAAAACGGTTTTCACCTTCAGAATCAGCGCCAAAAATAAGGGATACAGTTTGGTTTGCGTCACGCCCCGTCACGCACTTCTCTACATAATTGCTTAGAAACAAGAAATCTGGAGGTTTTTGGTCTGCAGATAGACCAATACAGCCAAAACCAGGAAAGGTAGAGAAAAACGGTTTTCACCATCAGAATCAGCGCCAAAAATAAGGGATACAGCTTGGTTGGCGTCACACCCCGTCACGCGCTTCTCTACATAATTGCCTAGACAAAAGTAATCTGGAGGTTTTTGGTCTGCAGATAGACCAATACAGCCAAAACCAGGAAAGGTACAGCAAAACGGTTTTCACCATCAGAATCAGCGCCAAAAATAAGGGATACAGTTTGGTTTGCATCACGCCCCGTCACGCACTTCTCTACATAATTGCTTAGAAACAAGAAATCTGGAGGTTTTTGGTCTGCAGATAGACCAATACAGCCAAAACCAGGACAGGTAGAGCAAAACGGTTTTCACCATCAGAATCAGCGCCAAAAATAAGGGATACAGTTTGGTTTCCGTCACACCCCGTCACGCACTTCTCTACATAATTGCCTAGACACAAGTAATCTGGAGGTTTTTGGTCTGCAGATAGACCAATACAGCCAAAACCAGGAAAGGTAGAGAAAACGGTTTTCACCATCAGAATCAGCGCCAAAAATAAGGGATACAGCTTGGTTGGCGTCACACCCCGTCACGCGCTTCTCTACATAATTGCCTAGACACAAGTAATCTGGAGGTTTTTGGTCTGCAGATAGACCAATACAGCCAAAACCAGGAAAGGTACAGCAAAACAGTTTTCACCATCAGAAAAATCTCAATGACAAAATGACAATGACAATGACAAAATCTCACGTTCTCACGTTCGAGACCATTTTGGCTTGGAGGACTGCCTGCTCCAGAATACTGTTTTCACCAGCACAGGTCAGCCCGGTGCTCACACTGAAAGCAGCACGGTAGTCTTGACGATGACAAAGTTATCTACATGCCATACTGTTGTATCTTTGCCAACGTGAGGTTGAGCGCTTGGGTAGCCTGTCCCCCGCCCGAGTGACCTCGACTCAATAAGATCTGAGGCCAACCCGGGCGATGGCGAAAGGTTCCCCTGAGGGAGTTCCAAACTACGATCGGTCCTGGGGCCGCCAAGACTATCCGAGGAATGGTACCGATGACATCGATGAGACTTGCTGAAAGAGATGTGTTGGCTCTTTACAAAAGGTCATAGCTTAACAGACCCCACAACGAGGAGAAACAACGAAAACAGGTAAACAACGAACACAGGCCTGGCGGTAGTATTACTCTGAGGCCACCAAGCTCTGTCAATGGAATTTACTGAACACCGAGGTCACAATGATGCTACAGCGCGATGTCACTACACTATACTGAACACCGAGGCCGCCTTGCATTCGAAAATGACGTTCGTTTTCCTTCGCTCTAGCACGCTTCTTCGTTGAGACCCCGTCTAATAAAAACTCTTCAGATGCTGTATCAAAATTCAACTATGCATGTACATTAAGTATGTTGCGGTAAATCGTGTTTGACTGGGACGTATTAAGCTCTTGCAAAAGTTATTTAAGACACCAGTGGTATTTCGGTTATATTTTCGAAGCTTTCGAAGGTCATTCGACTTTCTTCGTCGGGCAGGCCGTACGTGTGGGTGGAGGGCTCGGCACCCTGCCTTACCAGCTGAAAGACCCAGGCCTGGCTGTCAGAGAACTTCGTTAACCACACCTCGCCTGACATCTGGTCTGCCGGCTCGCCAGACTGTAGCCCACTCAACTTCTTTGTGAGTAGCGTTGCTGAACAGGGTACTAACATATCCAAGCGCAACACAAAGGACGAACTGAAGATCAGGACCACCAGATCCTTGAGGGGTCTAGTTAGGAAGATATTGACAAAAACTGTGGCCTGTTCCGAGGCCGCATGGGGAGCCGTCATCAACATGAAAGGAAACTTCATCGGATGGGATTGACAGAAGACGTCATTAAGATAAACTGACCAAAGTTTGATGAAAATATCTCATAAAATGCGGTCACTCTGTTTGTTTTCCCGAGACATTTACCTTGCGCGCGAATACCGTCCGCACCCTGTACGTATATATATATATATATATATATATATATATATATATTAGGATAGAGTTAAAAAATCAAAATTATTTCGATCGTTCCTTAACATTGTTTTTCTATTGCGCTAGGCTTTATGAAACTCAGAAGTGAAATAATTTTAGAAATCGGACCACGGAAACATGAGCAATATCGAACATTTATGAATGGATGTTTCAGAAACGTTTGTCGTTGCTGTCTCCATTGGAATCGTGCTAGCGTACGGTGGTTTACGGGCTGGTTGTTAGAGCAGATAACGTGCGTTTTGAAGAGTGGGGATCACCCTAAACACATGCAAGAGGTGAAAATAGATCCCAGATAGTGGATAGGTATATTTCAGCTGCAGTGCGGATGCAAGAGGGGGGCAGGGTGCTCAAAACCCCGTTACCGAAATGTATCGGCGCTGCACAATTAAGGGGAATGTGGTACCTTTATAACGTGATTTTAACTGAGATAGCTTGTTTGTAAAGAAGGCCAAAAAACCCGGCATTCAATATATAATTTGTCTTAAAATGCAAAGTTTCCGTGGATAAAAGCTAAAAACCTACCTGAAATGTACCACAAATCTACCCCAGCCAGGCGAACACAGCTGTCAGCTATTGGTGTGAAGATAGCGCTGACGTCACGGTGAGTAATCCGCCAATTAAAGCCCTTGAAGTCTATTGGATATGTTAGTATTTGCCATATCATGACGTCATCCGCAGGCAGAGGTTTATTTTTCAAGCTAGAGGAGCATTTTAAAATCAAAATGTTGAGCTCATTATACATTTTTCAGAGAAATCAAGGATGTTTTATGATCTTCGGCTGAAAATGCCCCTATATGCACTAAATTGTGGAAAGTTGTTATATTTTATATGGAAAGTTGTAGGCACTCAGACATTTCGGGAACGGGTTTGAGCCCCTGACCCCTCCTTCTTACATCCGCCACTGCAACCAAAATATACCAATCCACTAGTTGCGATCTATATGCCACCTCCAACATGTGTTTGGGGTGATCCCCAAACACATGTTGGCGCTGATTTTTATTGGTCTTTATTTTTATTTTATTTTTATTGATCTTTATTTTTGGCGCTGATTCTGATGGTGAAAACCGTTTTTCTCTACCTTTCCTGGTTTTGGCTGTATTGGTCTATCTGCAGACCAAAAACCTCCAGATTTCTTGTGTCTAGGCAATTATGTAGAGAAGCGCGTGACGGGGTGTGACGCAAACCAAACTGTATCCCTTATTTTTGGCGCTGATTCTGATGGTGAAAACCGTTTTGCTGTACCTTTCCTGGTTTTGGCTGTATTGGTCTATCTGCAGACCAAAAACCTCCAGATTACTTGTGTCTAGGCAATTATGTAGAGAAGTGCGTGACGGGGTGTGACGGAAACCAAACTGTATCCCTTATTTTTGGCGCTGATTCTGATGGTGAAAACCGTTTTGCTCTACCTGTCCTGGTTTTGGCTGTATTCGTCTATCTGCAGACCAAAAACCTCCAGATTTCTTGTTTCTAAGCAATTATGTAGAGAAGTGCGTGACGGGGCGTGACGCAAACCAAACTGTATCCCTTATTTTTGGCGCTGATTCTGATGGTGAAAACCGTTTTGCTGTACCTTTCCTGGTTTTGGCTGTATTGGTCTATCTGCAGACCAAAAACCTCCAGATTACTTGTGTCTAGGCAATTATGTAGAGAAGCGCGTGACGGGGTGTGACGCAAACCAAACTGTATCCCTTATTTTTGGCGCTGATTCTGATGGTGAAAACCGTTTTGCTGTAACTTTCCTGGTTTTGGCTGTATTGGTCTATCTGCAGACCAAAAACCTCCAGATTACTTTTGTCTAGGCAATTATGTAGAGAAGCGCGTGACGGGGTGTGACGCCAACCAAGCTGTATCCCTTATTTTTGGCGCTGATTCTGATGGTGAAAACCGTTTTTCTCTACCTTTCCTGGTTTTGGCTGGATTGGTCTATCTGCAGACCAAAAACCTCCAGATTTCTTGTTTCTAAGCAATTATGTAGAGAAGTGCGTGACGGGGTGTGACGGAAACCAAACTGTATCCCTTATTTTTGGCGCTGATTCTGATGGTGAAAACCGTTTTGCTCTACCTGTCCTGGTTTTGGCTGTATTGGTCTATCTGCAGACCAAAAACCTCCAGATTTCTTGTTTCTAAGCAATTATGTAGAGAAGTGCGTGACGGGGCGTGACGCAAACCAAACTGTATCCCTTATTTTTGGCGCTGATTCTGATGGTGAAAACCGTTTTGCTGTACCTTTCCTGGTTTTGGCTGTATTGGTCTATCTGCAGACCAAAAACCTCCAGATTACTTGTGTCTAGGCAATTATGTAGAGAAGCGCGTGACGGGGTGTGACGCCAACCAAGCTGTATCCCTTATTTTTGGCGCTGATTCTGATGGTGAAAACCGTTTTGCTGTACCTTTCCTGGTTTTGGCTGTATTGGTCTATCTGCAGACCAAAAACCTCCAGATTACTTGTGTCTAGGCAATTATGTAGAGAAGTGCGTGACGGGGTGTGACGGAAACCAAACTGTATCCCTTATTTTTGGCGCTGAATCTGATGGTGAAAACCGTTTTTCTCTACCTTTCCTGGTTTTGGCTGTATTGGTCTATCTGCAGACCAAAAACCTCCAGATTACTTGTGTCTAGGCAATTATGTAGAGAAGCGCGTGATGGGGTGTGATGCCAACCAAGCTGTATCCCTTATTTTTGGCGCTGATTCTGATGGTGAAAACCGTTTTTCTCTACCTTTCCTGGTTTTGGCTGTATTGGTCTATCTGCAGACCAAAAACCTCCAGATTTCTTGTGTCTAGGCAATTATGTAGAGAAGCGCGTGACGGGGTGTGACACAAACCAAACTTTATCCCTTATTTTTGGCGCTGATTCTGATGGTGAAAACCGTTTTGCTGTACCTTTCCTGGTTTTGGCTGTATTGGTCTATCTGCAGACCAAAAACCTCCAGATTACTTGTGTCTAGGCAATTATGTAGAGAAGCGCGTGATGGGGTGTGATGCCAACCAAGCTGTATCCCTTATTTTTGGCGCTGATTCTGATGGTGAAAACCGTTTTTCTCTACCTTTCCTGGTTTTGGCTGTATTGGTCTATCTGCAGACCAAAAACCTCCAGATTTCTTGTGTCTAGGCAATTATGTAGAGAAGCGCGTGACGGGGTGTGACACAAACCAAACTTTATCCCTTATTTTTGGCGCTGATTCTGATGGTGAAAACCGTTTTGCTGTACCTTTCCTGGTTTTGGCTGTATTGGTCTATCTGCAGACCAAAAACCTCCAGATTACTTGTGTCTAGGCAATTATGTAGAGAAGCGCGTGACGGGGTGTGACGCCAACCAAGCTGTATCCCTTATTTTTGGCGCTGATTCTGATGGTGAAAACCGTTTTGCTGTACCTTTCCTGGTTTTGGCTGTATTGGTCTATCTGCAGACCAAAAACCTCCAGATTACTTGTGTCTAGGCAATTATGTAGAGAAGTGCGTGACGGGGTGTGACGGAAACCAAACTGTATCCCTTATTTTTGGCGCTGATTCTGATGGTGAAAACCGTTTTGCTGTACCTTTCTTGGTTTTGGCTGTATTCGTCTATCTGCAGACCAAAAACCTCCAGATTACTTGTGTCTAGGCAATTATGTAGAGAAGTGCGTGACGGGGTGTGACGGAAACCAAACTGTATCCCTTATTTTTGGCGCTGATTCTGATGGTGAAAACCGTTTTTCTCTACCTGTTCTGGTTTTGGCTGTATTGGTCTATCTGCAGACCAAAAACCTCCAGATTTCTTGTTTCTAAGCAATTATGTAGAGAAGTGCGTGACGGGGTGTGACGGAAACCAAACTGTATCCCTTATTTTTGGCGCTGATTCTGATGGTGAAAACCGTTTTGCTGTACCTTTCCTGGTTTTGGCTGTATTGGTCTATCTGCAGACCAAAAACCTCCAGATTACTTGTGTCTAGGCAATTATGTAGAGAAGTGCGTGACGGGGTGTGACGGAAACCAAACTGTATCCCTTATTTTTGGCGCTGATTCTGATGGTGAAAACCGTTTTGCTGTACCTTTCCTGGTTTTGGCTGTATTGGTCTATCTGCAGACCAAAAACCTCCAGATTACTTTTGTCTAGGCAATTATGTAGAGAAGCGCGTGACGGGGTGTGACGCCAACCAAGCTGTATCCCTTATTTTTGGCGCTGATTCTGATGGTGAAAACCGTTTTGCTCTACCTGTCCTGGTTTTGGCTGTATTGGTCTATCTGCAGACCAAAAACCTCCAGATTTCTTGTTTCTAAGCAATTATGTAGAGAAGTGCGTGACGGGGCGTGACGCAAACCAAACTGTATCCCTTATTTTTGGCGCTGATTCTGATGGTGAAAACCGTTTTGCTGTACCTTTCCTGGTTTTGGCTGTATTGGTCTATCTGCAGACCAAAAACCTCCAGATTACTTGTGTCTAGGCAATTATGTAGAGAAGCGCGTGACGGGGTGTGACGCCAACCAAGCTGCATCCCTTATTTTTGGCGCTGATTCTGATGGTGAAAACCGTTTTGCTGTACCTTTCCTGGTTTTGGCTGTATTGGTCTATCTGCAGACCAAAAACCTCCAGATTACTTGTGTCTAGGCAATTATGTAGAGAAGCGCGTGACGGGGTGTGACGCCAACCAAGCTGTATCCCTTATTTTTGGCGCTGATTCTGATGGTGAAAACCGTTTTTCTCTAACTTTCCTGGTTTTGGCTGTATTGGTCTATCTGCAGACCAAAAACCTCCAGATTTCTTGTGTCTAGGCAATTATGTAGAGAAGCGCGTGACGGGGTGTGACGCAAACCAAACTTTATCCCTTATTTTTGGCGCTGATTCTGATGGTGAAAACCGTTTTGCTGTACCTTTCCTGGTTTTGGCTGTATTGGTCTATCTGCAGACCAAAAACCTCCAGATTACTTGTGTCTAGGCAATTATGTAGAGAAGCGCGTGACGGGGTGTGACGCCAACGAAGCTGTATCCCTTATTTTTGGCGCTGATTCTGATGGTGAAAACCGTTTTTCTCTACCTTTCCTGGTTTTGGCTGTATTGGTCTATCTGCAGACCAAAACCCTCCAGATTTCTTGTGTCTAGGCAATTATGTAGAGAAGCGCGTGACGGGGTGTGACGCAAACCAAACTGTATCCCTTATTTTTGGCGCTGATTCTGATGGTGAAAACCGTTTTTCTCTACCTTTCCTGGTTTTGGCTGTATTGGTCTATCTGCAGACCAAAAACCTCCAGATTTCTTGTGTCTAGGCAATTATGTAGAGAAGCGCGTGACGGGGTGTGACGCAAACCAAACTGTATCCCTTATTTTTGGCGCTGATTCTGATGGTGAAAACCGTTTTGCTGTATCTTTCCTGGTTTTGGCTGTATTGGTCTATCTGCAGACCAAAAACCTCCAGATTACTTGTGTCTAGGCAATTATGTAGAGAAGTGCGTGACGGGGTGTGACGGAAACCAAACTGTATCCCTTATTTTTGGCGCTGATTCTGATGGTGAAAACCGTTTTGCTGTACCTTTCTTGGTTTTGGCTGTATTGGTCTATCTGCAGACCAAAAACCTCCAGATTACTTGTGTCTAGGCAATTATGTAGAGAAGTGCGTGACGGGGTGTGACGCAAACCAAACTGTATCCCTTATTTTTGGCGCTGATTCTGATGGTGAAAACCGTTTTGCTCTACCTGTCCTGGTTTTGGCTGTATTGGTCTATCTGCAGACCAAGAACCTCCAGATTTCTTGTGTCTAGGCAATTATGTAGAGAAGCGCGTGACGGGGTGTGACGCAAACCAAACTGTATCCCTTATTTTTGGCGCTGATTCTGATTGGTGAAAACCGTTTTGCTGTACCTTTCCTGGTTTTGGCTGTATTGGTCTATCTGCAGACCAAAAACCTCCAGATTACTTGTGTCTAGGCAATTATGTAGAGAAGTGCGTGACGGGGTGTGACGGAAACCAAACTGTATCCCTTATTTTTGGCGCTGATTCTGATGGTGAAAACCGTTTTGCTGTACCTTTCCTGGTTTTGGCTGTATTGGTCTATCTGCAGACCAAAAACCTCCAGATTACTTTTGTCTAGGCAATTATGTAGAGAAGCGCGTGACGGGGTGTGACGCCAACCAAGCTGTATCCCTTATTTTTGGCGCTGATTCTGATGGTGAAAACCGTTTTGCTCTACCTGTCCTGGTTTTGGCTGTATTGGTCTATCTGCAGACCAAAAACCTCCAGATTTCTTGTTTCTAAGCAATTATGTAGAGAAGTGCGTGACGGGGCGTGACGCAAACCAAACTGTATCCCTTATTTTTGGCGCTGATTCTGATGGTGAAAACCGTTTTGCTCTACCTGTCCTGGTTTTGGCTGTATTGGTCTATCTGCAGACCAAATTGGCCCAAAAAGTGAGATTTTGTCACACTGGCGTAACGGAGAGTGATGAAAAGAAAACTGTATCCCTTATTTTTGGCGCTGATTCTGATGGTGAAAACCGTTTTTCTCTATCTTGTCTGGTTTTGGCTGTATTGGTCTATCTGCACGGTTTATATGCAAATAAAACCTCTAGAATCTGGAGTATAGGTCAAATTTTTGCCTATATAGGTCAAATTTTGGGTTGAAAATAAAACTGTATCTCTTATTTGTAGCGCTGATTTGTATAGTGAAAACTGTTTTTCTCTACATGTCCTGGTTTTTTCTGTATTGGTCTATCTGCACGGTTCATCGGCCTTTTAGTCCGTCCCAATACCCACGGCCAATCCCACAACACTCTGTGTCTGATGGCATCTTACCTTTAGCAGGCTTTCCCAGAACTTATACGGGTTATACCATACCATTTATCATCAAAGCAAGCAAAACACAAACAGCAATAGTTATTATTAATATTTGCCTTATGGGAGAAAAGCGTTCCGCCCCAATAATAAAATAAATAATAGAGACGACGACAACACCACGACCGACGTCTGGTCGGCACTAGAAACTGGAGAAAATCCGTGACGTAGGTGTGAGGTCATCACCTGGTATGATGTCACACAAGCGAGGAAGAAAAATGTTTTGCTGGGCGTAAATTGCGATGAACCTGGCGCCTCATTTTCGAGCACTTGCGCGGACAACGGAGTTGTCTGTTTATCCAATGTGGTTTCATGACAGTTTTGTGCAGGTAAGACGCGAATCTTCGATTATCTCACTCTATTTTTCTTTTTAGTTGCTTGTGATAGTGGTATTGTTGCTCTTCTTTAAATGATCATCACACATAAAAGGATGGGAATGACATGATATTTTGGACAGCTATTTGATGTATGACCAATTTATGACTGAATTCCAAGATTTTCTAGGACGTCTTTCGGTAATTTATGTTCCCAAAAATGCATAAATAATATTTTAGCAGCATGGCCCATACTAGGGGTTAAATTCTTGTGAATGATAGGTGTATAGCCATGGAATATAGATACCTGGAACGGAAGGCTCGTTGATTTCTGGGATGCTTTTGTGGGGCTCATTAAAAAGAATTGGGTAAATAGCCAAGAACATTAAAATATAGACGGCAGTAAAATATTCAACAAAAAACAGGCCTTTGCTCGTGCCTTACTTCAACCCAGAGGAAACAACTACTACTGATGTATTATTTATCCAATATAAACGTAAATAATTGCATAATAGCCATAAAATATGAATGCAAAATCAGCGTGAGCCCGGATTCGAACCCGGAACACTACGATTGCTAGACAAGCATGCTGCCAACTGCGCTATTGAGCAACGAAATTACCATTATGAAAATGAAAAGTTCAACGCGTGGGATTCGAACCCAGGATCTTTCGCTACTAGACGAGGCTTAACACACTGCGCTATTACGGCTCTGGGCCGCGCGCGCTTAAAACATGTTATAATACAAGTTGAGCTGCAGTATCAGATTCTGATTTCTCCTGCACTTTGTTCTAAGATTTTAGGTATTTCATGCCTAAAATGTATTTTAGCGGACGCACCACAGATTGGGCTTTCCGAAATGCATGGTCGTTTTCCTGTGCAAGCCACGGTTTATAAGTTATGACGCATCAAAGTCATCGGCCACCACATCTCCCATAGACTTTACATTGGTCCTTACCGAGCTTTACTTACCGAAGGATTTTTTCATGTCCTAGATTGGCACCCAAAAGCGGGGCGGGTTTGCATTGAGGTCTCCATTCCAGGTATCTCTATCCATGGTATTGCTTTGTAGTGCTTGGGACAGTTGAAGGGAACATGAGTTACAGATAAAACAAATGTAAAATAAATTTGATTTTGCACCCAACTTCTGTTTATCTAATTGGCTTATATAGACATAGCATTCATGAGCCCTATCTTAGGAGTTTGAGTGTTTCATTGTGCCTCTTCTTAATGGCTCTGGCTTTTTTGTTCTCATGTTTGTTTTAAAGAAAGTACATTTTTGTGTCTTGTTATATTTAAAGCATTTTGAAATATTATTTAAACTCACTCTCAGCAACACTGTTGAATCACTGCCTTGTGTAACAGTTCCTAGTCCCCAGTTTGCAAAGTATGACACTTTTGACGTGATCTCGTCTGTGCGAGTGCCCTTTTAGACAGGAGTGAATGGTGCAAATTTTACCACCTTTGTGCAAATTTGTGAGTCTGGTGTGAGGAAGGCAACACTAAAAATCAACAAAATCATGTGGGAGAAGGGAAAAACTGAATTCTTCAACCATGGGTGTGTTTTCCTCCCTGGTATATTGCAGATTGGTGCAAATTTTTGGTGACTGGCAGTGCGAATTAGTGTGATAATTATAGGTGGCTGGTGCGACTTGTCTGGCATGCTGCTATACTTTGCAGACTGGCCTAGTCCTATGTTCTTGGGCAGGTATAGAAAACAGGGATGTGCCTACTTAAGATATTTTGACTAATTATTTTTTTGGTGCTTTGTGTCATGGGCACAAACTATCTCTCACATTTTTACCATGACCTCTGAACAGTGAAACTGCCTCAGATTATTATGTTCATGCACAATGTTTGTCTCAAACAATGCACCCTTTTGGACAGCATATGGAGAGAATTTTGAATATTTCAAGTTTGATATCCAGCACTGGCTATCTTATAAGAAATTTCGGTTTAAAATATCTGAGTGACATGGATCTTGGAACTCTGGCCTCAAACTCTGGCAAGGTGAAAAGCTCTGGTAGCTGCTGAAGAATATGTTATGTTTTATGCTTGCTTTCTTTTTAATACATGTCTTTTGCTTTTCCAGTAATGTAACATCAGGTGTCACTGGAAGACTTCAGCAAGATCTACATCAAGACCTCAGGATGTACATCCCATCACAAACCAGGAGATAACTTTTTAACACCAGTCAATGAAGGGGCTTGGAGCTGATCAAACACTGGACTAGAAGACACATCTTATTTTATTGCCAGTTATGAGTGAGAAGAGAGATCTCCTCTTTGTGGCCTGCCATCAGGGCTACCCATTGGTGTATGTGTGGCTGCTGAGCTGGGAACCTACTTGCCCAATCTATAGATTTCTGAGTTCTTAGTCTTACACCACAATGTGGTTAGCTTCTGGTGCCGATGACAGCAAAACAGCTTGCTTGCCAAATGTAGATGTCGCCACAGCGTAGTCTCAGTGGCGGCATCTACATTTTCTTAGGTAGTGCCATCGGACCCACTTCGGTATTGCACAGTCTAATTCCAAAAAGTGTTCTTCGTGCGTGTTTGAATATCGATGTTCCCTGGAAACTGACTGCGGCAGTAAAATCAACACTTTAACCGTAAATGACCTGGCTCGATTCGTATTTCGTTGAGCAGCCGCATCTCGTTTTTCAGTAATTAGCCGCAACATTGACTCGAATTTTAAGCAAGTTATTTTCTTTCACGCGCGTGACGTGCTTTTACTGCATTTAGAACAGCGTCCTAACCTGCTGCTGCTGGCGAGACCGCCTACAAGGCGGTCGCATTTGTAAGTTGCTTAATCCTCTCAGGGTGATTTTGAGTGGGCACATTGTCAAAATATGCTGGCGTCACGATTCAGAGCTTCTTTGTAGCTCTTAAATTTTCTGGTTTCCAATCTGTTTACGTGGCATGTGTTCCCTGACGTTGCAGTGTGTGTTATCTTCATCGACGGGAATGATACATGTCAAATGCGTGGCGGCGTGGTAAATGGTATTTTGCAAGGAATGTGTGGCCTGGATTTTTATCCAACATGGATTTTCATGCGTTTTTCCTCTTCTGCTATTTAATCTCCTTTTGCACTTTTGTTTCACAGGACAAAGGAGAAGTGCATGATACGTGTTTGTCGCTCCTTAGCACGAAAATTTGAAAGAGAAAAATACATCTAGCACGGAAATTACATATAGTTTTGGAAACATAGTTTTTCAAGCTACAACTAAATATAATAGAATATTTGCGCTGGACATGGCTGGAAGTCTCTTCTCGATCCAGGGGGTCCTGGGTAAGTTAACGCTGGTACGGCCATACAAGTCCTATACAAAGCCTATGGGAGACCCAAATTCCAAGGGGTCCTGACTTTCCAACACCCGCGGGATTTCCACCCATGGCGCTGGAATATAAAGTTAACAATGCCCATGGTCCACAAATGCAATCACGTTGTATTTACACTTTCTCCACACTGCCTAGACGTGCCACGTACTAATCTGACGAAGCCAATTACGATAACCTGAATGGAAAGAAAGTATATGTGTAAATAAGATGTCTCTGATAACCAGGGCTGCCAAGACATACAGTGAGACGCCAGGTTTTGCGTCGAGTGAATGAAAAAGCTGACGCTCCAAGGGGAAGGGGGTGCGCTGGGGCGGTTCTAGTCGGAAACTGGGTGCAGGGTAAAAGGGATGAGTAGTTCTCAATCGGGGGGGGCATATACTCCGTTTACCCCAGGGGCGTAGCCAGAATTTCGCTCAGGAAGGGGTAGCACCCTGAAAAGGGCCCCTGCGACAGCCCCAAAAGGGCCCTGATGGGTAAAAAGGGCCCTCCTCATGTTACAGAATAGAGTGCTGAAGAGGGCTTAAGAGGGCCCTGTCTGGTATAAAATACCAAATTTGGCCACAGAGCATAGTGCGGACGAGCCGCCCTTCGCGCGGCTCGTATCCTCAGGGGCCCTCAGGGAGGAGCGGCTATCCCCTCCACCCCCCCTTGGCTACGCCCCTGGGTTACCTTGTTTGCAGGGGAGGGCAAGATAAACATTAGAAAAGCATCAGTTGCATTTCAGGGGACCAATAGGATAGGCGTATCCAGGATTGCCAACCTGGGGAGGGGGCACCTCCCCGAGGAACGCCACTTTTGAGCCGTCAAAACCTATCAGATGGGCGCAAAATCCTACCGGGGGCGCTTATTTTCGCGTTCGAGGAGGGAGGGAGGGGTGGTAGGAAGCGGAATTTCAGGGGGGCGCCATCGACCTTTTAGGGGGCGCCGTGACCATTTCAGTGGGCACCGAGGGTTAATCGAAAGGAGGGCACTTGCACCTCTGCTCCCTGGATCCGCCTATGGGGAGCCAAGAATCGTTTGTGGAGCCCAAGAATCGATTGGGGGAGCCAAGATTAGTTTGAGAGGATCTTTCCGCTTTGATCTGTCAGATGCATCCATGGTGGACCTCCACTTTGCACCTCGGCAGCCTGGATACTTGCTGAGCTGAAATAATGTTCGTGAAAATTGAAAAGCTGGCATCTCTAGCTGGTTTAAAAATTGCTAGCAGATGTCACTAGCTTCGGTGTTTGCGTTCGTAACTCTGTGTCTCATTTTTAAATCAAATTGAACGTGAAGCTTGCGACCAAATGCTATTTCAAAAAAAACAAATTATCAAGATATTCATCATATTTGTCTTCCAATTTTGTTCTATATGTATCGAAAAAAACATAGATAACAATCGTTTCGGCACATCTCCCCAAACACCGAACGTGCTCATTATCCAGTTTCTAGCAGGAGATGGTCATCTGGAAAAACTGCACTTGGAACAGATTACAAGTACCTATTAGTGGATCCGGTCTAAAAATAAAAATTGAGCATGAGTGTCGCTACTTGCATCCCTTATATCCTCTTATATTATACTATTGCGCAATTCAAACGACCAAAAGAGAAATATACATGTTTTTAGTCTCGGAACACTTTACAACTATGAACACACTGCAAGCGTACTTCATTCTGTCCATCACTATCTGTTAGATTCTGGCGCAAAGCTCGCGAAAGCTCATAGCACTGAGCCCACTAGCGCCACCAGACGGGAAACGCCCAGCAAAAACTCCAGTTTCTAGTGCCGACCCGACGTCTGACCAAACACCACTACTACTACTAGAGGAGCCGTGCCAATATGTACATTTCTTCTTAGTACCTGCAGGGTATTTTATGTCTTTGGGTGTAATCGGGGATTCTTTCTATTACATTAGCCGTGTTATTCTGCCGTGCGGAACGCATACTAGTGTGCCAAACGCATGCGCAGTACAGTATCTTGTCCATGGTACGGTACTGCGCACGCGTGCGGCACACTAGTATGCGTTCTGCCGGCAAAATAACAGGGCTCTTGTTGGGGATTGAGACTGAGGACATGAAATTTTCTTTGGTAGCATAACATTTCTGTTGTTTATCACGTGATTCAAACCTGTTTTTGTCTTCAACGCGGTATTATTGGTGTCACTGCGCAGTGTCTGGTGTCTGCAGGATCAGTGTCACGCGCACAGAGTTATCTGTGGTCACGCGTGTTATTTTGCCGGCAGAACACATACTAATATGCTGCACGCATGCGCAGTGGGGTATCATGACTGCATGATACCGTACTGCGCATGCGTGCGGCACATTAGTATGCGTTCTGCACAGCACAATAACACGGCCGTCGAAGTGTGTGGACTGTTGTGTATCGGAAGGGGTGTGTTTCTGGTTAAATTTTATACTAATTTGCTGTGTTTAAAATATTTTACACATTACTTTAATTTCCCAGAAATTAACTGGACTGGACAATTTTCAACTGCGCCCCTGGGGTCATGGATCCCACACTCTCAATGACATAATGCATGACTTTTCCTTTCTTTTGATTTTATGCTTACGTATGAGGAGGGAGCGCTGTCGAAACCTTACCTTACCTTAGATACCTTATATGGTCGGGACTTTATAAGGCATGCCAGGTGCCTGTCTTGCTCGTCGAGCTCAGGACGTGTTTCATTACAGAAGGCTAAGTTGGGAATGTGTACATATGCTCTGCCCAGAACTTATTGATACTGTTCTTGAAGGAGTTTGTCGAAGGTGACTCCACCACCCGTGCCGGGAGGCTGTTCCAGTCCGAGATTATGCATACTCCAAAGTGGTTCCTCCTTACTCTTGCAACTGCTTGAGGCTTCCCCACCTTGAAACAGTGCCCTCGAGCAAGTCTGCAAAGTATGGCAGCAGGCCAGTGTGCAAAGTATGGCATTTTCGACAAGATCTCGTCGGTGCGAGTGCCCTTGGAGACAGGAGCGAGTGGTGCGAATTTTATCAGCCTGGTGCGAATTTACAAGACTGGTGCGAGGAAGTTGACACTGAAAACTAAAAAAAAATGACTGAATAGTTAGGAAGACACAGGAGGGTGCTTTATAAAAAGTCCTTAACTAACTAATAAGAGAGGTAGTATTGCATCGTGTGGGTAGGACCGTAGGAATGTGTGCGTTTTTCTCCCTAGTATCTGGCACATTGGTGAGAATTTTTAGGCTGGTGGTGCGATAATTTTGGATGGCTGGTGCGACTCGTCTGGCCTGCTGCCATACTTTGCAGACTGGGCAGCAGGCCAGACGAGTCGCACCAGCCATCTAAAATTCTCGCACTGCCGGCCACCAAAAATTTGCACCAATCTGCCTTATACCAGTGGGAAAAATGCACCCATTCCTACCGACACAATGCCATGCTACCTCCCTTTTTGGGTTATATGGCGGGCGCCCTGTGTGGCCGGGCGCTACCTCAACTGGGAGAGATGAATTTGAGTACGCCCGGTGCTGTTGGCGTGGGATCGTCCCTATGCTTCCTGCCGGGTGTCTGAGCGGCAGTTCTCGTGGTGCCGCTCTCTGGACGCCAACTGGGTCTGTGAGTGCGTCGCCGGGGACCAGGGCGGTGATTTCTCCTGATAGCCCCGCTGCCTCCGTGGGCGGACCGAGCGGCGTCGCCGGGGCATCGGCCTGAGTGGTCCTGTCGGCGGTGTGGTGGGGAGCGCCGCCATGTGAGCCGATTGGGACGAGATCAAACTGAGTTGTGGCTGTGGAGGAGTGCCGTGCTCATTTTATCTTCGTGTCTGCAATCTGTACGGTTTTGCTTGCCGTGGTATTTTGGAATGTCCTATCGTTTTTACGTTATAATGTGTTGCTCCGCGTCCATGCCCGCCTTGGCATTATTTCAGGGATCCTGCGCTATAGGACCTAGTGTTGTAGGAAAGTCAATCAATCAATGTGTATGGATCCAGTTAGTTAAGGACTTTTTATGAGGTGCCCTACTGTGTCTTTATAACCATTCAGCCATTATATGTTTGGTTTTTAGTATCACCTTCCTTGCACCAGTCTCGCAAATTTGCACCAGGTTGATAAATTTGCACCACTCGCTCCTGTCTCCAAGAGCACTCGCACCAACAAGATCTTGTCGAAAATGCCATACTTTGCACACTGGCCCTCGAGTGGAGACTTCAGGAGGGTCCAGGAAGAACTCCTCTCTGGTCACCCCCAGCAGGCCGTGCATGAGTTTGTACACAAACAACATGTCACCTCTTTCACGTCTGTACAAGAGGAATGAAAGCTTCAGGGTACGGAGTCTCTGCTCATAGTTGAGGTTCTGTAGAGAGGGCACCAATCTTGTGCGGTGCTGCACTCTCTCCACCAGGAGCTGATCAGCCTTATTGAACGGACCCCACACCACGTTGGCATACTCCAAGTGTGGACACACTAGGGCCTTGTACAAAAGTGGGAGCACCTGTTGATCTATGTGAACGAAAGATCTCCTAATGACACCCAGACCCCTCAGGGGACCGATCTTCACTTGCCGGATTCGTCCGGCAAGTAAAGATTGGAGTAACAGGGAGTGACGCGCCTGCGGCCCCAGTCAGCCCTGGGAGGCATGTCGACGCATCACCGCGGACACATCATGTCTGGCTCTCCGGCGGCCGCCGCCTCTTCCGATCTCGGTCGGTTAGAGTCGGCGTCTGTCGTCGGCGGCTCTGGTGATGAGGTCCGCGGTGGTGCTGATGACTGCCTTACAGGCCCTTTGTTACCTGGTCAGTAACCGTATTGGATCGGGTCAGTTCTGTCCTGCACCTCCAAGTATGTAGCTCCTGTTTGTTTTTGTTTTCTTATTTTGTTGATTATTTTTAGTTCCTGTCCTCTTTTTACGCTTTAGTTATTGGTTCCACAGTTATTTGCCTTCTTCGGCATTTTAGGGGTGTAAGGCGCTCACTCGAGGCCTATCTCGAGCCCCGGCGACGAAGTTGACAGGATCCTGGGGGTTGAGGTCCCCCTCGGGCGGGTCAGTCCCGAGGGCTCCAACACGCTCCCTTTGGCCCAGATATCTCGATCCAACCGGTGGTAAGCCGTCCGTAGGTTGCCGCGGGCGGCCTAGCTACGTGGCATTGTCTACGAGCACTGTCGCTCGGTCCAGCTGGGCAGGGGGAATATGTTTTGGGCGTGCGGCGCGGCGCCCTTCGCAGTGGGGACTGTGATAGTTCTTGCCGGGCGCGACGCGGGGGGGGTTTCGGAAACCGTCGTTTTTCGAGACCCTAGCCTGTTGTGCGCGCCTGGTGGACCGCAGTCTCCGCTGTGTGAGGGCTGCCGCGTTTTGCTTCGTCCCGACTCATGGCCCTGCCGGCCCACTGGGCTGATGGCGTCAAGGGGGTGGGTGCGTTCTGATCGGAGGGGTTGTGTGAGTATCTCTCGCCCCTCTGAGACGGGCGCACCTGCCCCCATAGGCACTGTACCAGCCCCCCGGGTCCAGCTGTTGACAGCTGGCAACCCGGGGCGAAGGTAAATATCTCCTCCATGGCATCTTTACAAGCTTCAACCTCCTCTAATCAGACTGCACGGATTCCGACCTCTGCCACGACACAGACCACCCTGAGCTCACCCTCGTACACTGCCGATATGATGGATTTTATGGAAGCCAGACCCCCGCGCGGACTAGATCAGAGCAGGCTGGCTCCTTTACCCCTGTGTTGGACAAAACTTCTTCTAAGGTCCTGGTCCTCACTATGGATGAGGCTCGAAAAATCAATCCCTTTCAGGCTGTTCAGGCGTTGTCTAAATTTGGAACCACGACCCATGTCTATCGGCACTCCGCCACCAAATTGGATGTGACCATGTCTTCAGAGGAAGAAATGTGCAGTCTGTTGTCAGCTAAAAGCCTCTCATACCCAGGAGAAGGAGGCACCTTAGTTTCGATATCGGTGACAGTAGCTCTCCATCCGACAAAGAACAGCTCTACTGGTGTTGTAACTTGTCGGGAGCTCGCAGAGTCGACAGAACAGGACGTACTGAGTGGCTTGGATGAACAGGGGGTGACAAACGTGGGGAGAATGAGTAAGAGGCTTAACGGTGAGCTCGTAGCAACAAGCACTTTCGTCCTTACATTCAACACTAAGGAGCTGCCTCAAACCATCCGTGTAGGCTGGCTTTCCCTGCGCGTGCGTAGATTCATACCAGACCCAACGCGATGCTACCGATGCCACAGATACGGCCATGTAGCGAAGGCTTGTAGAGGACACGAGAAGTGTGGGAGGTGCTCGTTGGTAGGTCACGGCTCAGCGTCTTGCGAGGCTGACGTCCCTATGTGCGTCGGATGTGGTGGCGACCACGAGGCATGGTCGCGCAATTGCCCCATGTTCCTCTCTGAGCGGGAAAAGATGAAAGGTAAGGTCCCGGGAAGCTCTCCCAAAGAGATTGCAGCATCAGGAGATAGCCGCTGTGAGGTACCTGGCTTTCCCAAACCGTCTGGGATGGAAGAAACTACCGTGCCATCCTCTCCCTATCGCGACGCCCTTGTGGGCGGGCCTGAACGAGCGAGGTCGTCCTTCAATCTAGATTCCTCCCTGCGGGATATCATGCACTTATCGGTCCGGGATTTTATGAGCCTTTGCAGTGGGCGGGTGCCACAGCCAGTTAACTGCCCGACAAGTGGAGTTAGGACCACGGCTGAGAAGTGCATTCAAACTGACCCAATAGGGAACCCTGACGTATTCCCAGCAGCACCACTGCTTGGCGATCAGAGTGGGCACACAGCTGAGGACAAAGAAACTCATACATTTACATCTTGATACCGCCTGATGATGGTTGAATCAAACTATCTCGCACTTGTTTCTATTCCCAGCAGCGTTCACGATTAACTATGCAGTTTTGAAACCATCCCATTTTCTTAAAGTTTTGGTTAAGTTGTTATTGTGAAACGCAGCTGCTTTTTCTATCTCAATATATGCATTTAATTTTTTCATTGCCTCTATGGCTGGCGTGGTGTATGTTGTACCCAGTTTAGAGGTGGTTATGTATTGTTTCGCTTAGAGTATAATGACATTCTATGCTTTCTTTCCTTTGGTTAGACCAATTATCACATCACTGACGTTTAATAACAAAGGGATATCGGTATTAGGGCAAGCACGTTTGATCTTAGCGAACTCCCAAATAGGTTTCACGTCGTAGCAATTGAAAATTAAGTGTTTAAGTACATCGTTATGATTATATTTCGTGCATGTATCGGAATCTGTTACCCCTCTAACGTAAATATATATTTTTGTCGGAACCTACCAATGATGGATTTGGAATTGTAGTGATTACAACCTAGTTGATTTTTTGCACTGATATAGCATTTCATAAATACGTTTCTATTCCATATCCTTCCCCTTCCCATCGTATTTGGGCTGCTGGTGTTTGTTTTAGAAGTTGGTCCAGGTAATCAGTTACTATGTAGTACTACATGTTGAATGTCTGATTTAACGTCGCGTCATTTTTCAGGCATGGTATTCATGTGATTGAACGGTTGTGTTGCGAAGAACATGTCTTCTATATGGGGCAGCAAACTGGGCAAGCTTGCTAAGACTGTGGTGGAGAATTTACCTAAGGCGGGAGAGGCTGGAGCTGCTGCTCTTGCAGGGATCCCTCTTAAGAAGTCTTCAGTAGTGACATTCAAGGATTTCATAAGGCGTATATCGCTTTGTGAGAGTCAGGATGAAATCGAGGTGAGTTTTGATTTTGCACCACTGACACCGTTATTCGAACCAACATCCACTCCAGCAGAATGTGACTGTTGTGGCATTTATATGCAGAGTTATTGGTATAGAAGTGGTGTAGCTGTGAGCAACCAGATAAAGTCACAGCTACCTGGTGTGTTACCAGTGACTGTATAAGTGGTACCGTTTCGCCATCACTCGGTGGGTACGTGTCCACTCGCCAACGTGTAGCTGGTGCCTGGTAACGTGGGCGGGGGCGCTGCAGGCGATGATCCGGGCGGAGCTGGAGTCGCTGGACCAGCTGCTGGCCCTGCCCACCGCCGAGTGCACGGCGCGGGCTCAGGCGCTCAGCGTCGCCGTCTACTGCCACCTGCTGGGCTACGATGTCGGCTTCATTCGGATCCACGCCATCACGCTGGCCCAGCAAGGCTCGCTCCTACAGAAACGCATGGGTCAGTTCCTCTATCGTCTGGGGGATTTGCTCACATATATTTGTTTCCCGGTGGTGGAAGTTTTTTTCTGGGCTGTGACCGAAGTACTGTGTGATTTTTTAGATGTTTCTAATGATAAAAATGGGGAAATATTATCGAGCATTACGTTTGTATCAGGTTTTAAGTTTCGCCCTTTGTCAGAGTCGTAGTTTGCGCTACTGGGAGGTTTCAGCTTACGACAGCTTGCGGACACTGTTTTTTCTCTGAAAATAGAAGCAAACCACTGGGAAGTTTACATGTGTGCAGTGTCGATAGGCTGTAGCTGTTGGCTTAAGTTAACTGTTTGCCTCGACTACTGCATGGTCCCGAGGTTACCTGGTGTCGCTGCTGGTGCGGGTTGTTCTCCCGACAGTGGTGTGTGTGTGGCCCGCAGGTTACCTGGCGGGGTCGCTGCTGGTGCGGGTTGTTCTCCCGACAGTGTTGTGCGTGTGGCCCGCAGGTGACCTGGCGGTGTCGCTGCTGGTGCGGGTTGTTCTCCCGACAGTGGTGTGCGTGTGTCCCGCAGGTTACCTGGCGGTGTCGCTGCTGGTGCGGGTTGTTCTCCCGACAGTGTTGTTTTTATTTATTTATTTATTTATTCATCGTTGATGAGCAACAGGTAAACCCCAATTACAGCTCAAGTCACGCTGGTAAAACACACATATTTACAAAACACAATAAAAGAGATGATGTAAATAAGCGCTTAAATGACCGATGCTCATGTAACCCTTAGTGGGCGACCAATATCACAGCATGCATGAGCTTAAAATATCCGATGAGGTGAACATGGCATACACGAATGACTAAAATGTATTGTATGCCAATAATAAACGGCCATGGTCTAGATGTAAATTAAAAATTTGGGTAAACACATTGATAAATACATGATGAGATGATGAACAGCGCAATGGTATACGGTAAAAAAACATGATAAAACATAAAAACAAAACACGCATGAATCACTAAGGCATCTGTTTAACATACGTGCGTACCTGAGATCTGAACTGGCCAAAAGTGGATCTAAAAGGGTCTGCGCGTTGGCAGGCAGTGAGAAAAGAGTTCACTGCAGAGGCAGCACGACAGAACAGTCCAGATCTTATCGTTTCCACCCTGGCATATGGTACGTGTAGGAAAGTTCTATTTCCCACTCTCGTGTTTCGCGCAGGGACATGGAGTGGGAAGCTCCCGAGCAGGAGGGCAGAGTCCACATTGCCAGTGAGAATTTTGTGAGCGAAAAGAACATCGTACTGATATCTTCTATTTGCAAGACTAGTGATTTTGAACAATTTCAGAAGGTCTGTGTATGCCAAAGATGTTGGGGGAACGCGGGCCGTAGCAGCGAGCCAAATAAGAAATTTATGCTGAATTTTTTCGAGTCTGTCGAGATGTGTCCTGGCAGCTCCCCCCAGATGATGCAACCGAATTCTAAAACGGACCTGATGTTGCCGAAATATGCTGCCAGAAGAGGTTCTGGTTTCAGTCCTCCCACTGCATGGTTCGACTGGAGAGTCCTGATCATCACGCCCAATGCTCTGTTCGCCTTGCTAATAGTCGTGTCAATGTGTTCGCTGAAAGTCAATTTTGTATCAAGCCACACGCCGAGATCGCGAATTTTGGTAACGTTTTCTAAAGCAGTACTTTGAATTTTGTACGTGGCTTGGATCGGTTTTCGCTTCAGGGTAATCTTAAATGATTTGCATTTATCAGGATTCAGCTTCAACTTCCAATCGTTGGACCATTTAGCCAAAGACGTGAGGTCGGCCTGGAGCAGTTCTGTGTCCTGGACAGAGACTATTTTGTGGTAAATTTTGACATCGTCGGCAAAGAGAAGACAATTCGTCTGGATTTTGTCCGAAAGATCGTTCACAAACAGAGCAAAGAGCAATGGTGACAGAATACTGCCCTCAGGCGTTCCAGAACGTACTGGAGTCCAGTCTGAACATTTTCCGTTCACGATGACGCGTTTTTTTCGATCAGTCAAATATGAGGAAAGCCAGTTCAGGGCGTCACCGGTAATTTGGTATGAATTTCTGAGTTTATAGACCAGAAGTTTGTGGTTTACGCTCTGAAACGCCGCGGAGTAGTCGGTGTATATGACGTCTGTTTGGTTGCCAGAAGCGATTGATTCCCACGCCGTTTTTAGAAGGCAAGCTAAATTTGTGTCACAAGAGCGACGTGGGAGAAAGCCGTGCTGTTTGTCGGTCAGGACAGGTCGAACATGAAGAAGTAATGCGTCACATACACACCTCTCCAGCAACTTACCAAACAGCGGGAGCAATGAAACCGCACGATAATTTGAAGGACATTTTTTGGAACCTTTTTTGTGTATCGGGACAATGTTGGCCTCAGCCCACCTGCTCGGGAACACACCCTGACACACTGACTGGTCAAAGAGTATGCGTAATGGGACTACCAACTGTTCTGCGTGCGGCCCGCAGGTGACCTGGCGGTGTCGCTGCTGGTGCGGGTTGTTCTCCCGACAGTGTTGTGCGTGTGGCCCGCAGGTCACCTGGCGGTGTGGCTGCTGGTGCGGGTTGTTCTCCCGACAGTGACGTGTGTGTGGCCCGCAGGGTACCTGGCGGTGTCGCTGCTGGTGCGGCCCACGGACGAGCTGGCGGTGCTGCTCATCAACACGGTGCTCGGCGATCTGCGCAGTACACACGTGCTGGTGGTCTGCACCGCGCTCAACATGGTCTGCCACCTGGTCACTGCCGAGAACACCGCAACCTTCATGCCGCCCGTGCTCGAGAAACTCAAACACAGACAGGTAGGCACGAATGGGATCCCGTGAATGGATGTTCTGGGCTTAAGCATCCAAATGTGTGCCCGGTCATACATATTATCCTTACCATGAATGCTGCACATTGCCAGAGAAGAAATTATTTTCTCATATGGCACCAGCCTGACAAAGGTAATCAAGTTACCCGAGAAGCTATTGTTGACGGGGGAGGCAATCATTGTTTCTATTCTATCTGCCTCTTCTTGCTCTCCCATTCCATGCGCTGGCTCCTGATTTTCGTTTATAAATGCTCTATATTTTTTCTTACTGCTTGAAGTGACGCGGGAAGCCTTACTCGGTTGCTTAAGACTTAACAGTGTGACAAAAAACGCGGGCCCCAACTTTGGATAGGCATCACGTCAAAATTGTACGATTTGGTGTTAAATGGCGTATTGTATGCTTAGAGCAATTGAGCAAAATAAAATTATTTTGGGCCTTCTCTTTTTATTTCTTTAGGCTACCATATATTCTAGCTGCTTGTGATATGGAGATAGATCTCAGATTTACAATCCATGACTGCCTGTGAATTTCGATTCAAGTTCACTTCAGGTCAGGTCACCAGGTCTGATCGAGGACTTCACCTCAAAAATGTTTGAAGTGTCTCAATGTGCTTATGTAAGAATCACTGCACGTAATAAGGCCACCGAGTACCAGAATATGTGGTAACGGAATTGTTTTATATTGTTGACCCGGGGTCAGGTACTTGCCATGAAACCCAGGGGCCAATACGAAAATGTTGAACTGTCTGTTTTTTTTAGTACATGCGACTCAAATCCACTTTCAATTCTCGACGCCATTCTTTCATGACCCATTTCCCGGGTGTAAGGCGAACATGACCCGAGGCCCTTGTCAAGGTCAAGTCAAGGCCGAGCAAGCATTTTCATTATTTAACCAACAACGTTCGGCTGAACGAAGATAGAGCTTTCGTTTTACAGTCTCTGTCTTTGTATTATCACTGCTAGTCTATAGATGTGCATCATGACCATAACAGGTTTTATTCCGTTTAATTCGTTGAGCTGAGGTCCGTTCAACCTTTGAATTTGACCTAGCATGGTAGAAATGAAAATCCTTCGATTCACATGGGCGAGATGATTACAATGGTGTCTCAATAATTGCTGCATCTCGTTTGGTTCGAAACCCTTCAACACTGGTGACGCATGTTCTTGACTTTGATTGACCTTAACGAATACCTTGCCTGAACATGGCAGGTACTATCGATTTGTCTTTTCACCAGCTTTCAAATAGCCGTGAAAGCAATTTTCTATATTGCATCTTAGGCCGGCAAAATCGTGGCTATAGAAACCGTTCGTGATGTTTTAACGGGAATGTATATACCAGAGTGTGATCTCAGTACCTATCCTACAATGCCCTAGGCTTTGTCATTTCTCAAAATTCGATTACCTGGCGATGAAAGAGCAATGTGAGCGGTTTGGAATGGTGTGGGAAAGGGTTTCTAACTATTTTAGCTCCTGATATTTATGAGGTTTTCTTAGAACACCTCGTTTCAGTAATCTCACCCATTTTGGCCTCTAGTGACTGCGATATTGACTTAATTGAAATTGTCCGAAATAACCTCGGTTGTATTTGGGGTGGGCTTTCTATCTTTTTCCGCAACTTCTTAGAGCTAAGTTGACAAGATGTTTAATGACGTTCCTCCTCGAATCCTGGATATAATACACTGCGATTATATATTCGGGCACTGTCCTTCATCAATAAATATGAAACAATGGGTAAAATCACAAATTCTTGGTCATAGTGTACCAAGACCTCGAATTGTGGTGCTATGTGCGTGGTGGCTATGTTTACCGACAGTGCGCGACATGGGTTATGTGCGTGGTGGCTGTGTTTTCCGATAGTGCGCGACATGGGTTATGTGTGTGGTGGCTATGTTTACCGACAGTGCGCGACATGGGTTATATGTGTGTTGGCTGTGTTTTCCGACAGTGCGCGACATGGGTTATGTGCGTGGTGGCTGTGTTTTCCGATAGTGCGCGACATGGGTTATGTGTGTGGTGGCTATGTTTACCGACAGTGCGCGACATGGGTTATATGTGTGTTGGCTGTGTTTTCCGACAGTGCGCGACATGGGTTATGTGTGTGGTGGCTGTGTTTTCCGACTGTGCGTGACATGGGTTATGTGTGTGGTGGCTGTGTTTTCGGATAGTTCGCGACATGGGTTATGTGTGTGGTGGCTGTGGTTTCGGATAGTGCGCGACATGGGTTATGTGTGTGGTGGCTGTGTTTTCCGACAGTGCGCGACATGGGTTATGTGTGTGGTGGCTGTGTTTTCCGACAGTGCGCGACATGGGTTGTGTGTGTGGTAGCTATGTTTTCCGACAGTGCGTGACATGGGTTATGTGTGTCTGGAGCCGCTCGTTAGGCGGCGTGTAACGCTGTGTTCTGTCGGCGCAGCCGGCGGTGCGCGACAAGGCGGTGCGGGCGCTGCACAGTCTGCTGCAGCAGGCGCCGGAGCTGTTGCCGCAGCAGCTGGAGGCGGTGGAGGCGGCGCTGCTGGACCGCGACCCGGCCGTCATGGCCTCGGCCGTTCAGCTCTGTCTCACCTTTGCCGCCGTGCGTACTGCACCGCCTGGTACTGAAGCGGTATCGACCCTGGCGCGTCAGCATACCCACCGACTAACCCTGGTTTCACTTAATTCTTACTCTCCTGGTTTGTGTTTGAAATAGATGACGGGCTCTGGAGGGCGTGTGTATTCAACCACTGCTCTCGGATTGGAAGCCATTTTAATGCAAGTAAGCATGTAGTATTGAAACTGTCGTAGTCGTTGGCATTGAGGTTCACCGCAACCGAATAGTGCTAAGCATCTTGCAAAGTATATAGCAACCGATTCCTGCTAGGTATGTTGCAAAATAAAGGCTATAGCCAACATTGCACAGTAGGTTTATCGATATAAATATCGAGCTCACGTTAACGGCCGCGTTCCGAAGAAATACTTGAAAAGCGGAGGGTCTTAATCCGCAACAGTTACATCATCGTATAAACCACTTAAAAAATGTTGTTGTCGGCATAGGATGTGTACGAGATGGATGGGTTTGAAGTTTTTGAATTATGACCTTCCCTATAAACTGCGCCGCCCAATGTACTCTTAAGCTGAATTATATAGAAGTAAAGTTAACTTTTGCGACCTTCGTAACTCTGGTTTTGGATCATTCCGGGCTATAATGCTAATTGTCACTGAATGTACTATTTTGTGTATTTGCAGTTAAACCCAGCGCCCTTCACCCACCTGACTTCGAGTCTGATGACGATCCTCGGTCAGATACAGAGTCGGAAGCTGCCGCCCGACTTCGACCACAAGGGCGTGCCGGCGCCTTGGCTGCAGTGTTCGCTCATCAGGTGGGCTCCCAATCATGTACAGCGTCCGGCGCTTGTCGCTGGTCATAGTACAGTCTCCCTTACATTCTGACGACAGTACCTATATAGCATAATAATGCTATGATACATATACTAGGCGTGGGAACTAGATGAGATGGGCGGCGGTGGCATGCTGGCACGTGGCTGTTTCTGTAGCGATTGATCGCCGACCGTGCTGCTCGGCAGGCTGATCTCGTTTCTGTGCCCGGACGACTCGGGACTGGCGGACACCTTCTCCCAGTTCCTGCTCACTCAGCTCAGCGCCGGCCTGCCCAGCACCGCTATGGGTTTCGCGGTGCTGTGCGAGTGCGTGGCCGCCGCCGCCACGCTGCCGCCCGGTGCGCGGCCGCCGGTACCGCCGGTACCTGGCGAGGCCGGCGGCGGCGGCGACGCGCCCTCTGACGCCGGCCTGCACGCGGCCGCGCTGCGCTGCGCCGGTCTGATGGTACGCAGCGCCACTGCCAACGTGCGGTACGCCGGTCTGGCGGCGCTGTGTCGCCTGTGTGCCGCCGGCGCGGCGCGGCCGACTGGGCCGCTGCAGCTGGCTGTGGTGCAGTGCCTGCGCGACCACGACGAGACGGTGCGACTGAGCGCGCTGCAGCTGCTGCATGACGTGGCGTCGCCGGAGAGCGCGCCGGCCGTCTGCGCGCGTCTGCGGGAGGCGGCGCGCGCTGCCGGCCGCCCGGAGGTGCGCGCGCTGCTGCGGGGCCGCGCGCTGCGGCTGGCCGAGCGGTTTGTGTGGCGGCGTCCCGCGCTGCTGTCGGAGCTGGCGGCCTCTCTGGAGGAGGAGCCGGACGGGAGCGCTGCCGACGCCGCCGCCGCGCGGCTGCGGAGCCGGCTGGCCGCCGCCCAGGACGACACTAGCGACGAGGCGCGGCAGCTGTGCACCCGGGCGGCTGAGTTCTTCTGCGACATGCTGTTGGACGGCACGACTGGCAAGGGTCGGCTGCGTGCGCTGGCGCTGTGGACGGTGGGTGAGCTGAGCCTGGAGTCGGAGCGGCAGGAGCGGCTGGTGTCGGCGCTGAGCGCGCGACTGCCGGAGCTGGCGGCCGAGGAGCCGGAGCTGGAGCCTGCCGACTCAGACGACCCGGCCACTCCGCTGCAGCAGCACCTGCGCTGCCTGGAGAGGACCATCTGGCGGACGGCCGGAGACCTGCCGGCGGACTGTGAGGGCGTGCTGTCGGCGGCGCTGCGGCCGCTGACTGATCACGCCGACCCGGCCGCCGCCGACCTGGCGCGCTCCTGTCTGGCCCTGCTCGGCGACCGGACGCGGCTGCGCCGCGTGGTCGACACCTACACCGCTCTGCTGGACGGCAGGCTCTCGCCCGACTTCTCACTCTCGTTTGCTGACGCCTGGGTGTCGGAGGCGCTGGACTCGGGCGCAGCCGTGTTGCAGCCGCCGATGCCGGCCGCCGCCGCTGCCGCAGGCTCAGCCCGCGGCAGTGCGGCGGCCGCCTCCGGCAGTACCTCGCCCACCAGGGACCCGGGCAGTCCGTTTGAAACGCTCAGTCCTCTACCTCTGCCAGCTTTGTAAGTACGGACCGGCGTAGACGAATGGGTTCATTGCGCATTTTTGCAACAACATAGTTATAGTTAATAACATTCATTGATATTATAAACATTTACTCCGTGCCCAGTGAAAGGTTGAGAACGGGGATTGCTAACTACCGCGTCCAGATAGTCTCAGGTGTGTACAGGTTCGTCGCCAAGGAATTTTACTGGGGGACGAATCACGGACTGGCGCACATTTATGTAAATTCACGCAGGTAACTGAGAAAAAATTAGTCACGGTCCAAAGTTTCGGGAGGACGTCCCCCAGATTGCCGAGTAGGGTAGATGCGTCCCCCTCCGCTTTCGACACCCATGGGTGTATGTATGCCGTAAAAACCATCTAACGATGATGTGGAGGATTTCCTGCTATCGTTGAGTATGCGGCTGTGGAGCTGCGGCCGGTGGTTGGTGGATGTGCGGTAGGGGTGACCGGTCGTTGTTGCCGCTGCAGTCTGGCGGAGGACGGACCGTCGCCGCCGACGGAGGAGCCGCCGCCTGTGTGGACGCTGCAGGGCCGGGCGCGGGAGCCGACAGTCGCGGCCAGCCAGCCGGCGCCGCGCCTCCCGGCCGAGGTGGCCGGGGAGGCCAGCTGCGACGCCGACCTGCAGGAGGTGGAGCAGCTCTTCCCCAGGAAGGACTCGTCATGACGCCACTGCTGCGCTGCTGGCAGGCCTGGGATTGTGTTCATTCGCGTGCACCGCTCACCCGCTGGCTGAATTGCAGCCAGAGCTTTGTACTGCGGTTTTATGGCTCGGCTAAGACTGGACCGTCAGAAAAGTGTCGAATTTTCAAAAAGTAATTCCTTTGTCGTTTCACTTGAGGTGGCAAAATTCTCGTTTCTCGTGCTTCTGGGTTCTCTCGTTTCTCTTTCTCGTGCGTGTAGGATTATTTTTCTGTAGCAGCCTTGGATATAATGATCGGCATTATCTGACAGTCTGTTAATGCGAGCACCACGGGCGAGCAGGTTTGCATATGTCGATGCCTCGTCGACTGGGTAGTGCTGCTCTTGTAAAATAATGGTACGTGACGCGGTGTTTGCGCGATTTTTTGGAGGACACTTTTGTGTTGCTCATAACTCACCTGCTTAGAAAGTGAGTTAGGCTTTCATATCTCAGGAACGGAAATGAGATGAATATTATCGAGACATTTTCAAACGTGTGTCGATTTCATGATCCAGAGGATGTCTTAAATTCGGTACGTTTGTGGCATTTGTCATGGGAGTGACGAAGGCCTCAGTGAGATGTCTTTCCTTCAGTACTGGAGTTTTTTACCGCCGGTTCTCGTAGTCTGTGTTCCAAGTAATCCTGATTCAGCGATTGAAACCAGCGTATTTGTACAGCTCATATATTGAGAATGTTCATCCATTATCATGTCCAGTCTTGAATAAGTATGTCGTGTATGTACATAATTCCGTCCCTGAAGAGGCTGGCTGCTTACCTTTGCTGCGTCAATCGGCAGTGGGTTCGATATCAAGACGATGTTGTACCGTGTTTAGCCATGAGAACCTCATTTAGAGGCTTGCAAGCCATGATTTCAGAAACTAGCTTCTAAACGCGTGTGACATCAGCAAAGTGGCTTCAGTTTTAAAAAATCGACGAAAAGTTCGGAGGCATCGCGGGCGCCCAGTTCTCGGAGGAATAAATGTGTACTACTATGAAGTCATACTC
Source organism: Lepas anatifera (assembly GCA_034440635.1). Taxonomy (NCBI): domain Eukaryota; kingdom Metazoa; phylum Arthropoda; class Thecostraca; family Lepadidae; genus Lepas; species Lepas anatifera. The sequence continues at coordinate 107,792 of JAOTON010001552.1, read as the reverse complement.
TGCGGAAATAAAACATAAAGAGACGGAGGCAATATCTAAACTGAGAGGGGACTCCAGACCAAGATACTTTTACCACTCCGGACCAGGAAATAAATATTGGATAGGTGGTAGTAGACCGGTTCGATAACTACCCAGTTCGGCCGTATACCCGACGAGGGGAGCAGCGTTTATTTTATAACGGAGACCGGTTTGCGTGAGGTGGTACCCCACAGTCCCTATATTCATGGCGATACATGGATGTCAAACAGCCATCGATGTAGCCAGCACGAGGCGGTCGGGGCCTTCGGTCTACTGGGCTACTGAGCGGCCTTCCCAGAGAAGTCAAACGTCCGGGACACGGCCACGGGTCCAGAAACAGCATCTGTATTGTCCAGTGACCAAACCTGACTTTAAAAACACCAGTGACACAAACCTGCCCCGCAGGACGCGGCGCCGGGAGAATGGTTATTACCTGAGTGGAAAGACTGTCTTCGGACGATTTATGAACGCTATAGTTTGCCACAATGTTTGTCCGCGTCCGCCATTCTAATTGAAGTATTCCCAAGAGTCAGGGAAACGAACATTAAGATTTGCGACAGTCCCTTACGACGGAAAAGGCCGGCGTATTGCCGGGAGACAATGCGAGGACGCCCGAATGTTGTCCTGGAGTTTGAAAGCTGCTTCAGGCATGCGGAGACCCCGATCTGCTAGAGATCCCGCCGCGCGCGTGGAATAGGAGGGGCCAGAGGGCCTGGCCCCCACTTTTCATTGAAAAATCCCGAATTCAACCAGATTGGGGACACCTGTGCAGCCCGCGGGTGCGAAAGGAAACAACGGGCCCAAATTCGATTAGTTTTTATTTTAGAGATGGAAGTTAAAAAAATAAAGTGTATTCAACATACCCCAAGACCCCATGACGGAAACAAAGCTATCAAGCACGCCGTGGAGTTTGAACTGGAGCTGCCCCAGCAGGCGCCAGCACTGAAATGGGAGATGTTTCATTTGAGACCAGGGTCCAGTGCCGTCCAGCACACTCTAAGCGTGTTGGGTCCCTCCAGCAAACGTGCCCATAAACACTTGTCAGTCACAAGCACTTGAAGGATGCGGAGCATTGAAGCCATTTCTTCTTTTATTTCTACTCATATGGACCCGTTGGGTCACGACAATACACGTCAACGACAATTTGTTGTACTTAAGATAAGGGAAATGCTATTTTTAGCTTGGATTTCATCGTCCGCCAACATCCCCGCATTGGATTCCACAGATATCTATCAGAAACAGCTATTGTTCTCAAAAAAATCAAATGTTCTCGAAAATACTCGAAATAGCATTCCCCTTACTATCACAAGCTCACGTGGCGAACTTTCATCGCTTCAACAATGTAATTCCGCACTCAATCCCAATTTAACGTTCCCTGAGGAGTAAAATAAGTAACGAACAGCCAAAGTGAGTGTGCTGGTCGTTCCAAACGGAAAGACATCAACTGGCGATGCGCGTTAGATCTCGAGAACTCATTTGTTCAAGCGCTACGGAATGGAACCCTCTAGACTGGCGCGGTATTCACTTGTGCGGAAGTCGCGGCAGAAGGTGGAAAACGTAATGTACAAAACGAGTGGTCAGGTCACTGACCCTTAAAATCATGTCGGTCGGGCGTCAGCAGTATACTATAAGGCATGTCCGTAGGCCATTCTCAGTCTTCGAACAGTCGCAACAGCATCCCTCTAAGCTGCGTAACGGCGCAGGTCTCCTGCTACCCTTCACTTTCTAGGCACTCCAGCACACCTGGAATAACATTCAACCCACAACAGCGTTCCACACAAGGAACAAGTTAGCTTCATCTGGCCGATACTCGCTGCTCAGTGGCGGGGGTGATGTGAAGATCGGACTGGGGGTGAGTTTTGCACTGTTTTCTTTGTCGCCTCACTCCATCATGAGAAATAAGACTGTTAACATTGCACATAGCAACACTTAATGGGCATGATTCCATAAAAAACAACGTCGTTCCTCTCACAGTAACTGGCAAATCAAGCGGCCTCAAGGCAGCGTGGATCTGAGCCACATACATGAAGCGTACGAGCTAACATCGGCCGCGCTTTCCGGCCCAGCCACTCTTTACTGGCAGCGTTCGCTCAGCTCCTGTTCAGTCTGCTGTATGTGAGTCCGCTTAACACCCACGGGGCACAACGTCTGTAACGCACTACATAGTGTTGATGCTTTGCGTGGCTGGACCGTGAGCGGAAAACTGGTTGAACGATCGATACTTTGTGACAAAACCAGTCCTCACATCAGGAAGACCCTCATAACGTCCGTTTATACACGAGCATCCATGAAAACCGGCTGATCGTTCCCGACCAGCCAAAACCCTTCATTCCTACCAAAATGATATCATTGCCAGTAACATGTGCACTACTGGCCGTCGAATGTCTTTAAAAAGACTGGAAATGCCCCAGGGGTGGGTGAATTCGTAGATTCTGGAGTATCACTACATATAAACTGTTAACTCTTACACACACAGCCAGGAGTGGAACTGCCAAATTACAGCCCTGGAAATATCCCCATGTCTGCAGGGTAAGCATGTGGAAGACACAGTGGGTTGTATCGGCGCCGGCAGTCAGCTGCTGCCGCGCCCGCCGGCCCGGCCACTACCAGCGGGTCAGACTGCCGTACTCGTCCTTCATGCGAGGCCGCAGCTGCGCCTTCAGCGCAGTCACGCGCGCGTCCCGCACCACGTGCGGCAGCGGACGGTGCACCTGCAGGAAGAAGATGTTGGCGCGCGACAGGTCCACCGAGCAGGGTCGTAGCCGGGTGTAGACGGCGGCGGTGGCGCCACCGGACCGGCCCGGCGGCGGCAGCACGCAGCGCTGGAAACGCCGCCAAGGTTAGCCGCAGTTAGCCGGAACTGAACCACGGCCGGCTCACAGCCATCCAGCAGAATCAGCGACTCGCAACAATAGCTCCGCACAGCAGCCAATGTTGCCAAGGCGACAGGTATGCATCAGTCGGCTACTGTCCACAGCTACCGGGCATCAGCGCCGCGCCGCCAGCTGCGGGTTAGCGGCCCGTGCCTCAGTCTCGGCAGTCGATCCATGCCCTACCCCGAGCAGCAGCAGCTGACCGGACACTAAACCTGAACAGCTGATCCCTATCTCTGGAAATCTGGCACAAGCCTTAACCTGAGCAGATGGTCAGCCTCATACTCCGAGCAGCTGGCCGGACCCATACTCTGAGCAGCTGGCCGGAATCTTACCCTGAAAAGCTGGCCGGACACTTACCCTGAGCAACTGGCAGAACCCATACTCTCAGCAGCTGCCCGGACCCCACCCTGAGCAGCTGGCCGGGCCCTTACCCTGAGCAGCTGGCCGGGCCCTTACCCTGAGCAGCTGGCCGGGCCCTTACCCTGAGCAGCTGGCCGGGCCCTTACCCTGAGCAGCTGGCCGGTGCCGGCCGGGGCGGGCTTGTTCACCAGGCCGTGCAGCACAGAGTCAGTGACCCACTCGCAGAAACGACGCTGCCAGCCCAGGTACCGCACCAGGTAGCGCCGGTACGACAGCGCCGTGTCCACCCGCATCACCTGCGGCCGAAGGACACGGACGGTCAGGGACCACCCGTGGTTACAGACGGCACCGGTACGACAGCGCCGTGTCCACCCGCATCACCTGCGGCCGAAGGACACGGACGGTCAGGGACCACCCGAGGTTACAGACGGCACCGGTACGACAGCGCCGTGTCCACCCGCATCACCTGCGGCCGAAGGACACGGACGGTCAGGGACCACCCGTGGTTACAGGTAGCACCGCCAGAGCAGGGGGCGCTCCGAGCGTGACACAGATGGAGTGACTGAGGCACCCTAAGACCCCAGAAGCACAAGGTTAGACTGACTTATTTGCGGGCCAGTGAAAACAGCAGGGCTTTAGCCATGCCCAAGGAATTAGAATAAGTCGAGCTGAAATACAGCAGCAAAGAGATTCACGAACCCCAAATTGTTCCATGATACTACAGAGGTTAACCCTAGTTTTATATCACTGACCCTAGTGCGTTGTTTAAGAGTGTGGTGACTTTTACCGTAGGCCTCCCGGTTCGACATGTTTTATTCTACACTTGTGTGAAGACAGTTCTAACGCGCCCTTGCATAATCTTCCTACAAAGGTAGATCCAAGATCAAATAACTTGTGAAGCTTATAGACGCACCAACCGTCTAGGCCATATGCCGTCACGAATCCTATCCCCATTGAAAGGGATGCCGGGGAACAAAATATTTGTCTTCCCGCTCAGGGAACCTCCGGGACCTTACACTGAACCAGGCTTGAGAACAATAGTACACTAATCCACATCACCTGGTAAGTCCAATAAAGTAGTTGCTAATGATCGTAGTAGTAACTAGCAGCACCAATGCAGAGAAGGCGTTTCCACAAGCGAGAACATTTACCGAAATCTTGGAAAACAATTTGGCGGTGGAGCATCATACACACAAGACATGTTGTCGGTGAAAGAGTCATAATCGTTTTGTTTCATTTACATTTTTGCGGGAGGGTGCTTCGGATAAATATGTTTGGCGCACAATTTTTAACAAAGCAAAGAAAACTAAACAAAGTCACCCTTTTGGAAAAGCTGAGTAAAATCGGCTGAATAAGGAGAGGTAAGGCTGAAATGGAACCGACTGGTTCCGCCCGTGGCTGCTTTGGAGCGTTTGAAACCAGTCAGCTTAACGCTCAACAAACGCATTAGACAAACAACTGAATACTATTAGCACGCAAGATACCTTTACTTAAAGGTACATTCAAGAGGGATTCCTTCACGCCCGAGTGACGTCAGACGGGCGTGGAGGAATTCCTTCACCATTGAGCCGTGTGTTAAACTGCCACTAATTGCGCTTCCCGCTTACGAATTTGTGAGAATACACGGTAATCAAGTTTATCCCAAATACAATGAATGAACATTTCATTTTCGATTCTGGGCCTTTTTGCAAAAATTTGGATATTTAATCATTTAATTTTCCCATGTTATATGCTACGAGGTGTGACGTCACATCAGGTGGTCTGCGCTTGCTGTTGGAGGAGGGCTGATTAGCACGGACAAGCACGTGAAAAGCAAATTAATAATTCTGCACAATTCATGGTTTAAAAAATACGTGAATGAAAATGTATATGTTGGAGAAAGTACTAAACGAACTGATGAATTTGTCACACCGTTCAAATAATAGAAAAATAAAAATCCAGCCACGCGAGTTTTAACCAACGGATCAACAATTCGGACGCAAAGACGCAAGCAACTCTTAGGGTTCTACACGTGAGCTATCCTTTCTGCCAGAGACAGCATATTTAATCGCACAAGCTATGCAACTGGACAAACTTGCCAGATGTCAATAAGTCAAACATTGGGCCCCAAGGTTCTAAGAGTGAGTGAGACCTCACCTTGGCAGGGCAGAGCATTTTGGCGCCGTCGCAGGTAGTCTCGTAGATGACATGGACGACACGCCCCTCGCCAGGCGCGTTGTCCGATGCATCCCAGCGGGGACTGTCGGAAAACGCACGATTAATAGTGTTGTTGGGGCTCTACTTTTCGAGGTGAAGCCACTAGACCTGCACTGGTGACCTGAACTGAGATGACCCAACTTCAAACTTTTGGGAAAAGTTGCAGCGTTGATCAAGTATAAGGGTTGCCAAGTACGATGGCGCGAAGCACCACCGTTTTTTACTTTCACGGGAAAACCCTTGCCCACCGGGGCAAGGGTTTGGGACGCAAAATCAGTGTGTTTCGCCAAAAAATCGGTCAAACTTTGTAAGAGTGCTTCGAATGGCCATTACCTTTACCAGATCAGAAGCGGTTTGAAACTGGTCATATTCCTAGCGCAGAACAGGGCCGGGAGCAGCGGGCTACTCACGGCTGCACTGGCCGCTGAGTCGACTTAGGTCCCGGCTTGCGTCTGCCTGGAACCGGTTTGTACGACTTCTTGCGCGGCGGCAGTGCGACCTCTGGCGTCAGGACTGGAGGAGGGGTGTCGGACCGACCACCGTCCCTCTCTGTTGACGTGGCGGCTGGCGAGGTCGCACGACGCTTGCTGGGCGGCGGGGGTGACCGCGAGGTGGCTGGGGTTCGACGTTTGGCGTCCGGACGAGCGGACTCCCGGCGAGCCGCTGCACTGGGGGGCACCACCTCTCGGCGAGCCGCTGCCTTTCGACGCAGCGCGACCGGCTGTGCCGCCCCCACATTAGCAGTTTCCAGCGGGCCATTACAAGGAGCAGCAGCCGCTGTTGCCCCCTTACGAGTTGCAACACTCTCGAGCGCCCCCTTATGAGTTGCAGCAGTCCCGGGAGTTCCCTTACGAGTTGCAGCAGTCTCAGGCGCTCCTTTTCGAGTTCCAAAAGTTCCAGGCGCCCCCTTACGAGTTCCAACAGTTCCAGGCAGCCCCTTATGAGTTTCAACAGTTTCAGATGCTAACTTACGAGCCGCAGCATTTTCAGGTGTCCCCCTACCAGCAACAGCAATTTCAGGTGTCCCCTTAAAAGGTACGGAAATTTCAGGTGTGCCCTTACGAGGAACGGCAGTTCCCGGCCTTTGCTTCTGCGCTGAAGCCTTACGCGCCCCTCTCCGTGGTACAGGAGCCTCAGATGCCCCCTTGGAAGATGCAGGAGTCTCAGGCGACCCCTCGTGTGGCGGAGCTGTCTGAGGTTCTTTTTCGTGGCGTGAAGTGGCGTTCGGTGTCGCCCCTTCACGGCGGGGCACAGCAGTTGGAGGCGGCGCCCGGGGCAAGGTTGTTGGAAGCACTGTCTGGTCGCGAGCTGCTGCGTTCAAAGGCGTCGTACCTGCCTCCGGGACGGGGGCCATGGCGATTCTATCGGCTCCTCCTACAGAAAACAGAAAATTCATCAGCGGGATAGTTGAATATCTGGGAGGAGTTTTGCAACCCAATTCACGGAATATAGCTTCGTAATGTGCCATGGTGTGACCCTGTAACTTACCTTGAGACCAGGAGGTGCAATTTAATTTTTGCACCTCCTGAGAAAATAAGGTCTAAAGAGAGAAAATAATGTCCGTGACCTGTATCATTTTTGTAAATGCCAAAAGTTTCGAACCTAAAATGAAAGCTCCTCATGATATAATCATCAGCTTATGTGCGTCATCAATGTTTTACACAGTAGCAAAAAGATCATGCATGAGTAGCACCAGGTATTCTACAGCTGAACTTCGCGTCAAGTGCAAGGTAGCTCTCGCTACGCTTTGTCAGCACCGGACAGAAATATGTTTGGAAACTATAGTTTCAAAAGCTACTATAGTTTCAAAAGCTATTTATGTTTAGTTATCATTTACTGAGAAAAACTCCTTTGAAAATTCACCTGGATCCTGACTCAGGTAAGGGATTACGTTAAAGAAGGACAACAATTACCAAAGATGGGAAACTAATTTTCCTTTTTGACCCAGCCTAGATAACAAAACTCTTTGTGTCTAAAAGACAACAAACATGAATAAATTTCCTGTTCTGGGTACAAGTGCGAACTCTACTGACTCTGATTCAAAGCATGCAACCCATCACCGGCAATACAGACAGTGGCGGCACCAGCGACACGACAGACAGCGGCGGCACACCGGCACCAGCGACACGACAGACAGCGGCGGCACACCGGCACCAGCGACACGACAGACAGCGGCGGCACACCGGCACCAGCGACACGACAGACAGCGGCGGCACACCGGCACCAGCGACACGACAGACAGCGGCGGCACACCGGCACCAGCGACACGACAGACAGCGGCGGCACACAGACACGACAGACAGCGGCGGCACACCGGCACCAGCGACACGACAGACAGCGGCGGCACACCGGCACCAGCGACACGACAGACAGCGGCGGCACACAGACACGACAGACAGCGGCGGCACACCGGCACCAGCGACACGACAGACAGCGGCGGCACACCGGCACCAGCGACACGACAGACAGCGGCGGCACACAGACACGACAGACAGCGGCGGCACACCGGCACCAGCGACACGACAGACAGCGGCGGCACACCGGCACCAGCGACACGACAGACAGCGGCGGCACACAGACACGACAGACAGCGGCGGCACACCGGCACCAGCGACACGACAGACAGCGGCGGCACCAGCGACACGACAGACAGTGGCAGCACACCGGCACCAGCGACACGACAGACAGCGGCGGCACACCGGCACCAGCGACACGACAGACAGTGGCGGCACACCGGCACCAGCGACACGACAGACAGCGGCGGCACACCGGCACCAGCGACACGACAGACAGTGGCGGCACACCGGCACCAGCGACACGACAGACAGCGGCGGCACACCGGCACCAGCGACACGACAGACAGCGGCGGCACACCGGCACCAGCGACACGACAGACAGCGGCGGCACACCGGCACCAGCGACACGACAGACAGCGGCGGCACACCGGCACCAGCGACACGACAGACAGTGGCGGCACACCGGCACCAGCGACACGACAGACAGTGGCGGCACCAGCGGTACGACAGACAGCGGCGGCACACCGGTTCCAGCGACACGACAGACAGCGGCGGCACACCGGCACCAGCGACACGACAGACAGCGGCGGCACCAGCGACACGACAGACAGTGGCGGCACACCGGCACCAGCGACACGACAGACAGCGGCGGCACACCGGCACCAGCGACACGACAGACAGTGGCGGCACACCGGCACCAGCGATACGACAGACAGCGGCGGCACCAGCGACACGACAGGCAGTGGCGGCACACCGGCACCAGCGACACGACAGGCAGCGGCGGCACACCGGCACCAGCGACACGACAGGCAGTGGCGGCACCAGCGACACGACAGGCAGCGGCGGCACCAGCGACACGACAGACAGTGGCGGCACCAGCGACACAACAGGCAGCGGCGGCACCAGCGACACGACAGACAGTGGCGGCACCAGCGACACGACAGGCAGCGGCGGCACCAGCGACACGACAGACAGCGGCGGCACACCGGCACCAGCGACACGACAGACAGCGGCGGCACACCCGCACCAACGACACGACAGACAGTGGCAGCACACCGGCACCAGCGACACGACAGACAGTGGCGGCACACCGGCACCAGCGACACAACAGGCAGCGGCGGCACACCAGCACCAGCGACACGACAGACAGTGGCGGCACACCCGCACCAACGACACGACAGACAGTGGCGGCACACCGGCACCAGCGACACGACAGACAGCGGCGGCACACCGGCACCAGCGACACGACAGACAGCGGCGGCACCAGCGACACGACAGACAGTGGCGGCACACCGGCACCAGCGACACGACAGACAGCGGCGGCACACAGGCACCAGCGACACGACAGGCAGCGGCGGCACCAGCGACACGACAGACAGTGGCAGCACACCGGCACCAGCGACACGACAGACAGTGGCAGCACACCGGCACCAGCGACACGACAGACAGCGGCGGCACACAGGCACCAGCGACACGACAGACAGCGGCGGCACACAGGCACCAGCGACACGACAGACAGCGGCGGCACACCGGCACCAGCGACACGACAGACAGCGGCGGCACACCGGCACCAGCGACACGACAGACAGTGGCGGCACACCGGCACCAGCAACACGACAGACAGCGGCGGCACACCAGCACCAGCGACACTACAGACAGCGGCGGCACCAGCGACACGACAGACAGTGGCGGCACACCGGCACCAGCGACACGACCAGCGACACGACAGACAGCGGCGGCACACAGGCACCAGCGACACGACAGACAGCGGCGGCACACCGGCACCAGCGACACGACAGACAGCGGCGGCACCAGCGACACGACAGACAGTGGCGGCACACCGGCACCAGCGACACGACAGACAGCGGCGGCACACAGGCACCAGCGACACGACAGGCAGCGGCGGCACCAGCGACAGGAAAGACAGTGGCAGCACACCGGCACCAGCGACACGACAGACAGCGGCGGCACACAGGCACCAGCGACACGACAGACAGCGGCGGCACACAGGCACCAGCGACACGACAGACAGTGGCAGCACACCGGCACCAGCAACACGACAGACAGCGGCGGCACACCCGCACCAACGACACGACAGACAGTGGCAGCACACCAGCACCAGCGACACGACAGACAGTGGCGGCACACCGGCACCAGCGACACGACAGACAGCGGCGGCACACCCGCACCAACGACACGACAGACAGTGGCGGCACACCGGCACCAGCGACACGACAGACAGCGGCGGCACACCGGCACCAGCGACACGACAGACAGCGGCGGCACCAGCGACACGACAGACAGTGGCGGCACACCGGCACCAGCGACACGACAGACAGCGGCGGCACACAGGCACCAGCGACACGACAGGCAGCGGCGGCACCAGCGACACGACAGACAGTGGCAGCACACCGGCACCAGCGACACGACAGGCAGCGGCGGCACACCAGCACCAGCGACACGACAGACAGTGGCGGCACACCCGCACCAACGACACGACAGACAGTGGCGGCACACCGGCACCAGCGACACGACAGACAGCGGCGGCACACCGGCACCAGCGACACGACAGACAGCGGCGGCACCAGCGACACGACAGACAGTGGCGGCACACCGGCACCAGCGACACGACAGACAGCGGCGGCACACAGGCACCAGCGACACGACAGGCAGCGGCGGCACCAGCGACACGACAGACAGTGGCAGCACACCGGCACCAGCGACACGACAGACAGTGGCAGCACACCGGCACCAGCGACACGACAGACAGCGGCGGCACACAGGCACCAGCGACACGACAGACAGCGGCGGCACACAGGCACCAGCGACACGACAGACAGCGGCGGCACACCGGCACCAGCGACACGACAGACAGCGGCGGCACACCGGCACCAGCGACACGACAGACAGTGGCGGCACACCGGCACCAGCAACACGACAGACAGCGGCGGCACACCAGCACCAGCGACACGACAGACAGCGGCGGCACCAGCGACACGACAGACAGTGGCGGCACACCGGCACCAGCGACACGACCAGCGACACGACAGACAGCGGCGGCACACAGGCACCAGCGACACGACAGACAGCGGCGGCACACCGGCACCAGCGACACGACAGACAGCGGCGGCACCAGCGACACGACAGACAGTGGCGGCACACCGGCACCAGCGACACGACAGACAGCGGCGGCACACAGGCACCAGCGACACGACAGGCAGCGGCGGCACCAGCAACACGACAGACAGTGGCAGCACACCGGCACCAGCGACACGACAGACAGCGGCGGCACACAGGCACCAGCGACACGACAGACAGCGGCGGCACACAGGCACCAGCGACACGACAGACAGTGGCAGCACACCGGCACCAGCAACACGACAGACAGCGGCGGCACCAGCGACACGACAGACAGCGGCGGCACACCCGCACCAACGACACGACAGACAGTGGCCGCACCAGCGACACGACAGACAGCGGCGGCACACCGGCACCAACGACACGACAGACAGCGGCGGCACACAGACACGATAGACAGCGGCGGCACACCGGCACCAGCGACACGACAGACAGCGGCGGCACACCGGCACCAGCGACACGACAGACAGCGGCGGCACACCCGCACCAGCGACACGTCAGACAGTGGCGGCACACCGGCACCAGCGACACGACAGACAGTGGCGGCACCAACGACACGACAGACAGCGGCGTCACACCGGCACCAGCGACACGACAGACAGCGGCGGCACACAGACACCAGCGACACGACAGACAGCGGCGGCACACCGGCACCAGCAACACGACAGACAGCGGCGGCACCAGCGACACGACAGACAGCGGCGGCACACCCGCACCAACGACACGACAGACAGTGGCGGCACCAGCGACACGACAGACAGCGGCGGCACACCGGCACCAACGACACGACAGACAGCGGCGGCACACCCGCACCAACGACACGACAGACAGCGGCGACACACAGACACGACAGGCAGTGACGGCATACAGACACGACAGACAGTGGCGGCACACCGGCACCAGCGACACGACAGACAGTGGCGGCACACCGGCACCAGCGACACGACAGACAGCGGCGGCACCAGCGACACGACAGACAGTGGCGGCACACCGGCACCAGCGACACGACAGACAGTGGCGGCACACCGGCACCAGCAACACGACAGACAGCGGCGGCACACCCGCACCAACGACACGACAGACAGTGGCGGCACCAGCGACACGACAGACAGCGGCGGCACCAGCGACACGACAGACAGCGGCGGCACACCGGCACCAGCAACACGACAGACAGCGGCGGCACCAGCGACACGACAGACAGCGGCGGCACACCCGCACCAACGACACGACAGACAGTGGCGGCACCAGCGACACGACAGACAGCGGCGGCACACCGGCACCAACGACACGACAGACAGCGGCGGCACACCCGCACCAATGACACGACAGACAGCGGCGGCACACAGACACGACAGGCAGTGACGGCATACAGACACGACAGACAGTGGCGGCACACCGGCACCAGCGACACGACAGACAGTGGCGGCACACCGGCACCAGCGACACGACAGACAGTGGCGGCACACCGGCACCAGCGACACGACAGACAGCGGCGGCACACCCGCACCAACGACACGACAGACAGCGGCGGCACACCGGCACCAGCGACACGACAGACAGCGGCGGCACACCCGCACCAACGACACGACAGACAGCGGCGGCACACCCGCACCAACGACACGACAGACAGTGGCGGCACCAGCGACACGACAGACAGCGGCGGCACACCGGCACCAACGACACGACAGACAGCGGCGGCACACCCGCACCAACGACACGACAGACAGCGGCGGCACACAGACAGTGACGGCATACAGACACGACAGACAGTGGCGGCACACCGGCACCAGCGACACGACAGACAGTGGCGGCACACCGCCACCAGCGACACGACAGACAGCGGCGGCACACCGGCACCAGCGACACGACAGACAGCGGCGGCACACCGGCACCAGCGACACGACAGACAGCGGCGGCACACCGGCACCAGCGACACAGACAGACAGCGGCGGCACACCGGCACCAGCGACACGACAGACAGCGGCGGCACACCGGCACCAGCGACACGACAGACAGCGGCGGCACACAGACACGACAGACAGCGGCGGCACACCGGCACCAGCGACACGACAGACAGCGGCGGCACACCGGCACCAGCGACACGACAGACAGCGGCGGCACACCGGCACCAGCGACACGACAGACAGCGGCGGCACACCGGCACCAGCGACACGACAGACAGCGGCGGCACACAGACACGACAGACAGCGGCGGCACACCGGCACCAGCGACACGACAGACAGCGGCGGCACACCGGCACCAGCGACACGACAGACAGCGGCGGCACACAGACACGACAGACAGCGGCGGCACACCGGCACCAGCGACACGACAGACAGCGGCGGCACACCGGCACCAGCGACACGACAGACAGCGGCGGCACACGGAAACACGACAGACAGCGGCGGCACACCGGCACCAGCGACACGACAGACAGCGGCGGCACCAGCGACACGACAGACAGTGGCAGCACACCGGCACCAGCGACACGACAGACAGCGGCGGCACACCGGCACCAGCGACACGACAGACAGTGGCGGCACACCGGCACCAGCGACACGACAGACAGCGGCGGCACACCGGCACCAGCGACACGACAGACAGTGGCGGCACACCAGAAGCGGCACACCGGCACCAGCGACACGACAGACAGCGGCGGCACACCGGCACCAGCGACACGACAGACAGCGGCGGCACACCGGCACCAGCGACACGACAGACAGCGGCGGCACACCGGCACCAGCGACACGACAGACAGCGGCGGCACACCGGCACCAGCGACACGACAGACAGCGGCGGCACACCGGCACCAGCGACACGACAGACAGTGGCGGCACACCGGCACCAGCGACACGACAGACAGTGGCGGCACCAGCGGTACGACAGACAGCGGCGGCACACCGGTTCCAGCGACACGACAGACAGCGGCGGCACACCGGCACCAGCGACACGACAGACAGCGGCGGCACCAGCGACACGACAGACAGCGGCGGCACCAGCGACACGACAGACAGTGGCGGCACACCGGCACCAGCGACACGACAGACAGCGGCGGCACACCGGCACCAGCGACACGACAGGCAGCGGCGGCACACCGGCACCAGCGACACGACAGACAGCGGCGGCACACAGACACGACAGACAGCGGCGGCACACCGGTTCCAGCGACACGACAGACAGCGGCGGCACACCGGCACCAGCGACACGACAGACAGCGGCGGCACCAGCGACACGACAGACAGTGGCGGCACCAGCGGTACGACAGACAGCGGCGGCACACCGGTTCCAGCGACACGACAGACAGCGGCGGCACACCGGCACCAGCGACACGACAGACAGCGGCGGCACCAGCGACACGACAGACAGCGGCGGCACACCGGCAACAGCGACACGACAGACAGCGGCGGCACAAAGCGACACGACAGGCAGCGGCGGCACACCGGCACCAGCGACACGACAGGCAGTGGCGGCACCGAAGGGCACCAGCGACACGACAGACAGTGGCGGCACCAGCGGTACGACAGACAGCGGCGGCACACCGGTTCCAGCGACACGACAGACAGCGGCGGCACACCGGCACCAGCGACACGACAGACAGCGGCGGCACCAGCGACACGACAGACAGCGGCGGCACACCGGCACCAGCGACACGACAGACAGCGGCGGCACACCGGCACCAGCGACACGACAGGCAGCGGCGGCACACCGGCACCAGCGACACGACAGACAGTGGCGGCACACCGGCATCAGCGATACGACAGACAGCGGCGGAACCAGCGACACGACAGGCAGTGGCGGCACACCGGCACCAGCGACACGACAGACAGCGGCGGCACAAGCGACACGACAGGCAGCGGCGGCACACCGGCACCAGCGACACGACAGGCAGTGGCGGCACCAGCGACACGACAGGCAGCGGCGGCCAGCGAACAGGCAGCGGCACCACCAGCGACACGCCAGACAGTGGCGGCACCAGCGACACGACAGGCAGCGGCGGCACCCAGCGACACGACAGACAGTGGCGGCACCAGCGACACGACAGGCAGCGGCGGCACCAGCGACACGACAGACAGCGGCAGCACACCGGCACCAGCGACACGACAGACAGCGGCGGCACACCCGCACCAACGACACGACAGACAGTGGCAGCACACCGGCACCAGCGACACGACAGACAGTGGCGGCACACCGGCACCAGCGACACGACAGACAGCGGCGGCACACCGGCACCAGCGACACGACAGACAGCGGCGGCACCAGCGACACGACAGACAGTGGCGGCACACCGGCGCCAGCGACACGACAGACAGCGGCGGCACACAGGCACCAGCGACACGACAGGCAGCGGCGGCACCAGCGACACGACAGACAGTGGCGGCACACCGGCACCAGCGACACGACAGACAGCGGCGGCACACAGGCACCAGCGACACGACAGACAGCGGCGGCACACAGGCACCAGCGACACGACAGACAGCGGCGGCACCAGCGACACGACAGACAGTGGCGGCACACCGGCACCAGCGACACGACAGACAGCGGCGGCACACAGGCACCAGCGACACGACAGACAGCGGCGGCACCAGCGACACGACAGACAGTGGCGGCACACCGGCACCAGCGACACGACAGACAGCGGCGGCACACAGGCACCAGCGACACGACAGGCAGCGGCGGCAACAGCGACACGACAGACAGTGGCAGCACACCGGCACCAGCGACACGACAGACAGTGGCAGCACACCGGCACCAGCGACACGACAGACAGCGGCGGCACACAGGCACCAGCGACACGACAGACAGCGGCGGCACACAGGCACCAGCGACACGACAGACAGCGGCGGCACACCGGCACCAGCGACACGACAGACAGCGGCGGCACGCACCAGCGACACGACAGACAGCGGCGGCACACCGGCACCAGCGACACGACAGACAGCGGCGGCACCAGCGACACGACAGACAGTGGCGGCACACCGGCACCAGCGACACGACACCAGCGACACGACAGACAGCGGCGGCACACAGGCACCAGCGACACGACAGACAGCGGCGGCACACCGGCACCAGCGACACGACAGACAGCGGCGGCACCAGCGACACGACAGACAGTGGCGGCACACCGGCACCAGCGACACGACAGACAGCGGCGGCACACAGGCACCAGCGACACGACAGGCAGCGGCGGCACCCAGCGACACGACAGACAGTGGCAGCACACCGGCACCAGCGACACGACAGACAGCGGCGGCACACGGGCACCAGCGACACGACAGACAGCGGCGGCACACAGGCACCAGCGACACGACAGACAGTGGCAGCACACCGGCACCAGCAACACGACAGACAGCGGCGGCACCAGCGACACGACAGACAGCGGCGGCACACCCGGCACCAACGACACGACAGACAGTGGCGGCACCAGCGACACGACAGACAGCAGCGGCACACCGGCACCAACGACACGACAGACAGCGGCGGCACACAGACACGATAGACAGCGGCGGCACACCGGCACCAGCGACACGACAGACAGCGGCGGCACACCGGCACCAGCGACACGACAGACAGCGGCGGCACACCCGCACCAGCGACACGTCAGACAGTGGCGGCACACCGGCACCAGCGACACGACAGACAGTGGCGGCACACAACGACACGACAGACAGCGGCGTCACACCGGCACCAGCGACACGACAGACAGCGGCGGCACACAGACACCAGCGACACGACAGACAGCGGGGGCACACCGGCACCAGCAACACGACAGACAGCGGCGGCACCAGCGACACGACAGACAGCGGCGGCACACCCGCACCAACGACACGACAGACAGTGGCGGCACCAGCGACACGACAGACAGCGGCGGCACACCGGCACCAACGACACGACAGACAGCGGCGGCACACCCGCACCAACGACACGACAGACAGCGGCGGCACACAACACGACAGGCAGTGACGGCATACAGACACGACAGACAGTGGCGGCACACCGGCACCAGCGACACGACAGACAGTGGCGGCACACCGCCACCAGCGACACGACAGACAGCGGCGGCACACCGGCACCAGCGACACGACAGACAGCGGCGGCACACCGGCACCAGCGACACGACAGACAGCGGCGGCA
This sequence comes from Lepas anatifera, assembly GCA_034440635.1. Lineage (NCBI taxonomy): Eukaryota > Metazoa > Arthropoda > Thecostraca > Lepadidae > Lepas > Lepas anatifera. The sequence continues at coordinate 90,556 of JAOTON010001552.1, read as the reverse complement.
CACCGGCACCAGCGACACGACAACAGCGGCGCAAAAGGACACGACAGACAGCGCGGCAAACGAGTGGCGGCACACGAACACGTCGGGCGCGAAAAGCGGCGGCACACGGCACCAGCGACACGACAGACAGCGGCGGCACCAGCGACACGACAGACAGCGGCGGCACACAGACACGACAGGCAGTGACGGCATACAGACACGACAGACAGCGGCGGCACACCGGCACCAGCGACACGACAGACAGCGGCGGCACCAGCGACACGACAGACAGCGGCGGCACACCCGCACCAACGACACGACAGACAGTGGCGGCACCAGCGACACGACAGACAGCGGCGGCACACCGGCACCAACGACACGACAGACAGCGGCGGCACACCCACACCAACGACACGACAGACAGCGGCGGCACACAGACACGACAGGCAGTGACGGCATACAGACACGACAGACAGTGGCGGCACACCGGCACCAGCGACACGACAGACAGTGGCGGCACACCGGCACCAGCGACACGACAGACAGCGGCGGCACCAGCGACACGACAGACAGTGGCGGCACACCGGCACCAGCGACACGACAGACAGTGGCGGCACACCGGCACCAGCAACACGACAGACAGCGGCGGCACCAGCGACACGACAGACAGCGGCGGCACACCGGCACCAGCAACACGACAGACAGCGGCGGCACCAGCGACACGACAGACAGCGGCGGCACACCGGCACCAGCAACACGACAGACAGCGGCGGCACCAGCGACACGACAGACAGCGGCGGCACACCCGCACCAACGACACGACAGACAGTGGCGGCACCAGCGACACGACAGACAGCGGCGGCACACCGGCACCAACGACACGACAGACAGCGGCGGCACACCCGCACCAACGACACGACAGACAGCGGCGGCACACAGACACGACAGGCAGTGACGGCATACAGACACGACAGACAGTGGCGGCACACCGGCACCAGCGACACGACAGACAGTGGCGGCACACCGGCACCAGCGACACGACAGACAGCGGCGGCACACCCGCACCAACGACACGACAGACAGCGGCGGCACACCGGCACCAGCGACACGACAGACAGCGGCGGCACACCCGCACCAACGACACGACAGACAGCGGCGGCACACCCGCACCAACGACACGACAGACAGTGGCGGCACCAGCGACACGACAGACAGCGGCGGCACACCGGCACCAACGACACGACAGACAGCGGCGGCACACCCGCACCAACGACACGACAGACAGCGGCGGCACACAGACACGACAGGCAGTGACGGCATACAGACACGACAGACAGTGGCGGCACACCGGCACCAGCGACACGACAGACAGTGGCGGCACACCGCCACCAGCGACACGACAGACAGCGGCGGCACACCGGCACCAGCGACACGACAGACAGCGGCGGCACACCGGCACCAGCGACACGACAGACAGCGGCGGCACACCGGCACCAGCGACACGACAGACAGCGGCGGCACCAGCGACACGACAGACAGCGGCGGCACACAGACACGACAGGCAGTGACGGCATACAGACACGACAGACAGTGGCGGCACACCGGCACCAGCGACACGACAGACAGCGGCGGCACCAGCGACACGACAGACAGCGGCGGCACACCCGCACCAACGACACGACAGACAGCGGCGGCACACCGGCACCAGCGACACGACAGACAGCGGCGGCACACCGGCACCAGCGACACGACAGACAGCGGCGGCACCAGCGACACGACAGACAGCGGCGGCACACCCGCACCAACGACACGACAGACAGCGGCGGCACACCCGCACCAACGACACGACAGACAGTGGCGGCACACCGGCACCAGCGACACGACAGACAGCGGCGGCACACCGGCACCAGCGACACGACAGACAGCGGCGGCACCAGCGACACGACAGACAGCGGCGGCACACAGACACGACAGGCAGTGACGGCATACAGACACGACTGACAGTGGCGGCACACCGGCACCAGCGACACGACAGACAGCGGCGGCACACCGGCACCAGCGACACGACAGACAGCGGCGGCACCAGCGACACGACAGACAGCGGCGGCACACCCGCACCAACGACACGACAGACAGCGGCGGCACACCCGCACCAACGACACGACAGACAGTGGCGGCACACCGGCACCAGCGACACGACAGACAGCGGCGGCACACCGGCACCAACGACACGACAGACAGCGGCGGCACCAGCGACACGACAGACAGCGGCGGCACACAGACACGACAGGCAGTGACGGCATACAGACACGACAGACAGTGGCGGCACACCGGCACCAGCGACACGACAGACAGCGGCGGCACACCCGCACCAGCGACACGACAGACAGCGGCGGCACACCGGCACCAGCGACACGACAGACAGCGGCGGCACACCGGCACCAGCGACACGACAGACAGCGGCGGCACACAGACACGACAGACAGCGGCGGCACACAGACACGACAGGCTCTGGCGGCACTAACGGGACGACAGGCAGCGGCAGTCGCCCCTCTGCGGGCACCCACCGTGCTGATGGGTTGGAGCTGGGTTCGGTAGATGCGCGAGATGTCGGTGCGCACCACCCAGCGGTCGCAGCGGTGCGGCATGTCTTGGAAGTGCACGTAGTACTGGGTGGGTCGCACGGCCGTGTCCACCTTCATTACCTGTCGCAGCGAGCCGCGATCATCACACCGGTCCGAAACACCGCGCCTAGCCCGCAGCTGACGCTACTGTCCCAACAACAGCCAGACTTGTTACAGGCCCACGCCATCTGCACATCTTTCCAACTGGACCCCACTAGGTTCAGTAGTGCTTGAACACTATTGTGCATAAGCACTGGCGAGGGTGACTGAAGTCTACCCCAAAACCATTACTCGTCCCAAGCACACAGTAAGTTCTAAAATAGCCCGCTATTCTGCAGCTCACCTTGGCATCGAGTGCATCGTAGCTTTCACCAGGTTCATCCTCATTGGGGAACAACACCTCTACCATGTTGCCAGGTTCTATCTCCCCGTCTCCTTTGCTGAAAGCAGGCAACATCACACAGATTACCTCACCAGAGCTCCTCATATAGTTCACGGACTAGTCTCTAGCTTTCTATTCGCAGTAAATCAGGTTGACAGATACACCCCAGCAAATCAAGTTGACAGATACAATGTTGGAAATGTGACTGTAAGTGCATATTCAACACGCAGTGTTAGGATAGCGGAAAAAATAAAATTGTGTTGCTAATTGTATTGTTGCTGCTTTGCCGCCTAAAATGCTTATGTACGCAGTCAACTACGCACCAATGATGTAAATTTGGACTAAAAAAGACCACCGAAGACGCATCACATGCGACAGCGAATTATTTCACAAGGTCAGGAAACAGCAGCAGAAGAGAGGGCACGTGACTTTACGACATTTTTTTCGGAAGTATGGTGTGGCACATGGATTGAATTTTTAAAGAAGTGAAAGCAGCCCAACGGCCACCAGTGTTACTCACCCTTCTGGCTTGCGATAGATCTTCTTTCTGCCGCCTTTCTTCCTGCCGCCCCAGTTGTGTTTGCGTCTGGCCTTGCCGGCGATTCTCTGCTGGGAGGGCGGCCGTGCATCGGCAGCGGCGCCGGCCTCAGCGGCGGTGGCGTTGTCGCCCGCCGCCGCCGCCACCTGCCCCGGCTCACTGTTGAGCAGCGAGTGCAGGTTGACCAGGCTAATACCGGGCGGCAGTCGCTCCGGGTCCGAGTCCTGGTCCGACTCCGAGTCCGCCGGCGGCTCCGGGAGTGCGCGGGACTCGGCGCCGGACTGACCGCCGGCTCCGACTTCACTGAGCCGCCCGACACAGTCGACACCTGGAGGCTGCTCACACCGGGCTCCTGCTTGATGAATGTATTTAGCCTAGCTTCTGATGACTGACACGAGCTTGTGTTCGCGGAGGCACCTACCTTGGTCGGGCTGAGATACTCCTGTTTTACTTGAGGTGACTGAGAGGCCTGCTCCGCCATTACAGTATAGTCAACGCCTGCATCGATGATGGTTGGAGGTTCCAGCTTCAGGGCGGGGTACTGGGGTTCAGCTTTCACGATGGATTCACACTGCACATACGCCTCACTCCTAGGTTCTTGCTCACAAAGCTCTAGCTCTCTGGGTTCATCATCACAAGGGGAGCACTCCTGATGATTGTCCATGCTTTTCTGAAGACTGGAGGGGCCTGCCTCTGCCTCAGTCCACACCCCATCCCCACTAGCGGCGTTGATGCTCGCCTCCCGCAGCAGCTGCTGGGTGGAGATCATGTTTCCCCGACTGTCTCGCGCCACCAGCTCATACGGCCCCACCATGAGGCGAGAGCGGTCCACCAGCTCTCCCAGCTGGGCTCCGCTCAGTCTCTGAGGCTGGGCCTGTCGCGTGACAGCGGCGCCGCGGGCGCTGAGCCGCGTCAGCGTGCCGGGCCGGTACGCCGGGTCCCACCAGGGCGCCGCCGACAGCGCCGGCGGACGCGGCACCGGCGACGCTGCGCCGCTGTCCGAGCCCGGCCGAGTCAACACCGCGCCCGTCGTATCAGCCACAGACGGCAACGATTCATACGGCGAGACCACAGCCGTCGGCTTGTCCGTGTGCTCGGCAGGATAGACTGGTGGAGCCTGCGCAGGCTGGACAGATGGCACGTGCTGAACGGCTGAAGTGGAAGGAGCGGTGACTGCGGACAGCTGAGATTCTATGTAAGATGTTTCCACTGAATGAGCTCTTCGTGACACCGGGACCGGTTCGTACAGAAGAGCCTCCAGAAGAGAGCCTTGCGCAGAGGAAGAGCTCAGAGCCGCAGCCGAGGGACTCATGTACACCACTTCCACACCATCGCTTGACTCTGCGGCGGGTGTGCCACCTTGCAGTCCCACTCCAGGCTCGGCTGCCTCCACAGCAGGCCTGCAGGGTCTCGGCCCGGCCGGGGAGACAAGGCCGGCATGCTGTGCGACCGGTGTGGGGGCACCCGGCACCGGCCTGGTCGGTACCAACGCCCTGTGTCCGAAATTAGACATGGCAGAAGCCGCTCACCTGGTCCAAAGAACAAACATAGGCCAACTGACGCCCGGGCACGCCAGCACTTGCATAAATGTTGGAAGATGTCTGAAATGGTACACAACTTGTTACTAAATCCGCACCTCACTCATGAAATACTCACATCAAAATAAACTGTGTGTTGTATGAGTCTGTGTTATCACTGTCGAAATCTACAGGTCTCGCCTAGGAAAGCGCAGGAGCTCAGTGCTCTGGATTGCCGTGCTGCACCTTGTTCTAAAGGCAGACGTCATTTGATCAGCAACCACCTGGGCAGCAGTGATCTTAACATCATTTTCGACTAAAACCAGAGCGGGTATGGATCTCCGCTTCCCCCGAATATTCTAAATTCGGGTTCACACGTGTGCTGAGGGAGTGAAACGATTTACAGTGCTTATATGAAAGGTCCACCACCTTGGCTTGGAATTTAAAACGATACGGCGAGCGAAAGCCCTGGCCTGTCTGAAGAGGATCAGATTGTGATTCACCATACGCTTAGGAAAAACTCGCCAAGCCTGTTTCATTTTACGACCATACGTTTATTGGCACATAGTGCAGACATTATCGACGAACAGATTACCCTGCTGGGGGAACTTAAAAAGGTCCGGCGCCACACTGCGTGGCAGCGAAACGGTAGGCCACGGCACACAGCAATGGCAAACCAGAGCTTGTGCAAGCCACCGCAGAGGCCCGGCCAGGCCCAACTGGGGCCAGGGAGAGTACACGGCAGGGGACGATCCCAGGGGGCAGGAGTGGACCAAAGTCCAACCAAAGCCTGATCACATTCAGTTCCACCACGGAGCTGGCACATGTTTTGGCTATTAGAAGTCATAGGAATAAACACTTGAGCTGCTGAAATAACCATATTGTGGAACTTTTTAATTGCTAGGGTTGCCGAGACCCCTCCGAGGGGAGGCCAACCGGCGCCCACGCCCCCTCGTATTTACTCCTATTTACTTCTAACATTTATCCTATTATTTGATTAATGTATTGTCTAAAAAACAAAATAGTTTGAATAAAAAATAAAAAAGTTCCTATGACTTCCAAAAGGCCAATTTTATGCACCACAGGGGATGTAAAAATAAGTGGCTTAAAATCAATCTTTCACTTAGATTTCACTTTCACTTGTTCGTTTTCTTGGAGAAAAAAATCCTAAGATTTTAAAATCTCGAAAAATTTTAAGATTTTTATTTTCGAGAAAAAATCTGAAGATTAGTGTGGCACTTTCATATGACCATATGATATAGTATAGTATAGACTATAATATAGTATATCATCTGTACTGTCTGTCTATATATATATATATCGAACTATAACATGATAGACACTACAATTAGTGAGCTTTGCCAAAAACATCTATCGTTCTTTTAAAATGTTGATGCTTTCAGGTCTAAGTAGTCCTGTTTCTTCTACATCCACAACTAAAACGTTCTGTATGCAGCATATCCAACGATCCATTGCAGGGAATTTCTCGCTTACTGCGGTATCAAGTTTTTCCTGCACTCGGGCTCGTTCGACCTGAACTCGTTTTGTTTACCCTTTTTCTCCACCTTGTCTCACCTGAACTTTCCTCGTCTACCCTCCCCTTTCCTCCGTCTGTGCTGCACCCATTCTCATTGTTTTGGTTTTGTCCTCCTCTGCATCTGCCATGCCTCTCCCTCTTTCACTCCCATCGTCTGATCTGCATTGTCTCATCTGATCTGTCCTTCTCTTGTCTACCCTGAACTTGCCTCTGTCTGACATCCCCGCCACCCCAATATGTTCTGCTTTGCTACTACTCTGTCCTGTCTTCTTTTTTGTTTGTACTGCTTCTATCTTCCCCTTGATCTTGTCTGCCATTCACCTCCCTTATCGGCCCTGAGATCTTCTTTATCTGCCATGGTTTTTATATGGATATGCCCTGTTTCCACTCAGCTTGCTTGAAATGCCCTTGTCCCTTTGCTCTGCCTTCTCCGCGTGTGCTTCGCACTTCCTCTCCTCGTATCTTTTCTCCTGCCTCCCTTCCCCCGCTGCCAGCCCTGTCCTCACTTTGGTGCGCCCTGGGTACCCTTCCGATCCCTTCTTTCATGCCCTCTTCCCCGGACCCCGTGCCCTTTCTATCATCGAGCGACCTCGCATGTCTTGTCCGCATCTTTGCATAGTTTACATCTTATTTGTTTAAAACTATTTCACTTAAAACCCTATCCCACTTAAAGGGAGTGTCCCACTTTTATAATGGGTTTTGAAATGAGATAGCAGTATTGAAGAGCGTATTGAGAAACCACTATTGGTATATTTGATTTCACTCAAAGCTTTCGTATAAAATTTCCGCCAGCTTTAAAGTTCAAAGTAAAGGGGCCTATTGGCTTATTTCAAACCCTGAAGGAATACCTTCCATATGGTAGCAGTAATCTGATTCGTCGTGAGCCCTGAGCCTCACCCACTCGCGGAAAATACCATGCTAGCGAGTAAACCAGCATGCAATTGCCTGTGGACCGACAACCTCCGGCGAGTTAACGTCCAGTGCAATGCGCAGTTGGGCCAAATTGCGCTTAATAGCTTCTACACACATCACATCCTTCCTCCCCTGTACTTTTCAAAACAAGTATCAATTTTTGTTGATATGCAATCCTGAAATTGTTTATTTACATCAGGCATGTGCATTATCATTCAACCACTCAATAAACACGGCTGCCGCTACGACATCTGACGATCAGTTTTTGCACCAGTGCTTCTTGTACTGCACACAAATTGTGTCATGCGGAAACGCTGCGAATGAGATTTTAAAGCGAGTCTATGTTCAAGATTTGGGCTTTCACTGATCATTGAAACTGCCATTTTGATGACGTCACTTTAGCGTGTGAAAGTGAGGAAAAAATGTTGTTTCCTGATTTACAGACCTCTCTTGTTCTGAAACTGTTTTTACTTTTTAGTTTTTTTACTTCGAACTTTTTAGAGTTTCGACAAAGTGATCCACTCCCTTTAACATGCCACTAACAAGTATGACTACCTGTAGGTATCAGTAATTCTTAAACGATTACGTTTCTAGACCTGAAGGATATTTATGACCACCACATATTTTTTATCGAAGATGTGTTAAAATTTGATTTAAATTAATAAAAATATATGTTAGGTAGCGAAGCTTCCATCCACAAGTTATCCAAACACGTTCCAAATGAGTGGTTAGTATGAAATGTATATAAATATTTTCCATTTCTGCGAGCCCAGTGGCGTAGCTAAGGGACTCTCCCTCCTTTGGACCGATTTTAAGCATTGCAAATGATTATCGGATCAAGGAGCCCCAAGAGTCAATCTCTGAATCCCCCGAGGGTTAATCTGAGAGGCCCCGCGAGTTAGTCTCAGGGATACCCCCATGTGTTGATCTCAGCCCCCCCCGTTAGTCTCTGGGGTCCCTCAAAAACTAATCTCAGGAGCCTCGAGAGTTGGTCTCAGGAGGGGGGGCAAGTGTTGGTCTCGGGGAGTCTCCCGAGAGTTAGACTTAGGCGGCCCGTGAGTACTCATCCGGGGGTCCCCGAGAGCAGGTCTCAGGTACCTCCGAGAGTCAGTATCAGGGGTGCTCCCAAGATTCGGTCTCGGAAGGCCCCGGGAGCTGTCTCAAGGCCCCGAAAGCTAATCTGGGATCAATATAGTTAGTCTCTAAGGCGCCCCCGAGTGTTGGTCTCAGGGGTTCATCGAGAGTCAGTCTGAGCGGACTCTCAGGAGTCAGTCTCAGGGCCCCCGAGAGTCAATCTCAGGGCCCCGAGTCGGCCTCAGGGCCCCCAAGTCAGTCTCAGGGGCTCCCGAGTCAGTCTCAAGGTACATTCCTAGAGTTAGTCTCAGGGGTGCCCCCGAATGCTGGTTACGGGGGCGCCCTGAAGTTAGTCTCAGGGCCTCCCAAGAGTAAGTTCCAGGGGGCGACGGGCGACAGCCTTGAGGTGAAGTATTATATAGCGCCTGGAACCAACTCTCATATCACTGCTATTGACCACCACTTTGAGAGATAGTGAAAAATATATACATCAAGATACAGACCTAACAGAAACGCAAAGTAAGCATTTGATGACATATCTGAGGACCAGGAAAGTTCAGCCAGGGTCTTTCAAGCATAATAACCTGTATAGGGGTCTTATCAATGATGAGAGGCTGTTATCTATTTATTTATTTATTTCAACGTCACGGAACTCATCCATTAATATGGCCCAGATCGGTAAACCCAGATCGGTAGGAGACAACATACAAATTCACTCCGGGACACATGCATCCACTTATAACAAAAAAGGATATTAGAAGCTATAAATCGGGCCGATGCCAGTTTCCTACATCCCTCCACTGCATAGATGTTTCCTCAAAGATCTTTTAAAGATGAGGAGTGAGCCGTCCCGAACCGCCGGTGGCAAACTATTGAAAGCTGCTGCAGCACGGTACTTGTACATCTCCTCCCATTCCCAGTTCGTATGCGCGGGAGGCACAGGTTTCCATCCTGGCGAGTCGTACGGTCTCTAAATTCTCGCCTGGTTACGAACTCACGTATTAGACCAGCCGGCTCGCCCGTTACCATCACTCGTTTCAGCAAACACAGGGAGTGGTAGGTTCCAAGCTCACGTGGAGGCAGCCACCCCAGATCGCGTACTGCGTTGTTGTTGTTGTTGTTGTTAGGTCCCTCCGGCCTCCCTAGGGAGGTGTAGCCGTCCGGCTCTGGAGGGACCTGGCGGCCGTCGCCACGGCCGCGACGTACTCGTCGCCGCGCACCTCCTCGGCTTCGGGTGGATACGCCCGAGGATGCGATGGCGCATCGCCATCAGGGCCGGACATCGGCACAGAATGTGGGCTGGGGTGTCCGGTTCCTCCCGGCAGAGGCGGCACCAGCTGGCCCTGCAGCGAGCGTCGCTGCACTGGGCGCACTGCCGGGATGGGTGTTGCCCAATCCTGTGAAGGTAGGCTGTCGAGCCGGACCAATGGCCCGCCCGCAGCTGATGAATATCCACCGCCGCGTTCCGCGCGAGTCCCGTCACCGGACGCGGCAGACGGTCGCCCATGAGCAGCCGGTACCAGCCGTCCGGCCAGCGGCGGACCGACTCGGCGCGCGCTGTCCGTGCTGCCCGCGCGGTAGATGGTGCGCACGTCTAGCGGGACGTCCGCCTGCGGGAGTCGCGATGCCTCAGCGGCGAGGCGGTCGGCGTGCTCATTCCCCCGCAGACCGCAGTGGGACGGCACCCACTGCAGGTGGAATCGACGGCCGGTGGAGGTCATGTTTCGGAGTAGATCCCAGATTGCGGCCCCGAGCGTGGATGCCTGGGAGGACGGACCCTGCCGCAGTGTAGCCAGTGCTGCTTGGGAGTCTGTGCACACTACGACTGGGTCATCAGTGTGAGCCGGGTTGTCTTGGAGGTGCTGCAGAGCGGCTCGCAGTGCAAAGAGCTCCGCCCGGTAAATGGAGCACAGTGCACCGGCCGGGGTGCGTATTGAGTGTTCGGTGCCGTCCGGTTCCTCGATAAGTGCTCCGGCGCCTCCCTTAAGCACCCCGGCCTCTGCTGAGCCGTCCGTCCACAGCCAGGTTGCGCACTGTGGGAGCGACGCTAGGTGGTGGGACGCAGCCTGTCTCCTCTGTTCGGCAGACGCTCCGACTGGTAGGCCCTCACCCACGTCCAGCCTGAACGTGACCGTGCCAGGGTCCGTCCACGGCGGCAAGCGCGTGGGGAGGGTGGGCTCTACAGGGGCGGTGACACCGGCGGCCTACCACGCCGCCAATCCCACACCCCGCCAACCCGCCGTAGTCGCCTGTCGGGTCGGGGCCGTGGCGTCCGCCACCTCTCGCAGGGGTCCGACGGCGGCAGGGGCCCGCGCTTTGGCCAGGAATCTCGCAGCCAGCGTGGTGCGGCGCGCCGAAACCGGTGTCAAGCCGGCCTCCGCCATCAGGGCGTGCGCAGGCGTGGACAGGGGGCAGCCGGTGATCAGTCGATCAGGGGGCACGGTAGTGGAGTGGTCAGCGTAGCTGGCTTCCACGCAGCCGACTCGGGTTCAATGCCGGACTCTCAAATTTGCACCAGGGTGGTAAAATTTGCACCACTAGCTATCTCCAAGAGCATTCGCACTGACTAGATCTTGTCGAAAATGCCATACTTTGCACACAAGGCTTTATCTATCCAGTATTTCTTGAAATCAAACCCTTTCTATTTTTCACCACATATTCATAATGGGGTGACCAAGAAATTGACCCCACCTTAGTTCAACCCAGTCTGCAAAGTATGGCAGCAGGCCAGATGATTCGCACCAGCCATCTAAAATTCTCGCACCGCCGGCCCAGTGTGCAAAGTATGGCATTTTCGACGAGATCTCGTCTGTGCGAGTGCCCTTGGAGACAGGACCAAGTGGTGCGAATTTTATCAACCTGGTGCGAATTTGCGAGGTTAGTGGCACTTAAACTAAACAAATAATGACTGAATGGCTATTAAGACACCGGAGAGGGCCTTATAAAAAGTCCTTAAAGGGAATGTGGCACCTTCACAACGTGATTTTAACTGAGACAGCCAAGTTGTAAAGCAGGTCCGAAAACCCTGTATTCCATATTTCATTTGTCTTGGAACACGATATTTCCGTAGAAAAAAGCTAAAACCTACCTGACACCAGCCCCCCTCAGTCCCCCGTCGCCGGCTGCCATTGTTGTGAGCTACTGGTGTGACGACATATGCTGACGTCACGATGAACATCAGCCAATCGAAGCCCTTTGAAGCGTTTCAAATATGGTAGTGGTTGCCAGATCGTGGAATCATCCACAGGCTGACATTTATTTCTTTTTCTAGAGGAGTATTTTAAAAACCATATATTGAGCTTATTGTACATTTTTCAGAGAAATCATGAGTGGTTTCATTATTTTTGACTAAAAGTACGCCTAATTACACTAAATTCCAGGATTGGACCAAGGTGCCACATTCCCTTTAACTAACTGACTAATGATTGAGATAGCATTGCATTGTAGTGGTAGGAATGGGTGCATTTTTCCCTGGTATGTGGCAGATTGTTGCGAATTTTTGGAGGCTGGTGGTGCGAGAATTTTAGATGGCTGGTGCGACTCGTCTGGCCTGCTGCCATACTTTGCGGACTGGCCGCCGGCCACCAAAAATTTGTACCAATGTGCCATATACCAGGAAGAAAAATACACCCATTCATACCCACATGATGCAATGCTACCTCGCTTATTAGCTAGTTAGTTAAGGACTTTTATAAGGCCCCCTCCTGTGTCTTCATAACCATATAGCCATTATTTGTTTGGTTTTCAGTGTCGCCTTCCTCGCACCAGTCTCACAAATTCGCACCAGGTTTATAAAATTCGCACCACTCGCTCCTGCCTCGAAGGGCACTCGCACCAACAAGATCTCGTCGAAAATTTGAAGTTGTTGAAGTTGAAGTTTGTGTTATTGGAAAAGAGGCCTGGAATGGGCCTGTGACACCAAATACTACGTCTCGGAAAGTTCTTGGATAACTTTGATGGGATCTGAGTGGAAATGGTAGGTGAAGTACCATTACTCGTGAAATTCCATACTTTGCACACTGGAGTTCAACAATATAAGAATTCTAAGACAGCAGATTTGTAGACCCTGATGACCTTATTATATTGTGAAAGTTTCAAATTGATCGGATGGCTGATGTTCCTTGAGCACCGCTTCAACCTTGTGATTGTAAGTTTTGAGGTCGGGCAGCACTGGTTTCGTTCCCACATGCGGCGTTTAAGGAACACCTGCTGGTCAGAATCCAGCTGCACAGGCAAGATTACCTTGTCATTTGCTGCGTGTATCGTAGCCCAAGTTCCGATGGATTCCAGAGCATGACTGAGCTCAGGAGCTTATTAAGCCTTATTGACAATTCGAAACCTTCCCACTTTTTACTGGCAGGAGATTTTAACTTCCCCCAGATAGACTGGGTCGGCTAATTTTCTAGGGCAACCACGGGACACCCATCTCACTTGCTTTTGGACCTAATGCACGACTTTTTCTTGTTCCAACATATCCGAGAGGCCACCAGAAGTAGACTGGGCGAGATGGAGAACACTCTTGACCTGGTTTTTACTAATGAGGAAGGGATGTTATCTAATCTAGAGTACCGCCCGGGCCTTGGTAGGAGCGACCACCTATCCCTCAGATTCCGTATTCGGTGTTACCTGTCGGTCGGAGGAACATCTAGGCAGAAACTTGACTTTGGTCGGGCTGACTTCCCCCGCCTGAACCAGATGGTTTCAGGCGCTGACTGGGGTTCGCGAGATCTTTCGACAGAGGATCTGTATCACCATTTCAGGAATACCCTCAGCGTTATCACCGCTGAATGCGTCCCGGTAATGAGGTCTAGGCCCAACAGAAAAAACATCTACATGACCAGCGCAGCGCTCAGGTTAAAAAATAGGAAGAACCAACTATGGCGAGTGTTCCGGTCCTCGGGGGACATAATTGACCGCGGTCGTTTTGCACACTGCGCTGCAAAACTTCGTAAACTAACCCGTCAGCTCCAACGAAACCACGAACACCGTCTTGCCTTGAATGCAAAAGAAAACCCCAAAGCCTTTTGGAAATACGTCAACAGCCGCTTAAAGACGAAGTCTAAAGTCGAAGACCTAAGAAACCCGGATGGCGTTCTCGAGGCCTCTGACGAGGAAAAAGCCATGCTCCTGAATTCGTTCTTTGCGAGTGTGTTTACGGTGGAGGATCTCAGTCGGATCCCTCCATTCGACGTTCGTTGTGCGGAGCCGTTCCTCGAGGACCTCGAGATTCATCCTCAGAGAGTTGCACTTAAACTGGCAAGCATGAAAAAGAACGGCTCACCTGGACCCGATCTTGTACACGCACGTATACTGTTCGAAGCAAGAGACACTTTGGCCATACCCTTAGCCCAGCTCTTTAGGAGCTCTCTGGACAGTGGTAGGGTTCCCCAGGACTGGAAGCTTGGCTCCATCGTCCAAATTCACAAAAAATGTGACAAGCACAGCCCTGGGAATTACCGCCCAGTTAGCCTGACCGCCATCCCGTGCAAGGTGATGGAATCCATTATTCGGGACGAGTTACTCGGGCACCTTACCCTGCACAATTTGCTGTCGCCAGAGCAGCACGGTTTCAGACCCAAACGCTCCTGTGACTCGCAGATGCTGGAAATGTTGGACGACTGGAGCAGAGCGATGGAGGCTAACCATGCAATTGACGCTGTCTATATGGATTTTCGTAAGGCTTTCGATTCCGTGCCCCATGCTCGTCTCCTTCACAAATTGTACGCTTACGGAGTGCGGGCAAAGGTGCTGAACTAGATCAGAGCATTTCTGACTGATAGGCAGCAACGAGTGGTGGTGGGTGCGTCGGAGTCGGACTGGCTCCCGGTTTAGAGTGGTGTCCCGCAGGGGTCAGTGCTCGGTCCGGTTTTGTTTTTGGTGTATATTAACGACCTCCCAGATCACGTGAAATCAAACGTCAAGATATTCGCAGACGACACCAAACTCTACACCCGTGCGAACGACTCTGTCACGCGAGAGATGCTGCAGGGGGACATCGACTCACTGCTGGAGTGGTCCGCTAGGTGGCAGTTGCCATTTAATGTGGAGAAATGTTCCGTGTTGCACATTGGCAGCACTAACTGTAACCATGTGTACACACTTAGCGGAGCACCCCTGTCCAGCACTGGCGAGGAGAGAGATCTAGGTGTAGTGATGGACTCCGATCTGAAGTTCCGACAGCAAGCGGCGATAGCAGTGTCCAAGGCTACCCGCTTGCTGGCTGTCGTCAGGAGGTCATTTGCAAACCTGGACCAAACCACTCTACCCAGACTTTACAAAGCAATAGTCTGTCCACTCGTTGAATACGGAAATGTATCATGGGGCCCATTCAACAGAGCGGATCAGAAACTGATCGAGCGTGTTCAGAGGCGTGCCACACGTATAGTTCCCACTCTCAGACAGGCTCATTACACAGACAGACTGCGTGCACTCAGGCTTCCGTCTTTGTATTATAGGCGCCGGAGGGGAGACATGCTGAAGATCTTCCAGCTACTGCACGGGGGCATTGATCAGGACTATGCTCAGTTCTTTCACATGGACCCGAACACACGCACGCTGGGCCATGCTTGGAAGCTCGTCAAACCTAACGCTGTCTCAAGGGTCCGACGCAATGCTTTCGGGTGCAGGGCGATAAACGACTGGAACGGGCTCCCCCATCAGTTGTTGGTGCACAATCTCTGAATGAGTTCAAGAACAGACTGGACATCCACTGGGCACACATCAGGTACACTATACCTGACCAGGACTAGCTACACGCACGATGACCATGAGCTCGTCAAGAACAAAACCTGCAGGCCAAAGTTGGCCTCTAAATTTCGACAACTTCAAGGTGAAGGTGAAGGTGAAGGTGAAGGTTGCTTGACCTTGGATATCTCCTTGACCTGACATGACCTGACCTAAAAAATTGGTCAGATGAGTGAAATTGATCAGGGATAAGGTACTGCAACTTTTGTTGTTCAAATTTACTTCATTTTGATGTTATCTGGGGAAAACCAGGACGGAGCAAGGACAAATTTTGCCCCTCACCCGGCAGGGTGTGTGTTATCCAAGCAAAGTGATAGGACTATGACACAGGAAACTTGCCATTCAAATGGGCACCTAGAGTCACTGAGCTAACTACCCTCTTGAAACCCTATTAACATGGGTAAATAAGCAAATGAATAAATGCAAAAAAATTAATTTATAATAATTAAAAACCTGTTATGCTTGAAACTTCTAAAAATACTAGTGAACCTTCAACTGTGAAAATGAGCCTTTTTGAGCCATTCAAGTGCCCCTTTTCTTCTTGGTCCCCAGAAAACAAAACTTGAAAATTGCAGTGATCCATTGATTGATACCCACTTGCATTTTCTGAACATTTCCGTGGAACCCAGATCAGGTGGGAGATACAAATTCCATTCAGGGTCAAATACGCCTCGAATGTAACTACTGCAGACACAGCCCACACACTTTCGCCGGACCGGGGTCTCTTACTTCACATGCATATAGAATTAAGTGTTTACATATTTCAAAAATTGTGCGTATTGCACAGGAGGGTTTCTTGCCACTTTGTTGCCGCAGATTTGCTATTTAATATTACCAAAGCGAGACACTTACTTTCAAATTACACAAGGCAAGGTACCCTGGGCACAGCAAACAACAAACGCAAAAAAAAACAAACAAACATTTCAGAGCGCGTGGCGGTGCCAAAGAGAAGTCTTGACTTGCAAAACCATAAAACCTTTAAAAAGTAAGAGGTCTTTAATCCTCTAAATATGTTCAAACCTCTAAATCCGTACCAAAAACATAATCACCCGCACTGGAGAGGGGGTCTAGCAAAATAACTTTACTTTGGAGAGGGGGTCTGGCACTAACAAGCACTGGGGGGGGCTGGTAGATCCCCCTGAGATCTTGGAAACTAAGAGACTCAGAAAAATTCCGGTTGGGGCGAGGGTGGGTGGCGGCTATGTGATCTACATAATAGCAAATTTGTTTGACCAGAGGTCAATCTTCTTCAACAATCTTAAAGGTCATACGAGATCAAAGATCAAATCTTGTCCGTAATGGGCACCTATTGGGTAATGACATAATTATGCAAGAAAGGGGGAATATGCTAAAGGCGGGCCAGAGTCCTAGACGGAGGGTCACAAAGAATATTTCCTAAAATTTTGGAGTCAAGGTCATTTAACTCTCGCCCCCCATCGGGACTATCGATGGCCTCTAAGGTTTTCTTCAGAATAACAGAAAAACGAGGAGGCGCAGCGCCGCAGTTGGGTACTTTACCTCTCACCCCCATTTTCCCACCGTCCCTGAAATTTTTTTACCCCAGGTCACACAAGGTCAGGTCACCTGGCAAGGTCAACCACAGTCACCTCACTTCAACTTTTGAGCTTTATAAGAGCTACACTTCTTAGTCGAATGATTTGAAATTTCCTGCGCTTAATGACCCATCCAGGGTCTACATAATGTTTATCTGGGATTTTTCGATTTCGTGACCTGAGGTCAGGTTAAGGTGACCTCTCCCATTGAAAAAGCATGGGGAAAAGCTGTCTTATGGTCTAAAAGCCACAAAAATAATTTAAAATTCTCAGATTACTCAGAAAAACATTCTGGAACATCCTTTCACGGATCCCATTGCCGAAACCTGCCCTTTGACCTATCTGAGGTTATCTGAGGTCACCAGAGATCATGTTTTTCATGTCATTGGCTTTCATTTGATATACGGCAAGGTCACTTTCTGACCTTTCGTGACCTCAGGTCATGTCAGGTCATAAAGTGCCTCAGGGCATATTTTAAGCTACAAAGTGGTGGGCATTTTACCCACCAGTCCCCCATGCTATGCCCACCAGTGAACGGCCCTGGACGGCCCAGTGCCCACCAGTCACCAGTGATTTGATGTTGTAGGAGTGCCCTTTTAGTGGGAATTTGTGCCCTTTTCAGCCGAATGCCCACCAGTCCCAATTCCTTAAAATATGCCCTGAGGTGCCTTCCACTAGCGAAGAGGTTATTATGTTCCACATAGAGAAGAAAGCCCTGCCATTTTTCTATAAAATGTACTTTACCAGATATCAATAGCTCTAATGGCATAAGTGCTATGCCCAGGTTTCTCAAGTATTGCATATTTTAGTGGAAATAGCCAATCGTAACCTAACTTGACCTCTGGAGGTCAAACCATTGACCTGAGCGCTTAAACATATAAATAAAATCATTCTAAATTCACACCGGCTTTCTAATGCAATTTGCAGATTTGCGCTAACCCTCATATTTTCGGAGTAAGATGGGGCCATCGATGGCCCCCGGTGGGGCGAAGGTGGCACCGGACCCCCGGTGGGGTGCGGGTTAAGGTCATTGACCCATGACATCACCATGCAGTATAATACGGTATATGATTGATATATATATATATATATCATAGGCAAATCCATGGGGAGATAATGGATAAGGGGATGATGTGTTCCACACTGAACCCACACGGCGCCCCCACACCACGTTTCAGCGCCTCCTGAAATGTTGCTTCAAATCCCCCTCCCTCAAGGGTGAAATAATTTGTGCTGGACAATGCTATGAAACTTTTCATTTGTATTTGCTCATACTTTGACAGAGGCACACATATTCACTAAATGGTTCGGTCGAAGCTTATGAGAATTGTCTTTCGTCCGTTATCTGTTATTACAATTGTTTGCGAAGAGAGTACCCTGTTCAAATCACTTAAATTGCAGCCATTGCCGTCGAAGGCGGAGAGGAAACGTCCCTCCACTTCGCTGGCATAGGTATCGGGGCTCCGCTAATCTTGGTACTCGGCCGATTAATTTAGCTTTTTCTCACCTATCAACGAGGACCCAGGCGAATTACTACAGTTTTTAGTAGGGTAATCGCCTAGATGCCACTCTTCCAGGCCTTCTCCAACCTTTGGCTTCGACTTTCAGCCTCTCCCCCTTTTCCCGGTCGTTGCCAGTTTTGAGTCCGCTCCCCTCCGTAAAAATGTGGCGAATTCCTTTATCATAGTTACTGGATGACTTATTGGCATGACCGATGACACCGCTAACATTCAGTATTGCTATATAGGGAGTAATATGCCTCGGATCATTTCCGAATGTGGCGGCAGGGTAGCTACCAATTGGCGTTGGTATCAGTACCAACAGGAACCGTCTTAAGACGGTTCTCAGAATATATGATTGCGGGAGGGGAATAGACACGCACTTGTGGGGAATTATTTCAGTATGATGTACGAGGGTGCAGTATATCTAGATACACACATATACATATATGCAGGGGCAGGGGCGCAGCCAGGGAGGGGGCACAAGGGCACGTGCCCCCCTCCCCATCGGTGCCGGGGTGCCCTTTTGATTGCCAGGTGGTGTAACCTCTTTGGGCCGTGCCGCTCGAAATTTAGTGCCCTACGCCGTTGAGCCGAGATGGAACTAGACTGCATTTAGCGATGTAAACTAACGTTTGACAATTAAGTGCTTTTTTGGTCAGTTAGGGCATTCTGTGGCCTTTTCAAGCACCCGGGAAGAGTATACGCACGTAATCCGTTTCCAGATAATGCCTCATCATCGCCAATAATCGTACGGGCGGAGCTAATCTGGTGCCCCTTGAGCTCATCTGGTGCCCCTGAGCCCTGGTCTTGGCCCCTGGAGCTGATCATGTGCCCTCTGAGCTGATCTGATGCCCTCGTAGTCAACCTGGTGCCCCCCTCCTGAGAAAATAATTGTGCCTTCTGAACCTATATAATGTTCTCTAATTTATAATTATCTCTTTAATTATAATGCTCTCTAACTTAGTCTGATGCCTCCGAGCTTGCCTGGTGCCCTATTAGCTGTTTTAGTGCCCCTTGAGCTAATCCGGGCCCCCTGAACTTATTTAATGCCTCCCGTAGTTTATCTACTGTCCAGGGCCGCAGCCAGGGGGCACAGGGGCCACGTGCCCCCATCCGTGCCGGGTGCCCTTTTGATTGCCAGGTGGTGTACCCCCTTTGGGCTGTGCCTCTCGAAATTTAGTGCCCTACGCCGTTGAACCCAAATAGAACTAGACCGCATTTAACGCTTTCAACTATTGTATGACAATTAAGTGCCGTTTTGGTCAGCTAAAGCATTCTGTCGCCTTTCCAAGCACCCGGGAAGAGTATAGGCACGTAATCCGTTTCCAGATAATGCCTCATCGTCGCCAATAATCGTACGGGTGGAGCTCATCTGGTGCCCCCTGGAGCTGAGCATGCGCCTTCCGAGCTGATCTGATGCCCTCGTAGCCAATCTGGTGCCCCCCCGCGGAGAAAATAATTGTGCATTATGAACCTATATAATGCTCTCTAAGTTAGGCTGATGCCTCCGAGCTTGCCAGGTGCCCTATTAGCTGGTTTAGTGCCCCTTGAGCAGATCCGGGCCCCTGAACTTATTTAATACCTCCCGGAGCTTATCTACCGTTCAGGGGGGCACAGGGGGCACGTGCCCCCATCGGTGCCGGGTGCCCTTTTGATTTCCAGGTGGTTTACCCCCTTTGGGCCATGCCGCTCGAAATTTAGTGCCCTACGTCGTTGAACCTAGATGGAACTAGACTGCATTTAGCCATTTCAACTATTGTTGGACAACTTAATACCTTTTTCGGTCAGCTAGGGCATTCCGTCGCCTTTCCAAGCACCCGGGGAGAGTATGGGCACCTAGTATGTGTCCACCTAATGCCTCATCGTCGCCAATAATCGTACGGGTGAAGCTAATCTGGTGCTCCTTGAGCTCATCTCGTGGCCTCTCAGCTGGTCTTGGCCCCTTGAGCTGATTGCTTGCCCTCTAAGCTGATCTGGTGCCCCTGAGTCAATCGAGTGCCCCACTGAGCAAATAATTGTGCCTCCTGAACCTATACAATGCCCTCTGAGTTATTATAATGCCTCCGACCTTGCTTGGTGCCCTAATAGCTGATTTAGTGCCCCTTGAGCTGATTCGGGCCCCCGAGCTGATCTCATGCCTCCCCAAGTTGATTCTGTCTCTTAAGTCAATATGGTGCCTCTTCAGCTGATTAGGTGCCCCCTCAGCTGATTATTGATGTCTCCTTAGATGGCCGGGTGCCCCCCTGGGCTGGTTTGGTGGGCCCTGAGCTCACCTTGTGTCCCCTGAGCTGTTATGTTGCTCCCTGAGCTGATTTAGGCTCCTGTCATAGTCTGGGGGCTGGGAGCTGATCTGGCCCCCGAGCGGATCGATCTGGTGCCACCTGAGCTGCACTAATGCCCCTGAGTCGATCTGGTGCCTCCTGAGCCCAACTGATGCCCTCTGAGCTAGCCTGGTGCTCCCTGGGCTAATCTGGTGCCCTTTAAGCTGATCTGGGCCTCCTTACGTGATTTCATGAGCAGCTCTAAAGCCCTGAGCTGAGCTGGGCCCACAGAGGCTGATGAGGGCCCCTGAGATGGCATGGGGCTTCTGAGCTGATTAAGTGCCTCCTGACTTGATCTGGTATTCCCGAGCTGATCTGGGCCCCGAGCTGGTCGGGGCCCACTGATCTGATTGTTTGTCCTCGAGGCTGAACTGATGCCTTATGGGCCGATCTGGTGTCCCCTGAGCAGCTTTGGGGCTTTTGAACTGCTTGGGCCCCGAGCTGGTGAGGAATTTCTGAGCTGATTTAGTGGCCCAGACATAATCTTGTCCCCTGACCTGACTTGAGGCCCCTGAACTGATCTAGGGCCCCAAGAGCTGATCTGGGGCCCAGGAGCGGATCTAGGTTCTGAGGGTACCCTGAGCTGGTCTGGGCTCTGAGCTTGTGAGAGCCCCTTAAGTTGGCTTGAGGCCCCCTGAGGTGATCTGGCGCCTTAAACTGTTCTGGGGCTTCTCGAACTGGTTTAAGGCCCTATGAGCCTATCTGTGGCCCATTGTGCAAGTCTGATGACCTCATCTCTGGGACCAATGAGCTAGTCTAGTCCCTGGGTGAAGCATGAGCTGCTCTGTGGCCCTGATCTACATCAGGGGCCCTGAGATGATCTTGAATAGATAGATAATAAGAACACAAGGCCAACTCCTATCATATCGGGGAGGGGTCACTGAGCTAGTCTAGTCCCTGGAGGCACAACTGGGGGATGGGGGAAGCTGCTCTGGAGGCATCTGATCCACACTTGGAGGCCCCAGAGCTGGTCTTGAATAGATGGGGAATAAGAACACAATGGAAAAGGAATCCCTAAAACAGATTGTGATACCTAGGCACCCCTGGTTATATAAATTTCTTATTATACTAGTGAATTCTGAGAAGGGATGATAAAAAGGCATGTGCCCCCGAGCTCAGAGCACAGTCCCTTAAACCAGGATTTCTACTAATTGATTTAAATGAAAAACTAGTTTTCACAATTTTCAGCCCTGTCACACCATCCCCATCCAAACCACCGGCCTGTTCACCTTTTATTTACTCTTAACTGGGACCGATCCTTGAGAATATGGAACTTAATAAACGCGTTCAAAGGTATCTCCCAAATTTTTTTCGGCAGCAAAAATGTGTTCTTCCAAAAACACTATGTCACTCCTCGTCCCACGGCGATTGTGCGAAGCAAGAAACTTGATCCGCGTTCAGCCAGGGCTCACTCCTCACCACAAAACTAGTGGGCATAACAAATGAATTTTCGACTCCAATATGCTTTAACCTGCACATTGTAACAGATATCACATGCTCCGCTGATTTCTCTGATGTTAAGTACTTGCATGAGTTGGCTGATTTGTCCTTAAATCTATCCAAAACAGTCGTGTTTTGGCTACTTCCATGACACTTTGGTGGTATTTTTTCCATTTTTTCGGTTTTAATCGCGTTTTCCTTCTCCGTCAATGATTTATTTGCATTTTTTATCGAACCAAAGATGCCCAAAAAATGATATAAATAAAGATATAGTAAGTTTTTTTAGGTTACGTTATAAAGTGCCTTTTTCCCCGGGGTGCCCCTCAAAGTTTGCGTGCCCCCCATACCAAAGCTCTGGCTGCGCCCCTGTGCAGGGGCGGATCCAGAAATTGTTCCAGGAGGGGGTGAACCCTGACTGGGGAGGCCCGGTCTCCTCGAAGAGGGCTTGGCCCTTTAAGGGGCCCGACCGTGCAAGGTATAAATTGTCATATAAAACGTAAATACACATAAAAGTACCTTTGTGAGAAAAAAATAGTCTACACCGTTTTGAGGGACAAAAATTCCGAAAACTCCAAACACCCAGGCGGAGAGCTATGAACTGCTAAAATCCCTGAGATCCGTTCAACATTTGATTGGATCTCCACAATCCAGGCACTGGCCAAGTTTCCGCTAGGATCCCCGATCGGAACCATCAAAGATCGCATACAATATGCTGGGGCCTGTTTGAATTAACAGTTTAAGATATTCTACCTACTACTCCCAAGCAGGGACGGATGTTGTAGC
This sequence comes from Lepas anatifera, assembly GCA_034440635.1. NCBI lineage: Eukaryota > Metazoa > Arthropoda > Thecostraca > Lepadidae > Lepas > Lepas anatifera. The sequence goes on along the minus strand of JAOTON010001552.1, from coordinate 67,650 downwards.
CGCAGAGGGCCAAGACCAAAGGAGTCCCGCAAGCAAGGCAGGGGGCCGACGATAGACCCATTATGTCTGAGATTATCGTGAGGGGCCTGGTCGCGGACACAAAAGTTCCAAGTGAACCACAGGGCCCCCGGCTGCATTTCAGGAGTTCCGGATAGCCACAGGAGATCCGGTTGAGCCGCAGGGGGCCAGGCTGGGTCGCAAAGGGCCCGGTTGCATTACAGGGGAATTCTCTGCAAGGGCTGATAATAGGGGCCCGGCTTTGGCAGAAATAGTTCTAAGGGGCCTCGTCGCAGACTCAGCGGTTTCAAGGGGTCTGCAAGGGACCAGAAGAATGTCAGGGTACCCGGATGGCCACAGGAGGCCCGGGTGAACCGCAGGGGGTCCGACTGGAGCCACAGGGGGCCCGGGTGGAATACCCGGGACCTAAAACTGCTGAGAATATGGGGCCCGGCTTGGGCAGCAGTGGGCCGCTGAGACGATTGTAAGGGGTCCGGTCGCGGGGCTCGTGGGACCTCCGAGGCAGGGGCCTGAGAACGACTATGTAGAACAATGGAGCAAAATTCTTGTGGACTCTTAGAACAGCTCTTTGGGGGCTGGAGGCCAACTCTGGTGGCCTCCGAGCTTACTTTCAGGGGCCCCCGGGTACATTATATTGGCTCCTAGACCTACCTTCGGGTGGCATTTGGAAGGTAACTTGCAGGGCCGTGGTACAGCCGCAGCAGCCGGGCCCCACTGCGGGGACCGGCGGCTGCAGCGGGAGGCGTTTCTTTCCAGTGTTTAAGGTCGGACCAAGGGGGAGGCGATCGCCCCCCCTTGAATCCGCCCCTACATACACGGTAATAAATATGCATGTGCAATAAGCACGTGTACTTGTGATATTGTGCCGGGCACGAGACCTGTGCGGTGTTGACTTTTGAAGCTGAACCTGTGAGCAAGGGGCGTTTTTCGCAAAGTAGGTCCAGCAGCGAAGCTCCAGCTGTCGTGCAAATGTGCGGCCCCGGCTTGCAGGTAGCAACCACGGCCTGCGGTGGAACACATACCAACGCTGGCGGCACTACTCTCACCGGACATTCCATACATCACATTATGTCCCGAGCATTAGATCGGGGTACCGTGAATAGCATTATTGCAGAACAGGTTGCTAGACGACAGGTAAGTTGACTGACGGCGCCTGTAGCAAACGTGAAAGAATGAGCACCCAGGGGCAGGTGAACACAAATCACCGCCGGAGCGAGTACAGCGCTCGTCTGTGTGCTCCGCAGACAGAGCTCATGTCACAACCACGACCACAACCCTTGTGAACCGTAAGTTTCCATTCCAACATGAGCCGGACCGTGGGGACACCGTAAAACCGAGCCTCCTTCATCTCGAACTGGCATTTCTGCTTGTTGTCACGAGCGCAGATGTTACACACAGAGCCAGTGAAACCGGGTAGAACCTGGAGACTAGGGCCTGTAGGTTGTGGATTCTCCTACCGACTTTAGAAAAGAACATCGAGACAATCTGTGCATATGGGGTCAGCGGCGAGAGAAGACGGTGGACGCGCCCACCAAGTTTCCAGCTTTAACTTTTCGTTCGGGTGGTGTCTTTTGGCACCTCTCAGATCTTTTCAGATTGATCGAAAGACGGCTGAGTGCATCTATGCCGTACTCACTACAGCTATTCCAGGATCCTTTTCACATCCTTTCTCTGAATTCCAAGGCCATGCCACGAGCCTACGTTACGTGATCTCGCCTATAAAAAGTTTAGGCTAGTATTGATTTTACAAATTTCAACCAAAAGATCTAATACTTAATGAAAATCATAAAGGTGACTTGAGAAACAATTCTGCTGCTGGGACAGATCATATATGGCCTAAGGTCAGGTCATATCCGTGACCTCACCGCTATAAAGCTGGAGAAATTGTCCTTCAAATATTTGTATTTCGGTGGATACATGACAAATTAGCTAGAGAAATTCAGTATGTTGTATTTCGAGCCAAGACCTCAGGTTCAAGTTCGTTTACGAAACTCTAGCCGATAACTTTCGAATGAATCAAAATAGAGCTTTCGTCTTAATATCATTGTGCTTTTCTTATCCATGCAAGTCTATTAATGTATGCATTAGCGGCTACGAACATTAACGCGTGCGCTCAATAGGCATACTGAAATGTATTTATGAGCACTCGACACGTGAACGTCTACATTTACGAGTATTTTCGGGGAGCCCGAAATTATACCTACTTTGCGAAAGCATAATACATATGAAAAAATGGTCACGATTTCCATATGCATCAAATTTGGAAAAATGTTGATTTAAATTTGAAGAAGTTGAGTGAAAAAGTTGAGGAAGGTAAATTTTAATGACCACCATATGAAAGGAGATGGCATAATATTATTTTAGTTTTAGCCATCATACAGTCCTTTTGAATCCTGAAAATGATTAACAATAAAACTTAAACTGAATTTTAACACTAACTCGATATTTCATCCCTGGTGGCCGGACAGCCCCAAAGATATAAGTTTACAGCCCTGCATGGTACCGCTCATTAAAATCCCCCAACAGCCCACTACTGCTTTATTTAGAGACCGTTCAGCTACCGTTTCCACTGACAAGTGCCGTGCTATAAAGATTTAACAGTTCGGTTTTAAGCATTTAGAACGTACTAAAAAAATCAGCCGTTAAAAACTGCCGCCACTCGAAAGAATTTAATTAACTTTGCTTGATGTTTCATTATTGCCCTCCCCCATCCTCGTATCAAAATTCTGGTACGCTGTATTGTTTTGGTCAGGACGGAAATTTTGGCCTAAAAATAAACATCTGCCAACAAAATAATTTATTTCGCTAGGATTTGCCCTTTCAATGCTGGACGCTACTTGTGAAGTCACCCACTGTCTCAATTCCAGAAAATTAGGTATAATGCGAATGCTGAGGGTTGAATGTCTTGATCTAACAACGTTACATAATTTTTCACAAATAATGATAACAATAGACAATAATAACTAACTAGGGACGGGGACGTCACCCAAGAGATTAATGGTGGAGTATTATAACATACAATCCTATTTTTATAGACCTTAAGATAGAATGTCGGACAATCACGGGTTAGACGGCCGTGCACAGTGGCTTCTGGCTGCCTGGAGGCCGAATGGCGGCGACATCAAAAGGATTTGGTAACTGGTAGGGGAATGGCGTATGCTAAAGGAATACTTTGATGTTCATGCCATTAAAAGATACGTACTTATCACTTAATTCCCTCGAGCATCTTGTGCTTTGCCTTGGACCATCCTTGTTTACACGATCAGAACTACTTATCTCCCCGCCTAAAATTGTCATTTTAGCCTTTTAAACTTCTCGTGCTGCATACGCATTAACGCGCGCCGCGGTGGGCCTCCGAGCCACCTTCGCCCAGGTGGGGGATGTTTGAAGGCCCCCTCAAACTCGGCCCCTATGCGAGATAGCGAAAAAACGCGAACGCTGGTGGATAGCTTATAAAAAATCATGAAGAAACTATACTGGTCACTTTTGGGCTCAGGTCAATATTGAGGTCATGTCAGGTCAAGGAAGTTTTCATTTTGAGCAAAGTTTTTGGGCTATAGCATCTGACAAAGTTGCGTTAGTATCATTTTGTAGGCACCATTCGATTCCTCTCGTCACGGCAAATCGAATGATGTATAATATGATCATGCTAGGTTAAAAAAATTAAATGACCTCAGGTCAGGTCAGGGCCACTTTTTGACCTAGCATAGTCAAAAAGATGCCTATAAATATGCATATAAATTGACTCGCAATAGCAATCCAAACGCAATAATATCAAAATAAAATTGTTATCATCATTTCACGCAAAGCCGTTGAACTAAGTCTGAAACCTGCTTCAGTAGCTCCAGATGACCTCTCAGAAGTCACAGGTAAAACATTGCAACATCTGGAAACGGGCCCAGGATACTACGATTTGGAGAATATTAAGGTATTATCAGCTTTAGCTACACAAATACAGCCCAATTTCTGTTTTTCCCATGTATTTCCAATGGAGAGTTCATGGTCCGTACTTGGCCTTAGACTATCGATATGAAAAATCTCGGAGTATATTTTGTAGAACTCAGTGGGGCCATTATCTGTTATAAGTTTGAATCTGATAGATTCACCCATTTCTTACGATGCCACCTTATACATTTTTAGTTGAGGTCACTTGACCTTCACTGGTGACCTGACCTGAGTTGACCCAAACTTAAAAATTTGGGTAAAGTTTCGGAATCGATCAAGGATAAGGTGCGCAAAGTACGGCAGCCCTTCGCGCCGCCGTTTTTTTCGTGCCTCTGGAAAAACCCGAGGAGGATGTTCAAACACCCCCACCGGGTCGAGGCTTATATGTCAGATGATATAGTATGTCACATACACCGCGTGTGTTGTATTCCTAATAAGTGTGTCAATTTTAAAAAGTCTTGAAAAGCTGCATCATCTACCCTGATACCAAAAAATATTATGGATTCGAAATTGGTGCCTGCAATTTTGTCCGCCAAGCATACTAATATACCGAACTCATTTCGTGAACACGCACTCATGTTTTTTCCAGTGTTATCGGCACTGCACACTGCGCACACGCCTAACCCATGTATCTACCCACGGGCACAGAATGTCTTCTACACCGGTCCCCCTCCCTCAGTCTGACACCAGACACAACGACCATCATTTTCAACACCACACATGCAGGCATTACAATCCGACCGCGACCCCTCCCCACCAAGGCTTGAACTTGGCATCAGCGGCGGCGCTCAGCGTGACCTTCGTAACCTCTATGCCCGCAGGCAATCGCGGCTGCCGGCGGATGGCGGCCGCTGATTAGTGGAGGCGCGTTCACTTGTATCGAGAGAAATTCAGTGGAAATTTCTCCATGAAAATGATGAAGCTTTAAACCATGAACCAGGAGATATATTAACGTTATGTTTTTCAAACATTTCTAGCCATACATTGCTCTCTATTGGGTTGATTATTTGCCACAACATCCGAGGCTGCTCTTCGGTACAGGCGACACGGCGGCAGTCAGCACAGGCTAGTCGGCGGCCGAGTTCGCTGAAATCGGGAGTGTCGCGATGAGTTTCTGCTGAGTGGAGAGGGTTGGGGCCCAGTCCCACGGGATCCGAGGGAAGAAGGAGAGAGACGTTCATAAACCTAAAACGTAACCGTCGGACGAGTTATAGAGAGTGAGGACTAAGAGGGAGCGCTGCCGAAGTACAAACAGATAACTATACCAGCAGAGGGGAACACGTGCTGCTTTGCTCCGTGTTGGATGGTAAAAAGGCACAAAATCGAATTCGGGACTCGAAACATCTGGATGTTTATTGTCCATTATGTCTGAGGCTTTCCGTTGTTTGAAAGAATATTGAGTTGTAGGTCAGATGCAGAATTCCACTATAGCTCTGTGGAACAGGTATTTGTTGAGAATTTCATTTATTTACGCACTTTATAAAGACTTTGCTTCACATTTTGGTGGGGGTGCCCAAATCACCATTAGGGGTGCCCAGAATATCATTGGGGTGCGTCGGCACCTCTAAAGAGACAGAAATCCACATCTCTGTTGAGAATGCTTCGAAAGCAGGGACATTTGCAGAAGATCATGGCGAGACCACTTGGAGAAGCAAGACTGGCCAAAATCAGTGGCGGATCCAAAACTTCATTTCGCGATGGGGGATAGGGGCTCGAGCATCCTCCGTCATTCCCTCGGAACAGCCTCCGACTATGCAATCACAACATATCAGGACGGGGGCTCGAGCCCCTAAATATCCCCCTTGTATCTGCCACTGGCCAAATAGTGTTTTTTTTTAGATAATATCGGGGGTTTGGACAGAAAATTTGGGAGAGTGGGCGACTGCCACCCCTTTTCCAATTCCCCGGAAGTGTAGGTTATCTGTTAACACCCTCACTGGAGAGGGGTCTGGCACTTATGCGCAGTGGAGGTAAAGGCGGACAAGGTTCATAGAGGGAAGGCCACAAAATTATTTCCTGAAGTTTTATGTTCAAAGTCATCCAAGGTCATTGACTTTTGACGTCACAATACGGGATGCTCTATAATGTACACCATAACCAGCACTATAGCAGCCGTTGGCTGGAAAATGAGAATTGACCTTTACCAATGGCCTTTGACCTGGACCTTTATATTACGTTACCTTAACTATGACGTCATATCATAATATACGTCAGGTTGGGTAACGTCATTTGACAGGAAGCACTGAGGCCAGTTACTTTGAAAGTGCTGGCACAACCTTGACCCGTGACCTTTACATTCCATGTGAGATTACCTTGACATATCACCCCGTTTATATGGCGTTATGACGTCACCACTCGGTCCCAAATGCAAGCAAACTGGTCCGACTGGGAGATTGCGGTGATCTCAAAATGGAGGTCTGATTTTGAAAGCCTATGAGAAAAAATTATCGACCCATTTTCCAAATATTCTCACCAATCGACGCGCCGTCAAAGTCTCATAAATGTGGCCGAGTATCGCTTTTGGCTACGAGCGGTTCTCCGGCTACCTAGGAAAAATAGGTGGGGGCCTCCAACGTCCCCTCCAGTGCGCGTGTTAAGGGGTCAGGCAGATGGCGGGGTTACGGGGCATCAACAGCCTATTCTATCAACAGCCTCCAAAATACTTCGCGTATGCTATAAAAACCCTTAACTCTCTTTTGACGCAGCTTAGAGCTGATACATCCTAACTAAGTGGTAATGCCCACCATATTCTCACATATGTAACCCCGCCTTGCAGCTGCGGTTATCAAAACGAAAACTAAACTTTCTTTCATTCTTTGTCCTAAGTGGGTAATTCCAGCACCAATCGACCAGGCAAATGACAAATCTACCCGGTACCTCTTCGATTTTCTTCAAAATAATTTTATAGGGTTCTCATGGGCCCTAAAGACGAATCTGAAAGTTTTAGCTCGATTGGAGTAAAACTTTAGAAGTTATTGCCTCAGGCATTTTTTGAAAATCTGCTTACGGTGCATTTTTTAGGTGATCATAAAACCCACAGAGACTGATGAAATATGCTTAAAGTATATATTTTTCCGTCTGAAATGCGCCGAAGAACTCGAATCTGAAGTCTGTTTGACCCTAGGTCACTTGTGAAAAAAGTTGCGATTTGACCTTGGCCTGAGGTTACATTCAAAATTTGCTGGTACACTTTTTGTTCAAAATGACATATTCCAAATTAAAGATTGAACTTTTCTCCTTCCATTAAAATAGGTTAGAACATCTGTTTTTTATATCTACTAGTGTTTTTAACACGCTTAGTGGAGGGTAGCCTGGCATCAACACGTAATGAAGGGGTCCCGAAATGCCTCCCCTGAGATTTCATCAATTAAGAGGGTTAGCAAAACGCGTGTTGCGGGTTTTGTCAGGGCTGTAGAATGTGTTTTTAAGCTAGATTTCATGGACCTAGACCAGTATCCTCAAGGTCAAATGAGGTCATAGAGGTCAAATGTAGGCCGCACCTGACACTTAGCGAAATGCCGTTACTGTGCGAAACAAAGTCGCGGATACACTTTGAGCGGGCAAATTTCATAAGGAGAAGGTATAAATTGTTCTCTGGAATATTTAGGTCGAGGTCGGTCAAGGTAATTGACCAATGACACCACAACGTGAGATATTTCCATAATGGATGCACATACGTTGAAGCTTGCATAGAAGCAACCATTAAGCAATCAATAAGTTTGACCTTGACCCACGGTCTTTGGCCTGTGACCTGGAACTTAGCATTCAGTAACCTCAGCTGTAAGATAAAAACATCATACACCTATTGCCAGGGAACGTCATGTGACCGAAAGCTGTGCGATCAACAATTGCGATAATGTTTATATGACCTTGGTCTGTAACCTATGATCTAGTGAAATGATCTTAACACGCGCACTGGAGGGGGGCCTCGGAGGCCCCCCCCACCTGTTTTTCCAAGGTGGCCGGAGAACCGCTTGTAGCCGAAAAACAAAACCTGGCCACATTTAACAGAATTTAATAGCGCGTCGATTGGTGAAGACTTTTTGAAAATCGGCCGAAAATTTTTTGACTTATAGGCTTTCAAAGTCAGACCTGCATTTTGAGATCGCCGTAAACGCGCGGTCGGACCAGTTAGCTTGCATTGAAGACCGAGTGGTGACGTCATAACGTCATATAAGCGGGACTATATGTCAAGGTCACTTCACATGAAGGTCAAGGTCAAGGTCAAAGGTCACAGGTCAAGGTCATATCTGCACTTTCAAGGTCACTGACCACTGTGCGTCCGGCCAAATGACGTTACCCCATCTGACATATATTATGCTATGACGTCATCAGTAGGGTACCCCAATACAAAGGTCAAGGTCAAAGGTCAAGGTCAAAGGTCATTTGGAAAGGTCAATCCTCATTTCCCGCCAAACAGTGGCTAGAGTGTTAGTCAAAGTGTAAATAATAAGTAGTATACCATATGGTGACCTTAAAGGTCAATGACCTTGAATGACCTTGACCCAAAAGTTGTGGGGAAGCCTCTTTGAGACCTCTTCTCTATGAACCTTGTCCGCCTTTAGCTTATTCCCGCCATTTTCCTGCATAATCACAGCATTTACCAATCGATCCCAGCATGGCCAATATTTGACCTTTACGGCCTCGTTTGACCTTGAAGATATTGACCTAGGTCAATGAAAATTGGTCATCATGTAGATCACCATAGCCCCCACCCACCTACCAAGTGGCGTTTTTCTAACCCTCTTAGTTTCCGAGATCTTAGGGGGGCCTACCAGGCCCCCCTCCAGTGCGCGTTAGTGCCAGACCCCCCTCCAGTGCGGGTGTTAACATACAGCTTTGACGATGCTACGTTTTCATCGCACAGCTAGGTCTGCAATGCATTTGAACTGGTGTGACCGCATATAGGCGGCGGAAAAGAAGGCCAGGGGCCTGGCCCCACTTTTGGCCCAAAATTTCCTTATCTCAGTCAAAATGGGAGAAAACCTGAAATTTGCATAAACAGTAACTGTGGAGGGCAACGAGGAGCCCAAATTTGAACAGTTTTTGGTCATATCGTGGAAAGGTTTTTGTCAGCATCAGGTTGAAGTTTGACTGGTCCCCACTTTTTCCGGTGGCGGTGTTTATGTGACCGCAGATTATGGCTATTTATAAATATACATCTGATTTTGTAAGCCTGTAGGTCAGTCAGTGCGTAAACATAGAGGACAGATTTTCAAAGTTCTTTCCAAAATTAACTCGCTAATCGATGTTATTTTTCTGCCATGAAGGGTTTCCGGCCACCTCGGGTAATTATGCTTAAGCCCTGTCCGACTGCGTGTTAATGCTCATTACAGTGCTTTAAAGGATGATAATAACTCGTCGCTGGGGCTTCGACAGCATATTGGAAATGTAGTGGGACAAAATGGTGATACAATAGGAACAGTGCTAGAAGTCTGGTGAAAGCCAAATAAGGCAATCGTGGTTTCCCGTGTTCATATATAGAACTCGCCTATCGCGTCAATTCAAATAAGTTTTTTTCTGCGTCGGACCGAAGCAAGCATTTTCCACTTGCGAGTTAGAACTAGAGCAATGCTCTCTCCTTGACGATATCTTTGCGCGATTTTACTCTCCTTGAAGTTAAAGGAAGCAGCATTTGTCAACACGTGGAAAAATATGTATGTGTGTACACCGGACACCGGCTTGCAACAATGCACCGAAATACGGGAGCCGGCGCCTCCATGAGCTGTCTTTGTGCCGAGCTGACCTTACGCTGTCACAGTAGGCAGCTCTATTCCGTCCGGTGGCGGATCCAGCGGGAAACAAAAACGGCATGTCCCCCAAATGGAAAGCTAGGGGCAAAACTATGTTTTGCCCCCCCCCCTCCCCCAAGCGGTCGACCTCCTTTATGCCCCGACTCATTTTTAATTTATAAGCAAGATTTCGGTGCTTCAACTCTCAACTTCAAACAGAACCAGTTAAGTTCATTGTAAATATTGGGTCGGTCTTGGATAGAAAAAAAGTATCTTGAGCCCATACTTTTTCACCCCGTGACGTTTTTTGCCTTTTGGCTGAAATATCCCAAATCCTACTGTCAAATAATATTATTGTAGCACAATTCTTCACTGCGTGACGTTTTTCCCTTTTTTCCTTTTTGACTTTGGTTTGCTTCTCCCAAACCGACCGGCTAGATCTGCCACTGGTTCCGTCGATGTCTTCAGAGAGCTCTCGCACCTGCATGGTGTTCAGGTTTACGGGTGTGAAACGATGAAACCGTTGGGTGCCCTTGATCTTCAACGCCGAGCTGTACCGCTGTATCAGTCGTTTTGACATTTTAAAGACCTCCTCTCTACTGGCAAACGCGAAATGGATTGTGGTGTCGAAGCATTGCGTCAAAAAAGAGAACATCAATAGAAGATCCAAGATCTGATCCTTTTCTTCTCTCCTTAAGCTTACCTTGGCTGTTCTTCTTCTAACTTTACCGCCAACTCCGTCACAGGCGTTCTTCCCGTGGCTGGTAGCAAAAAAGCGTTATTCACATGGTATTTGCAAGTCTATCTGGATGATAAAAAGCATTGATAAAGTGAAAATTGTTTTTGTATTGGCCACCGCACCCGTCTGATACGTAATGTGTTTTCTTCAAACTTGGCATGTGGGTGCGTAGCCAAGGTACGAGTTTGTGCTGCAAGATATGAGCCATGACGTGAGAGTGCTTTAAGTCGTCACTTAAAAAAACTTCTACTGCACCGGACTCCATCCTCAATCCAGTATGGAACAAAAAGGTGTACAGTCACCTGCTTTGCAGACCAGTGATACGACTGAGCAGCATTTTGTGCAGCACATGTATTATTTTCTGATAAGTCATCGATGACTACGGCTTCCCCCTTTGGTGCCTTTTCCTTCCAGTTTGCTATATAATGCCCTTGAGCCATATAGATGTAGTGGTGACGGGTTAGGTTACATACATTCTCACTCAGGGGATCAACAAATCGCTCTATATTATCCACGCAATCCAAACGCGTCGATTCTCTCTCTGTTTTTGACCATTCTTTGAACGTAATATCTTCAGAAGCCATTTGCACGGAGTCAAAAGAGTATAAATACTCGTTGATAAGTTTTTAAGTGCTGCGGCGAGGAGCATGATGATGAGTTGTTAAGATGTTCCTGGCCTCTCCCCTCGAATCCGGAAATGTAAAAAACACTGAAGATTGTATATTCAGGCACAGCCCTTCATCAGAATCGTGGAGTAAATATCAAAAATTCTCAGTCCTAGTATAGCCAGACCTCGAATGTATATTCGAGGTCTGGCTATACTAGGACTGAGAATTTTTGATATTTACTCCACGATTCTGATGAAGGGCTGTGCCCGAATATACAATCTTCAGTGTTTTTTACATTTCCGGATTCGAGGGGAGAGGCCAGGGAACATCTTAACAACTGAGTATAAATACTCCCTAACCTCCTCCTATCTAGGGCTCCTTTGACGTGAGGGTGTCCACTGTGACTGTACTGTTATATTTTTCAATATCACTGTTTCAATATATCACTGTTATATGTTTCAAACGTTTCGCGACTTTTTCCGTATAGTCACGGCACTTCACTAAAGGTGTCCGGTATGACGTACATACATTTAACATATATGACCTGATTTGACCTTAAAGATATAGATAGATATAAGTCCATACAATTGAGCTCAAATAAAACAGTTTACAGGCCTCACAAATCCCGGAACATGCGTTTTCCTAACCCTCTTAATTGGCAAGATGTCAGGGGAGGCATTTCGGGACCCCCTTTATTACGTGTTGACACCAGACCATCCTCCACTGTGCGTGTTAAAAACACTAGTAGATATAAAAAACGGATGTTCTAACCTATTTTATTGGACGGAAAAAAGTTCAATCTTCAATTTGAGATATTCCATTTTGAAAACAAGGTGTACCAGCAAATTTAGGACATGACATTAGGTCAAGGTCAAATCATAATTTTTTCACAAGTGACCTAGGGTCAAACGGACCTCAGATTCGAGTTTTTCGGTTCATTTCAGACAGGAAAATGTATATTTAATACATAGTTCATCAGTCTCTGTGGGTTGTATGGTCGTCTAAGAAATGCACTGTAAGCAGATTTTCAAAAAATGCCTCAGGCAATAACTTCTAAAGTTTTATTCCGATTGAGCTGAAACTCTCAGATTCAGCTTCAGGGTCCATGGGAACCCTGTTTGCCAATTTTAAAGAAAATCGGAGAGGTACCGTGTAGGCCTTGGTCGATTGGTGCTGGAATTGCCCAAGTACGCAGTGCAGATAAACGTTCTTCACGGAAACATTTCAATCATAATTGGTGGAAATTTTTTCGCATTTCTCAACTAAGCAAAAAATGGCATTGTTACTGCAAGGAGGAATCGAAATCGGCCGCATATATCGAGCAATAATAGCTAAAGTAACTTTAGAAATTTATCAAGCACTAAAATATTTTCACTTTGGAAATGTAAACCTTATTCCAGGACGCCGACACTGCTGTGGGCACCTGTGCTGGTGTCTTGTGGAGCGGGTGGCCGGGAGCCGATACGGGGTGCTACCGTTGCAGTTTAGCGAGCCACGTTGTCGAGAGGTGCCAAAAAGTCAGCACCCGACGCTTTTGCACCAGTCGATCTGTTTCTTTTTGTTACTTGTGCCTGCTGTTCAAGGAAATATACGTATGTGTGTCTGCTAGTATGTACCAGTGTTGGCCGATATTGAAAGGAAGTGATAGTCGACTACAGGATGAGGCACCGTACACATTGTTCTAGGTCCATAACCCTATGTAGGGTTCCAACGCATTTAAAATAATTGAAATGTCCTTATGCACAAATCTCACCTCGAAGAGAAAAAAGAAATTTGGCACAATATACCTATATTCTACCTTATAGAGAGCATTATACTGAGATAATGTTATAGATTTATGTCATTATATAAAATTAGCACGCAGCAAGCATTGGACATGAACGTTTAATGTTACAATGTCTGCCTATATTCCGCTTCTTCACCTTTGCAACAAGGAATGGAAAACCCCATTAAGGAATATTGACTATTGCGGTCATAAGGGCATTAGCTCTGCTTCTTACGTATTGAAAAAAATTGAAGCTAAGGTAGCACCTTAAGTTGTTTTTGAGCGCAGGTACATATTTTTCTAACTAAGTGGGCACTTTGGATTTTCGACTGCAGGCTTTGCACGTTTATTTCCATACAATGGAAGTGACTTTAACTCAGTCTTTGGCCTTTAGAGTAACACATCTCATTTCCCAGTGACCGAACAGCACAAGGCTTCTTCGTAGAGAGGCAGGTCTGAGAGTAATCGCCTTGGATGCTGGTTATGTATTCAGCCACAGGGCGGACGGCAGTATCAGATCGGCCGGCGGTGACATGGAGCATGAGTGACGCGTCATGTCAGGTGCTCTTAGCGGGACGGGCCAGCGGCTAGACAAAACAGCCGCGGCAGCGAAGGCGGGACCGAATATGAGGATGCATCGCAAGATACGGCGGTTCAACGGGCACGACAGCACATCAAAGGAGGAATGACGTGTAGCTGTTGGGCGGCCTCGAATGCAAGCATCACTAGATAGGCAGCAAATTGGATACAACACTAAGCTGCATGGAGTCCTTCGAGGGTGGCTCTTTGAGGCGCCCATGGCGTTTCTCTAGCAGCGTTTTAAAGCAGATTTAGGGTATGAAGAGTTATTTCCCATGATGAGGGCGGATGGATTGGATGCATAAAATTCCATACGATAGCAAATATCGATTCGGCATTATCAATCCAGCACACCAATAAATGCCCTTTGTTTTTTTCTAGGAACATTACACAGACCTCATTTCGCGAGTCTAAATCTGAACGAGTATTTCGGCCTTGATTGGGAGCTTTGATCCAACCGCGTTATCTCGAGAGGATTTCGAGGAACTCGAGACGATTTAAAGCGATAATTTTGGTGATACTTGCAAATTTCAAGGTAGAATCATAAAAGTCGGCAACATTTAGCTGACAGGCGGTTTAAGCCTAAAGCCGAAGTGGAGAATGTGCATTATCAACGCTAAAGTCAACATTAAGCCTCCCCTCCAGCATTCGACAAGGTCGTCGCACTTGACTTTTGGCTAAAGGCTCTGAGTAGCGGTGTACCCGCGTCTCGGTCAAAGCCGGCCTAACAACAAAAGAGTCCGTTTCCAAAAACCCGCAGCGTGTTATCGACCACTTCAGAGGCCGCAGGCTGCAGCGCAGTATCCACGCCCCGGGTTCAGGCAGACATTGTTGTTGCTGTGACTCGGCCTCGGCGGATCAGTTCGGCGACTGAGGTTTGTGCCGCGAAGATTGGACTCGTCGGCGGCGGCTGGGGTGCCGGAGGCGGGCGGAGCCGCGGCGGGGAGGGGAGCCGGCCAGGCCAGACCGCCGCCGCCGCAGCACAGCCAGACAGAGTGCCGTCACTGCACGGGCAGAGGTGTCGGCGCTCGGCAGACCCCGCGGCACAGCTGATCACCCCCTGTACACCCCGCCTGTCCCAGAGCAGTCAGGCCACCTCCCGGCAGCTGTGTGCGAGACACAGACGCGGGCTGAGCTGGTGATTCCCGTCTCAGTGGACCGGCGACAGGCTTTGTGCATGGTGTGAGGAGCAGCTACCTCAAGCCCCGACGACGCACCAGCACACCGGTGAGAGGAGAAATGGGTTCGGTACAGGCGTGGGCCACCACGGCGGGGCCGCCTGCGACCCAGATTGGCCAGGGTTTTGCTCTTATAACACCAGGACAAAAGCATTCATCTATCTTGCTGAAGGGTAAAAGTGGGACGCGACAGCTGCGCGGCAGTGATGAGATAATGGGGGAAATAGCGGACGTGAAGTAAACGCCTTCATGCCGACAGTTTAACACTGGAACAGAGCAGTTGATGATATAGATGGTGATCATTTTAGGATTAAAGCTCCGAGACATAGCGATCAAACCAAGGCTTGAGATGAATTTACCGTTAACTCGGGTGTTTTTTAACGTCCCCACGGAGGGACTGGAGACCGCTGCCCTCTCGCTGAGAAAATTTGGGGCAATGTCCATCTTTGGCGGCCCTGTGTTTTTCACACAACAATGTTCTGCATAAAATCAGTGAAAATACAGAAATTGAGAACGATTTTTTATATTGTTACACAGCCGGAGTTTTACAGCGCAAGTAGGTAAAATGTTATAGCTGCTTCGCTTACGAAAATTCTGCAGAGCTCTCCGCGGCAGAGTGAGAGCAGGAAGGTGTGGAAAGGCATTTACCTGACTAGGCCTGCCCCGCTCCACTAACGAATCCGTGGCGATGCGCTCCTCTCGGCTGAGCTATGCTTCATAAGGCTGTGTCGCGCGTTTATATTTTACATTTATGCGTAACAGTCATCTCTCTTCTTCTTTTGAGCTCCAGAGAGCTTAAAAAACATGTTTCAGTTGGCAGAGTTCTCAAATAGTTGAGGAAATCCTGATGTCTTTTTACGGAGAAGGTAGGCAAAATAGTTTGCCCGGTAAGAGCCTTTAAAATTAAATGCCGAAGAAACAACCTGTTGCAAAACTATGGGCTCTTCTTCAGCGATATTCAAGAATGCTTTAGGCTGTTTCTTAATCATATTATGAATGCTTCATCGGCTGACTTTTCAGAGCTATTTCATCGCAGCTGTTGCTCGATTTCAGTACAGAAGCGGGTAAGTGTCTAAAACAAACCCATCTAAATTTCCGATCGACTTATTACTTGCAGCAATTCATCCAGTACCTACACTCGAGAGGCCGAAACACCCCGTTATTCCTGGCTAATTCCAGTGATTCCTGTGAGAGCGGGTAATCGCCGCTTGAGCTACCACCGCGGCACTCCCCCGGCGGAGATGGTCGAGAGCTCAGGCCGGCTCAAGTTCACCGTGCCACCACGGGGGTTGACGGGCGCATAACAATTTTCCATACAAAGGGGATAATTTTTGTTTGCAGCGGCACAGCGGAAGACAGCTATCTCAACTGAGACTTTTCCAACGGTTTTCAACTAAAACTACCGCTAAATGCAGCTCATAATACGTTTTCAACACTCTAAAACGTGGATGTTCGAAAACCATTTGTTGCAGGTGTCCCAATTTGTCAGTAGCCACCAAATAAAAGAGATGGCATAATGCAACCTTTGTTTCAACCCTTACCCAGACCTTTTAGACGAGCTAAAACAAATGTAAAGTCATGCAAATGAAAATATTTAAATCTGAGATGATATTTTAACACTGACACGACTTTTCATTGAATCCATATCCTGCAACCATCGCACGGATGCAAGGCCATATTTCAGCACTGGAAGCTTTAATGGATTACCTGATAAGTTCAGAATGTATGTAGCTCCAGTTTGATTAAACACGCCAAAATTTGATCAATTTCTGGAGCCACATGTCATACATATCAGTCCAAGATGTGAACTCTCCACTGTAGTTTCATTTCTACTTTGGTATATCACACCACCACGTTGTGCTAGTAAGTCAATATCATCCATCCCATTAACCTGCGCGGCCTTCCACCCGACAACCCATGTTCTGGTTGGTTCATAAAGCAGCCTAATCGATCACAAAGGATCGATCGATACTGGAAACTGACAGTACAGGCTTTGGCCATGGTGTTGCGCACAAAACTTGATCGAGACTTCGAAATCTGATGTGGCCGTGTAAAGTAATCCCATGATGATTAGCTACCATAGATATACTGTAGTAATATTTCATGAGTGAGCCATCTAATCGTAAACGCACTGAAGGCAAGAGAATAAGTGCCGGACAAGGAACCCGCTGTTAAGGCCATTTCAACGGTTCACTGTGCGGGCCGCTTGCGTTACGAGCGCCTTGCTCAGGTTAACACGCGCATTGACGGGGGGCGGGTACCCACCCCATCGGGCTTGTCGGAGATAGCATAAAAACGGCGGCGCGTAGCGCAGCCGTACTTGGCATACCTTTCCTCTCATCATTTTTACCACTTTTGTCGAAATTTTAAGGTTAGGCCATCTCAGGTCAGGTCACCAGTACAGGTTGTAACCTGACCTCAAAAAAAGTTTAGGATAGCATAAGTCGGAATAGGGTGAGCGGGTGCTCGATGGAAACTCATATCACATAATGGGCCCACCGATTTCACTAAAATATATTCCGGTATTTTCATATCGATGACCTAAGGTCAGGTACGAGCCGTGACCTCTCCATTGGAAATACATGGGAAAATAGTTTTAATTGAATAACTTAGTAACGGATGGTGATAGATTGTTTATTTTAACTGTATTAGATTTGCCTTATTTTTGCGGTTCTAATGATATGCATTTTACATAATTTGACCTTGACCTGACCTCAGGTCAAGTCAAATCTTTGATTTTACCTAGCAAGGTCATATTATATATCATTCGATTCGGCTTGCTGCGAGGCTTCCAATGGTTTAAATTGTTTTGCTCTATCTTTACTTGTTCAGATGTAATGACCAAAAACCTTTATTTACATGTTATCCCTATTACGGCATGTTTTGACCTCTAGTGACCTTGAAGGTGACGTGACAAAAAATTGTTCAATATTTTCGATGGAGAAGTGGATGGGCTACCCAACACCCCTTACCGTTTTTCGCTACCTAGCGTGGTTCTCGAGATCTTAGGGGGAAGGGTACCCCCCGTCAAAGCGAAGGTGGCTCAGACCCCATCAATGCATGTGTTAAGACAGAATGAAAGCTTTGCGACGCTTGGTGTCCAAGTCGAACCTACGAAAAGAGGGCAGAAACTGCGGCAGCATCAAGCTTGTGCAGTGTGCATCATAGTTTTTATGAAACATAATAAATGCTTCCCAGCTACACACCGCAAAGTGGCTGCCTTCAGAATCCCCACGTTAGATTCGTGAACCCTAAATCCCAGATCTAACGAAATCACCCAAACTCACAAGAGTGCTAAGGACTGCGTTGAGTTATCCACGTCTCAAACGCTCAAACTGAGAAAATAACAGTTTGCCTTCAGGGGCAATAACATGCCAATGCTTTGCGATGCATATAAGATCTGACATTGGCAGATCGGGTGGCCTCTAGATAGCTTATTTGACTAGTTTATGCGACGACCGGAGCCCATTCAGGGTTGACCGCTTGCACTGTTTACTTCCGAGGTCCAGGAACGACGCCCGTCCTGTCACCACGCACCCATTGTATTTGCCCTGGACCAAAGGCAGGCCCAGGATTTCGACAGGAGGGGTACTTTGGTCAGGGGGCGTCATTTGGGTCCGGAAGAAGCACCATTTATGCCTGGAAAGGGCACAAATTCCCAGCGTGTGAACTATCAGAGGGGCGCCAAATCGCACCGCGTGAGCTCCGATACTTGTATATTGCGAGAGGGGGTGAAAGTGACGTTTCAGGGGGCACCGGGGAGAGGTGTGAGGTTTCAGTGGGTTGGTCAGGGGGCACATGCCCCCTCCCTCGTCCCCCCTGGATCCTCCTTTGACCATGACGTGTGATTACACTGGCAGACGTTGATGAGTCACTCACTGTCACCTACGTTGTCCTTCGAGAGGTGTGACGAACCGATTTGCTAGTGTTCATACTTCTTCTAACTCAGTCTGTGTGTTTTGTGGTCCTTTCTCTCTTAATTTGTTGACTCTAAGACATGATCTTTATGTGATTAATGAAGTCCGCTACGGTAGCGAGCCGTATTTACCCAGCGTTTGGCGCCTTTCACGCCCTCTAAGCTTCCTACATTCTCGAGATGTGATATTAACTGCAACGTAGTCAAGAGCACCGTCAAAGGCTAGTCAATCACTCCACAAACGCACCACAGACCAGAGCAGCGGGCCTGGTTCTCTATCCGGGTAGGACTTTGTTGAGCCATCTCAGCAGGCCAGCGCCACCGTCTCAGCAGTGTAATCTCTCCATCTCCGCCGGCAGAGCCGCCCGGCGCCAGCGGAAATTGCAGCAGCACGTCCCATATGCTAATGGCTGGTGCGGGGAGGCGCTGCTGCCAAACCACCCCGGCCCAGCCGTTAATTAGTATTCCGCAAACATGCAATCGCAGGGATTTCATCGCTTGCCATCAGGCCGTGAAACGAGATAGAATTTATCACAGCTAAGTATCACACGGCCGAGGTCGCTCGTAAAGCGCTGTTTATGCTAATGGTGAGTCATGAGTGGTTTGTTTCGAGATCTTAACCGCTTTTATGGCGCGGCCTGGGCGACTGATCCAGCCAACGCTGGGCGAGGGCAGTCATCGCATGACCACCGTCCGTCTGGCTCCCGCAGAAAACCAGTACAGAACGATGTACTGGAAAATATAAACGCGCGTATAAGCCACTGACCCGGTGTTTTCCACAATAACTGCACATGATTTTAGTCGGTGGGGAACACCAGTCGCCAGCTGAATCCTCTTCTCAGTCACATCAAGCTCACCAAATCGACACTGCTGTCAGCCCCACGTCCAATTGCCGATCAAAACGATGCAGCCTGTGCCAACAGAATTTGCACTGCAATCCATCAAAGCACACCGATAGCTCTTCCATGGTCTGCATTAAGCCGTGCACCACCGTTGTTTTTGAGCGAGCAATACAAACTCGGCCGAAATTCCTTTTGTTTCACAGATGTTGCTCGCATCGTGAATTCAACACTGGCGTACTGATGACACGGAAGAGCGCGGCTGCTCGGCGGGGCGGTTATTTCGCTGACAGAGCGGCGGTCCGGCAGCCACACCTCATAGCATTGGGGCAGCTGCCTGCCAGCTGGCTGCATCGCCGCCGCCCGGCAACAGCCCCCTCATCCCACACTCGGCTGCCGCGCGAATTTAGATTATGTAACTCTACTCGCTTTTTGGAGACGGCTTCCCAGCCGTTTCGACGTATTTTCTTTTGTTTGGGGTTAAATAATGGAGGAGACCCCAATGATGAAACCAAGAGTTTAAAATGGCAAATAATCTTACATCCTCACACCATTCACATACTTCGTAGCTCTTTTCCAAACCATTCCGATGTTCTGAAAATTGTCCATTTACATCGTACCAAAATACTCCAGCTTTCAATTTCTCACAAACAGAAGAAAATTGACATAACACATTATACTCATTCAAATCTTTGTTGTGAGAGATCGGCAAGGAAGTACGATATTTTACCATGAACAGCTTATAAGGTTAGTGACAATCAGTGCCCTGTAATTAAACATTTAGAGTGAAAAACGTACATTTTTAGATTCTTTTAGGCGTCACCAGCAGGCCATTGAAAATCGAACCGACGAGTATACAGGTATTTCATTTCATAATTAGAAGTGCACAGGACCCGGTGAAACTGTAGTATACGTGACTTGTTGAAACTGCCTAAAAAATGCATGAAACAAATTTTGAGCATTGAATAATAGAGGTTAATTTGACCTCTTTTTGGGATTTAGGCCTCGCTCTCCACTTCGCACGCGAGAACAATTTTAAGGACCCTGCTGAAGTAGTGTAGAATGACCATGTAGATGCGCCAATTTCGGACCAAGTGCCCTAAATCTGCACCATACAGCAGCATAATACGATAGCAAAAGAAAAAAGTGTCAACGCTGCAATGACCTTTTGGGAATGTAAGGAGGAAAATTGAGAAGGCTAGCCTTATGATGAACACATATTGCCGAGTCTGCCCGCCCACTTATCTGGCTGAGGCTTCTGGCGGTGGGACTGCTGCTAAGCTGCTGCTCGACATGCACAGCACGGCCGCGGAAGGCTGCTGCCCGGAGGAGGAGACAAACGTCCAGACCTTGATGTATGCGCTCCCGGTCTGTCATCATTCTCTGTCGATAACGGCCCACACTGGCGTTCATCACGCATTCGGGCTTAAGGCCAGGCTCAGGAAAAATCCAGTGACAGTATCATATTCATGATGTATTAGCTCGTCCAACGGCGCATCGGGCAATCACGCAAATGGAAAGTTGACGCGAGTTTACGAAGCACACCCCGGAAAACGAACTTTGCAGGTTCTCGCCGCGCTAGTCGGCCATATCCCCAATCCCCTCAGCGAAACAGTCAACTTGATTCTCATAGCGCAACGACTCCCCCACACTCATTATCATCACGGTACGGTGAGCTTTCTTGCATGGTACACATGAGTCACCGTTAGCCACTGCACTCCACCTCTTCTTCCACTTCCATCTTTACTTTCATCTTCTTTTTCTTTTTCTTGCTGGTAGTGAGGTCTTCGTCCCCATTTGCTGGATCGGCCTTGCGCTTCTTCGCTTTAGGCGTTTCCTCTGGCTCTGTTTGTGAAACGTCCAGACCCGCGTCGCCATTCTCGCTCTCCGAATGACGCTTCTTCTTCTTTTTCTTCGGCGTCTCTTCAGGTTCAGCCTGTGACACATCCAGTGTCGAGTCACCGTTCTCAGCCTCTGACTGGCGCTTCTTTTTCTTTTTCTTCTTTTTCTTTTCCTGCTTGGCTTGGACAACAGCAGCCTCATCCATCGCCTCCTTCATGACATCGGCGTTTTTGCGCGGAATTTCGCCCGTCTCGTAGAACTTAAGGCGCTCTTCCACCTGTTCGCGCAGCTTCTCGCCGAACACCGAGTTGGTATTTTCAGAGAAGCAATCGATGCGGCTGGCGATGCTGCACTTGTTCGCCAGGTAGCGCGAGATGCGGCCCTTGTTCTTGGCGCCAGCGCGGCCGATGAATGTCGAGTGGAAGAGCAGGCCATACTTCGGCGTGTTGCCGCGAGTCTTCAGCGCACGGAACAAGGCCTTCTCCGCACCCAGAATCTGCACCGTGGACGCCGGGTACTTTGCCAGATTGGTAAGCGAGCCAGCGTGCGAGATGAGTCTCGCTGCTACTGTGTCACCCACCAGTTCCCCCAGATTAGGCGCCACCGAGCCCATCTTCTCCTTCAGGTAGTTCTGCAGACTGGTGCGGTACTCGGACAGTGCCACCACACGCTTGGCGAACATGTCGATGTTGATGAGGTCCAACGGTGAGATGTCCATGCCCATCGACGATTTCGAGGCGTCCACGATGGCCTGAGCCTTGGCTGAGTCCATGAGAACCTCCTCGAGCTGAGTCAGCACCTCCTCACTCATCTCCTTACGGTTGCGGATAAGCTGCGTGCAGCGTGCATACATGTAGTTATTGGGCACGATCTTGACCAGTTCCGGGAAGTGGTACGAGTACCACTCGCGAATGCGCATCGAAAAAGTGTTGACATCCTTGTCCAGCTGGTCCAGCAGAGCGATGCTCTGGATGATCATGTTGTCAGACTTGTTGACGTTGAATTTGACCTTGCATCGCGAGTAGCTGTGACCCAAACCTAGATGCGCCTTTCCAGAGCCAACTAAGCTGAAGTTTTTCACCATGTTATGGAAGTGGAGCCGGATGCCGCGCAGGATCTCGGGCACGGCGCCTGTGTGCTGGCACTTGACGCCCAGGGCCTCCGAGATGGCGGCGCCCAACTTCGGCTCGGCCACGCCCACCGTCACCTTCTTCCGCTTACTGGGCAGGTTGGTATCGAGGAACAGTTGTAGATCCTCGGTGACGATGCCCTCCGATATCGCGTTTATGTTTTCCAATGCGTTCGCACCCGTCTTGAAGGGTACGAAGCCGGTTAGGTGAACGATCGAGTTGAACTTGGCCAGATCGGTCACCGACGCCTCCACCTCCGGCAACAGCATGCCCGTCTCCTCGAACTCCTTCACGGCGAACAGCACATAGCCGGCCGCGTGCTCAAACAGCACCTGCATGCCCGCCATGATGTCTCCTGCAGCAAAGAGGGAGACATAAGCTTTGAAACGCGCGATCATGGTCTGAAGGAAAATGCAAAAACTTTCAGATAAGAACATTTAGCAAGTACGAAAACAAATCCCGGCTACCAAAAAAAAGCGGAGCAAAAACTTGGAGTAAAAATGCGGCAAAAACGGTTCAAATAGTGCAATATATGTCTATACTACATAAGTCATAACCCTGCAATAATCTGGTAAAGCTGAGCTTATTTGCTATATTATCAGATAAGCTTGTTTCCAAGCCTTCCTTCTTCGAAAAATAGGCCGATCAAGAACATTTTCCCATACTTTTCCCTGGTAAAGTGATTCATTCTGCTGGACAAATCAAACAATTTTTCGAAAGTTTAACGCCGGTAGATATTAAGCATAAAATGGCAAGAACTATGGCCAAGTTGAGAACACTAACGCTGTGCACAACTGCGACGGAATCCAGACGAGGGGCAACTAGTGAGACGCTCTGCCGCATCCGGAGAGGCGGCTCCTTGTTAGTATTTGTTTTTAGATGTCACAGCCATCAGGCTGTAACCGGTTTATTGTCGCAGTCCGGCGGGGTGGCGTCGGTCGGAGTGGGAACTGATTATTTGGTCCGTGCGGCGCGCCGCGCTCGGCGTCCGTCCACTGACGACGACGTGCCCGTCTACCAGACGCCGTGAACGCCCCACAGGAAGCTGGCACTCCGGCATCCGCAATCCAGCCAGCCAGAAACGGCGAAAACAGGGATAGCGACTGAAGCTGAGTCACACCGCTAACGGGATAGTAGCAAACTCTGCAGGGAAGCCAGTCAGATTATCGCATCGAATAAACTCAACGCCCGTTGGTTTGTTCCGTAAACAAAATTCCTAGATCCTGGCCCTCGCCAGCGCCTCGTCAGATACACGGCGCCATGACAGAGAGTGTATCATTGCATAAAGGCGTCATCGTTCAACTGTAACGCCAACTTATCCCGGTGGATTCCCCATAAACGACGTTTCAGACGAAACTCGAACGGTGATCTGATATAATTACCAATAGTGACATCTTGCTCTCTTATTTATATTTATTGCTTGAGAATATGATGATTGTTCTAACAATCATTTAAAAAAAGAGCTTCCACTGCACAAATACAAGAACTAGGCAAATCAGATTCATCAAAAAGACATTTGGTAGATGTAAAATTATGCATTTTCAGCATGTTTCAAATCTTGGAAGATGGCACACATCTAATCCCACGCCTTTTAAGCAAGGAAAGCCATATCTAAACACAACGTGGAAATACGATTCATGTTTTACACCTACCTGTATCATCATCATTTCCATTCATAACTTAACGACAAGGAATAGTGTTTCGGGGAGCCCTTTGAAAATGTGTCTGATGATAAGATTATCAGCAGTCATAAGCGATTAAATAATGTGCTTGAGTCCCCCGCTAGATTATAAATTACACTGATCGGTGATCTTAGCACCGGTGACCGCTCCCTCGTCACGAAGGCAGGGGCGCCGACTTCAGTCAGACTCATCATTGCAACCCACGCTGCGACAGCACGTTCGGCAGATGTCCACGGACTTGTGATGAGTCTGGTGTTGTGTTTCAGGGCCGCCAACATGGGGACGCCGTGTTGGCTCCTGCTGGCACTGCTCACCATCACCCTGGAAAGGTAAGCTGGCACGCCTCCCTTTGGCCAGCGCCGACCTTGACTGCGGAACCATTATCGATCTTGCATTAAATCCATGATTCAGCATATCAATGCCTGCTACAGCCCAGCCGAATGGGTTATCAAGTTGGCAGTGACACTGTAAGACCAGCATTGATATGTAAAGCGGGTGGGCAGGGGCCGGCGGCCGGTCGGAAGGACACGCTGGGGTGACCTCCGCGGGCGGGGCCGCCCAGACCGCCGGACTGTCGTGGGCGGAGACCTCCCATTCACCCCGCGCCCTAATCTGTCGCTGGGTGACAGGCCGGGGAACGCGCAGCCGCCGCCCTCAAGCTCCAACAGACAGGCAATTCAGCCTCAGCCGCGAGCTGTCGGCTGCTGCGCGTCCTCGTTTGCAGCCGCCCGGCTCAGCGTGTCATCTCGAGCCCAACACAGGAGTATATCGGACGACGTGCGAACAGACACGACAGAAGCCGACACAAACACCGAGCCGGTTACGTCAGCGCGCGTCAACAAACAGGGCCGCCAGCCGGCTGTCGGCCGTCGCCGGTGTGACAGCGCAGCTTGCCAGTGCACTGCGGCGACCCGCAGAGAGCAGACCACCGGAAAATGCCCAGAAAATGCTCCCGAGCACCCATGAACACGTTTATTTAACTCTAACGGGTTCTTAGAGTCCGAGATTATATCATTAAAACAATATCACCCTTAACTTCTATTTCTGACAGCGCTGTCCTTGCCCCCGGAATGATGCGTCCGGTGCGGACGTGACGGTGCTGGCAGAGGCACGACGGAAATTAACAAAGGCATCTCCCAAAACACACTAATGTTGTTGAAACATTCGTCATCCTGCTCGTTCTTACCCCCGGCAGCACCCCTCTGCTCTTCCCTGCACGTCAGTGTACGTTAGAGTTCACCCATTTGCCGGTTGCTAAGTGCCACTGTGCGTTGTTTCAGGACGACCGCCCTGATCTGCGCCCCATGCAAGCCCGAGCAGTGCACGCCAGTCAAACACTGCAAGACTGGCCTCGTCAGCGACATATGCAAATGCTGCCAGACCTGCGGCAAGGTAAATTGCATCCTGTTGCGTTAAATCATAACAAAGGAGATAGGCCCCGCCGCATATGTCAGTGTTCCGCACAGAAAGCTCTTGGACGGACACGCAATCGTTCGACAGCAGCCGGCGAAACCATCGAGTCTCACACCCGGGGGGTAGTGGTTTCACCGGTCCTGTTCACGCCATTTGGCTTGACTATCAGAGATATTGACTAAAGTAGATCAGAGTGCTCTTCGGGGCGGACCCGCCTCACCACACAAAGACGGGTGCACAGCTAACGGCACCGATCGACCAGTGATGGCACCGTAGTGACTGGCTATCAAGCGTACAACGACGGGTGACGGCATGGTCGGTTAATGGACACTAAGGTTAACGATTCAACAAACATTCACTTGAGAAGATTAAAGTTGATGAATAACAGATCGGCTGTTGCATAAACATCGAGGAAGTAATTAAGATGTCACAGGGTAACCGCGAAAAAGACAACGTCAACATAACCTCCAGGATGGAAAATACAGCTGCTGTGTTCTTCCAGAACCATAAATAGCCGACAACTAAAAACGAATCACTATAAAAAGACGAAGGCGTCTTCCAATGCCAATCCATAAAACTATAAACACATCACCACGAACATCACGAACGAACATCACATGTGAAGACAATGACACACCGTACTCAGCACAAGGGCACTTAAATTAATCCGCTTTCATCTATTTCTAATTCACACCAGGACGAGGCCTCAAAATGCCGCGACGCCAGGCAACAAGCCGTGCTGGGATGTCACGTCTGAGTTGATGCCCCTCATAATCTTTCCCTCACGTCTGGTGCACAATTCACGTGTAAGGAGCGGCCCATGGCCATGCCACAGCTGAGATCACGCTCATTTTTAACTCAGCCTGAAGCCAAATAAAGCATCAATTCGAATCTCAGTTTTAGCTGAAAGTAGTGCGGTCACTGCCTAGTGGCATTTAGCATACGCAGCTGTCTGGGCCCGCGCCAGGTACTCGGGGCATGTAGGCTGTTCCCAAACAGGACGGCATTGATCTATTGTGAGCAGGAAATAGCACGCAATAAAGCAGTAGCGTGCGTAGGAAATGCCGCCGTGTACTTGCACGCCACTATTCTCCCCACGTGATCACTGCATATTTCTGCAGCTGAAAAGTTCATTCCAACCGACACAGAAATTAGTTATATTCTTTGTTGATAAAAGAGCACGACGGTGAAATCCAGTCATCACGCCGAATATAATCATGAACCCGTGGGACCCCACTGGGCATTAAGCCCCTTACGAGTCACTTGGGAGTGGACAGATGCTGTGCTGATCGTGACAAATCTGAGCGGGTGTCGGACCATTTGCATTAACCCTGTCACGCCCTCCGACAGGGTGCGGGACAGCGGTGCGGCGGGCCGTGGGACGTGACCGGACGCTGCGGCGACGGCCTCTTCTGCAAGAAGCGGCCACACCACACCGCGCCTTACGCCGAGTTTAACGCGGTGGGTCGGTGTCGGCGGGCGCCGGCGGCCCGCTCGCTGCCGCGCACCGACGACGTTGTCTTTCCGGACGCCGAGCACGTGCAGCAGGACGAGATGGAGCGGGCGGCGCGACACGAGGCCGGCGCACGCAGCCTGCTGCTGCCGCCGCTGGCGCGCCGCGCCTGAGGCGGCGGCGACAGCCGGCACGCGCTGACCGCCGCCGCCAGCGGCGGCCGCCCACGGCTGTCGGCAGCCGCCAGCACCGACCCACACGGCAGTGACCTCATCCACCATCAGTCATGCCGATATATCGACGCGGCGTCTGGGTCACGCAGGAGTGGAGCATCCACACGTCCCGAACACTGACCCTGGGTATCATGGACGTGAGATGTGCCAGCTAAGTTGGCGCCAAGCGTTCGCGGGGCACGTGTCAACGGCATAATGCGCGCGTTGTGGTTCGAGGTGGCGCAGCTACCGCCCAAGAACACAGCCGACGCCTGGAATGTGCACTTGCAGTCAAGCT
This sequence comes from Lepas anatifera, assembly GCA_034440635.1. NCBI lineage: Eukaryota > Metazoa > Arthropoda > Thecostraca > Lepadidae > Lepas > Lepas anatifera. The sequence goes on along the minus strand of JAOTON010001552.1, from coordinate 40,301 downwards.
TGGACTGGCTTCCACGCCGGGCAATGATATCACTCGAGCTTGAACAAACACAGCATGCAGTGAAAATAAACTCTCTCGTTCCGGAGCTGCTTACAGTGGTGACCTGAGACCATGCAGCCATTCCCGTTGGAAACATGTGGACGGAGACGGGTGACAACGTTGAGCACGAGTGCCGGTGGTTGGTGCAACTGCATAATCACACTCCCAGCTATTGTCTTCGGGCCAGCAAGCATACATAACCCATCAATAAATCGAAGTGTAAATAAAGACTCATGATGTAACCAACATGCACAGTACTGTACGTTTTACTACCTTGACAGTCCCAAGAGACAGCTACTTGGGCCGACATCGTTTAACGAGAGAGAGCGAGAGCGAGAGCGAGAGCGAGAGCGAGAGCGAGAGCGAGAGAGAGAGTGCTAATGGGCAAAAACAATTTCCCTCAACAGATATTTTCATAAATAAGCTCGGATGTCGTGCCCTACAAAAGCGCCTGCTTCAAACTGCAACAATACCCTCATAGAAATAATATCTAAATTGTACGGTTAAACTTGGAAGCCGCGGCACATCCTCCCTGCGTTGTTGTTTCCATATTGTTGCACACACCCATCGCACAACATTACAGAAGCACACGTAAGGCAGGTAAGTGATATTATTGAAAGTTTTAGTACTACGCAAAGCCAAAGGTTGTATTTGTTATACGACCGGTTTCGGGGACATCTCGGTCCCACTATCAAGTAAAACAGAACAAGATATAATCACACACACTACATAGTTATATAAAACGCATTTCGGTAAACACGATGGAACAATCTTTGTCGTGCTACTCATAGAGATGAACTATTACTACTAGAGGAACTGCCAATCAAAATCCCTATACCCGGTTGAAGAAAATTGAAGCTGAACTCAGGCTTTTATTAAGTCAAAAATATCATCCTCAGGAGCTCGTGCAATTGATATACGTCATTCCCAGCGGAAAAGTTCATCAAATTTTCGGTAGGAGGCTTAACAAATACCAAACTTAATTCACAAACTATTCAGATATATTGTGTCCTTTTTACTTTTTCCTTTAAAAAATACCTATTCCATTTACGCGGCCATGATCACTATCGCACCTATCCCGTCAGACGCATGTTAACACTTCGTCGTCCTTCATCGTCTCCATCATATGTTTATGGGACGAATACTTCTTAGACCATTTTTGAAAATGTCGGTAGGTGAGGAGGAGGTTATATGATAGTTTTCTTGGGTTAAGCTGTATCTTCCAAAATATCCGTATGATATGTATAAAGCGAGTTTTATTTGATAGCTTATTTATTTTTTATCTGTTATATCTATTATTTTCTTTTCGGTTTGAAGAAAAACATATACTAATTGAAAACGTGAAACAAAGTCAGTATTTTCAGCATGCCCCCACTACGGGATAAGTTATTACTGGTCACGGAGCAAGTTGTAGTGCACGAATATTATCTTATAACATGATCAAAAACATGTACTAAACGTCAGAAATATTTTGTAGCGGGACAACGTCAGTGGTACTGGTTGGTGTTGGTCTTCGGTTGTACTAGTCGACCTTGTGTCCCCTTTTCTCGTGATGTGTTTTGGTTCTCCTCTTCTCGGAGTATGGTGTCGTTTTCCTCTGTCTAATGGTCTGCTTTACTATCGTGGGCCAAACAATTTTATGTTCACTAATCGGTGTTATATTGAATTGAAATTAGATTGTATATTTAAATTTATACCCATGCTGTCTGTATGAAGACAAAATAGCACACACCAGGAAAATCGTGCTGAGCCGAAACGACGCCGATCAATTCTGGGCCTGAATCAAAGTTCTTAAGTCACTATCAGTCTTCAGTGGTCGCCAGACCACAGTAGATGCGTCCGCCCGGGCAGTCGAGTCAGAAGTCTTCCCCCAGGGGTGGAAATTTGTGGCTTTGTTTAGGCAAACAGCTGATGGATTGATGACGGTCCAGCTACCACATCGTCGTACACCAGTACGTACACAGTACTTTTCCCCGACTTAGTACTTGTACCATGGCACCATGACCTACCGTGACACGCCTGCCTGGGATGACTTCCTAATTACATACCCGTGGCAATAGATTGTAAATTGCAAGGGCAACTAATATCGACGTATGTATGCTGGTCACGGTCCGCTGATATTGGAAGTGACTCACAATGACAGGAAAACCATCTAAAACAAAGGTCCCTGAGCGGGCACAACACTGGCGAGCCGACCAAAAGTGAAACAGAACTGCCGACGTAAACTGGGGGAGCAATCATTATAATTTATTCCTTACAATGTGACCTAGCGGCGCAAAAATCACAGACGCAACCTCGAATTTTTTCAGCATTAGTACATGGTTCACAGGAATTATTAATCAATTAAATTTAATAAGTCAATTTATAATTATTAAATTAATTTTTTGGCATCGAGGATCCTCAATTCGCTCTTTGCACCGAATTGTTACGCCAATCTTTTGGTTGCGACTGTCGACAACCCTTGGCTTATTTTGCACGCGTGCTGAAGGTATTCTGCCAGTTGAGGCTCCATCCAGGGGCGCAGCCAGGGGGGGGGCACTTAGCGATGAAACTGTTGTTTGACAGTTTGGTGCCTTTTTTGGTCAGCTAGGGCATTCTGTCGTCTTTCCAAGCACCCGGGAAGAGTATGGGCACGTAATCTGTTTCCAACTCTTGCCTCATCGTCGCTCATAATCGTACGGGCGAAGCTAATCTGGTGCCCCTTGAGCTTATCTGGTGCCCACTGAGCTGGTATTGGCCCCTTGAGCTGATCATGTGCCCTCTAAGCTAATCTGGTGCCCCCTGAGTCAATCTGGTATCCCCTGAGAAAATTAGTGAGCCTCTTGAATCTATATTATGCTCTGTGAGCTAATCTGATGCCTCCGAGCTTGCCTGGTGCCCTATTAACTGTTTTAGTGCACCTTGAGCTGATCTTGGCCCACTGAACTGATCCCATGCCTCCCGGAGTTGATCTACTGTCCCCTGAGCCAATATTGTGCCTCTCGGGCTGATCAGGTGCCTTCTGAGCTGGTTATTGATGTATGCTTAGATGATCTGGTGCACCCTGAACTGATCTTGTGTTCCCTGAGCTGATCACGTGTCCTTTAAGCTAATCTGGTGCCCCCTGAGTCAATCTGATGCCCCTGAGAAAATCAGTGTGCCTCTTGAACCTATATTATGCTCTCTGAGCTAGTCTGAGGCCTCCGAGATTGCCTGATGCCCTATTAGCTGTTTTAGTGCCCCTTGAGCTCATCTGGTGCCCACTGAGCTGGTTTTGGCCCCTTGAGCTGATCACGTGCCCTCCAATCTGGTGCCCCCTTAGTCAATCTGGTGCCCACTGAGCAAATTAGTGTACCTCTTGAACGTATATTATGCTCTCTGAGCTAGTCTGATGCCTCCGAGCTAGCCTGGTGCCCTATTAACTGTTTTAGTGCCCTTTGAGCTGATCTGGCCCCCTGGACCGATCTCATGCCTCCCGGAGTTGATCTACTGTCCCCTGAGCCAATATGGTGCCTCTTGAGCTGATCAGGTGCCTCCTGAGCTCGTTATTGATGTCTCCTTAGATGATCTGGTGCACCCTGAGCTGATCTAGACCCCCACTCTGGTCTCTGATTGATCTGGTGCCCTCTAAGCAGATATATTCCTCCCTGAGCTGAACTAATGCCCCCTTGATTGATCTGGTGCCTCGCGAATCATCATTTGGCCTCCTCAACCCCTCTGATGCTCTCTGAGCTAGTGAGGTGGTCCCTGAGCTAATATGGTGCCCTTTAAGCTGACCTGGGCCTCCTGGGTTGATTACGTGATTTCCTGAGCCGCTCTAAAGCCCTGAACTGAGCTGGGCCCACGGAGGCTGATAACGGTCCCCGAGCTGATCTGGGTCCCGAGCTTGTTTGGGACCACTGATCTGATTCCTTGTCCCCGAAGCTGATCTGGTGCCCTTTGGGCCGATCTGGTGTCCCCTTGGCAGCTCTGGGGCTCCTAGACTGAATGGGCCCCGGCCTGGCTAGGGATCTCTGAGCTGATTTAGTGCCCCTGACTTGATCTTGCCCCTTGGCCTGACTTGAGGCCCCTGAATTGATCTGGGACCCAAGAGCTGATCTGGGGCCCAAGAGCGGATCTGGGTTCTGGGGTGCGCTGAGCTGGTATGGGCCCTGGGGGTATCCTGAGCTGGTGTGAGTGCTGAGATTGTGAGAGCCCTTTAACCCTTGCCCCGTGGGGGGTGTTTGAACACCCCTCGGGTTTTTTCCGGTGGTACAAATTTGAGAGAATTTAGAATTTGGAGGTGAGGGTGAGTAACGTCAATTTCTCGAAGCAATGGGGAGGTTATTTCAAGTAATGGGTCGCATGATGTTTTTGAATATGAGAGTGAATGGTTTTAGCAATGACAGAGGTCGAGCCAAAGGTGTTAATTTAGAATATTGAACTCATGGAGTGCGTGACGAAGACTGCCTGCCACCGCCAAAGCTGGGGACCTTGAAATTTATTAGTTAGAATTTATAATTTTGTTGCAAGTTAACCGAGTGTCAGCTTTGCTTACGTTACATGAGTTCCTCCATTTAAGCAAGAACGTTCGGTCATCTAGAAACTACCGCTGAACACCTGGCCAGGGTGACGCGGGCTCTTTACCCTGCAACCAGGAGGTGAGGTTACAGTGCCCCTCTCCGGCTGGGCAGCCGCCGCAAAGAGGAAAAGATAAGTGTAAGAAAACAGATAGATTGTCGGTGAGAGTGACCCTCGCTCCGGTGGGGGGATTGAACACCCCCTCGGGTTTTTTCCGGCGTCACGAAACAACGGCGGCGTGAAGCGCCGCTGTACTTAGTCTACCTTATCCTTGATCAATTTCGAAACTTTCTACAAAATTTTAAGGTTGGGTCACCTCACGTCAGGTCACCAGTGCAGGCCAAGTGACCTTACTTACAAAAATGTTTAAGGTGACATAAGTAATTCAAACTTATACCACATAATGCACCCACCGAGTACTACAACATAAATTGCGGGATTTTAATATCGATGACCTAAGGTCAGGTATGAATCATGACCTCTCAATTGGAAATGCATGGGGAAAACAGGAATGGGGCAATGACACTTCTAAGCCTATCCACTTCTAAGCCAGAACAGGCCAGTGTCTATGGCACTTCTAAGCCTATCATGTTCTAGTTCTAACCTACCATAGCCTATTTTAACCAAGTTTTAAGCACCAATTAGTAAAATTTTGCAGGGGGATGTCTATGGCATAAATGTTTGTTATAATAGGCAGGACTGCTATCAGTTTTGAGCTATAGTGTATACCTGTCATCATTGATGTTTTTAAGATAAGCTGCTCTAGCCTAACATCCTTCAATAAGGCGAAGAGCTTGTCAAGCAGCTCGAGGTGATCATTGCCGAGTAGGGTTTTGGGATATTTCATCAGTACGTGATAGGGCTTTTCCATGGCGTCACAGGTACCCGCACGCTCATAGGATTTCATTTGGAGTGTCCATTCCTAAGTCTGGTGAGGATAACCTCGCCCTGACGACGGTGTTGGTTTGAACTGGGCCAGTAGCCAATGTTAGGCTTATGTATAACAAATGGTCGCTGTGGTTGGTTATCCGGTTATTTTGGATTTGCTTCCGGATGTGGTTCTGGTGGAGAGCTTTGCTATCACCTCTAGGCCGCTTGAGAGGTGCTATCTCTGAGTTCTAGGGACTTTTGTATCCTGTTTGTCAGGATTATATGACTTTATTAAGTCACCACTCGTTCTCTGAACATGGAGCAAGCTGGCTCCCGAGAAACCCTTCAAACAGGGAAAGAGTTGGCGACGCCATATGACCCTAGTAGTTGTGCGTCGATAAGCCCCAAAAATTATTATCATTATTAAGTCACCACTCGTTCTACAAAGCAGACAAACTAGTGTGCGATGGTCGTAAAAACCAGTGTACGACGATTGCGACGGTCGGAAAAAACGGTGTAATAAATATAATTCATCAAGCTAATCAATGATGTATATTTTTCTATAATACTAAATAAGCTAATTAATTTGTCATAGAAAACAATAATTATACGACTATGAACTTTTTCCAGAAAATGTATCGTACGAGTTACTTGAATGTAAGTTTTTACACACATAAAAATGAATCACACTGTCATTTTCATGCAAGAATTATCCAAAAGATTGGGTTCACGAGCGATCACGGCTCATTTTTCTGACTAAAAAAAGCCAGGTTTCAGCTTCAAATGGTCACAACATTTGAATAGGCAGTTCCTCTCTAGTAGTAATAATTGATCTCTATGGTGCTACTAGTTGTTTAAATATTCAACATCATGACGCGTTAGTGTTTTCCTCCATGATCCTCATTGTCGCTTGAGCAGGTCGAGCCAGCCTTGGTACAATACGTATTTGCCTATATTTCTATTTAGTTTTTCTCTTGATGTTGTTTGAATTTGGATGGCTTCTTTAATTTGGCGTTGTTTTGTTCTGGATTCGAAAGTGATCACTTTTGCGTCCCAATCAATAGTGTGTCCGGTTTCGTACGAATGTTCGGCTGTGGCTTCTGGTTGTCGGTCGGTTAGGGTCATCTCCCCCAGGGCTTTTAGAGACTTTTTGTGTTCAGCAGTCCTAACCGACATCATTCTCCCGCTTTCTCCTCTATAAATTTTGCTGCAATCCGTGCACTCTATTTGGTAGATGGGGCCAGGTTTCTTCGCCAGGTTTAACCAAAAGTTGCCTGAGAGTTTTTTGCGGCTTAAAGTAGGTTCTAATATTGTATTTTGCGCACACTCTTCTTATCTGTTCCGATGTTCCTTCTTGATATGGTATTACAAATGTCTTCATTCGTTCTTCAGCGTTGGTGGCTTGGGTGTCTGGTTTTTCGCGGTTAGGTCCATTGCGTCTCTTAACTCTCTTGTTTTGTGAGTTCACGAACTCTTCTGGATAGTTATTACCCTCCAGCATAGATCTGATGTGTTTGGGCTCTTTCTCACGTGCTGTCACCTCTTCGCAAACGTTGAAAGCCCGCTGGGCTAGCGTTTGCACGACCGTTCTTTTGTGAGCCTGTGAATGGTGACTCAGGTAGTTTAAGAATTGACCGCTTGTAGTCGTTTTGTAGTAAACGTCCGTTGTAATGCCTCCTTCCGGTGAACGGGATAGTCATGTCCAAGAAGGGCAGCTTTCCTTCCTTTTCCGTTTCCACCGTGAACTTTATAGATGGATAAAAGGAGTTCAGGTGTCTAAGAAAAGGTTGGATATCTCCAGCGGCCCACCAGGTGTCAATGTAGTTCGTTCCGCGAGTCTCGTCATTTTCCAGAGCGCTCTGTACCTGGGATGTTACCACATCGAGAGGGACACTTGTGAACAGAGCAGACACATCGAATGATACCAGTATATGATTTTCTGGGACCGTTGTGTAGCGGAGAATGGCTGAGAGTTCCTTGGAGTTTACTACGTGTCTGTGAGACTGTCCGATCAATGGGGACAGTAGGTCGCTGATGTGTCTTGCTGCAGCGTAGGTGGAAGAGCCAACAGCTGATATGATTGGCCGGAGAGGTGAGTCAGGTTTATGTATGTTTGGCAGTCCATAAAATCTGGGAAGAGTTGCCGAGCCTTTGCTTCCTGGGTGTAGCCTCCCATACGTTTTGTCGTCCATGCGCCTCGTGTTCTTCAATCGTTTCAGTTGGTCAATCAGTTTTGTATTCGCGCTATTGGTAGGATAAGCTTTGACTTGTTTGTATGTTCGCTCATCCGAGAGAAGAGTAGTGGCCTTGTCGATGTATGCGGTTTTATCAATGACACAAACTTTACGTCCTTTGTCCGCTGGAAGGATCAGAATGTTTTCATTGTCTCGCAATTCTTTCAATCCGTGCCACTCATCTCGTGACACGTTCGTTTTCATATTCGGTGGGTGGGTCAATATCCTGTGTGTCTCGATTCGTAGTTGATCTGCTTCAGTTTTGGGCATTTGGTCGCATACTGCTTCTATCTCTGGGATGAAATCCATCAGTGGTGTCTTTTTGGGTGTGATCGCAAAATTAAGTCCTTTGTTCAGTATTCAAAGCTCTTCTCGTCTGAAAGTAGTCTCTTCTCTACTCTTCTCTCGGATGAGCAAACATACAAACAAGTCAAAGCTGATCCTACCAACAGCGTGAATACAAAACTGATTGACCAACTGAAACGACTGAAGAAAACGAGACGCATGGACGACAAAACGTATTGGAGGCTACATCCAGGAAGCAAAGGCTCGGCAACTCTTCCCAGATTTTATGGACTGCCAAAAATGCATAAACCTGACTCACCTCTCCGGCCAATCATATCAGCTGTTGGCTCTTCCACCTACGCTGCAGCAGGTCACATCAGCGACCTACTGTCCCCATTGATCGGACAGTCTCACAGACACGTAGTAAACTCCAAGAAACTCTCAGCCATTCTGCGCTACACAACGGTCCCAGAAAATCATATACTGGTATCATTCGATGTGTCTGCTCTGTTCACAAGTGTCCCTCTCGATGTGGTAACACCCCAGGTACAGAGCGCTCTGGAAAATGACGAGACTCTAGCGGAACGAACTACATTGACACCTGGTGATATTTCAAGCCTGTTGAACTTCATCCTCAGAACTACGTTTTTCCAGTTCAACGGAAAATTCTTCCAACAATTGCTTAGGGCTCCGATGGGTTCTCCAGTGGCTCCGGCGGTAGCAAATATCTTCATGGAACATCTGGAAGAAGAAGCCATAATGTCCTATCCAAAACCACCTTACATCTGGCATCGGTATATGGATGATATACTCGCTTCGATGCCCGCTGGAGATATCGAACCTTTTCTTAGACACCTGAACTCCTTTTATCCATCCATAAAGTTCACGGTGGAAACGGAAAAGGAAGGAAATCTGCCCTTCTTGGACACAGTGTCCCAAAACCTGGGGTGCTGGGTGCAGAACGACACCCAGTCAAGCAGAATTTTCCACTCACTGTTATATTCTTTTTGCTTAATTTTCCACTCACTTCCAACAATACTACTTACTACTATTGAATTTTACTCAACAATACTTACTACAAAGGCCAGTTCCATTGCCTCCTCTACCATCGTCCACTGGAAAAAGAGAGCAGTAGAATCGACTAGAATATCGCCAAATTAACTCGGCTTTTATGGGCTTCTTTCGCTTTTCTGGAAGAGAATCTGGCGAATTCTATTTTTCTGGCCAATTATACCTGGCATCCTTATCTCCACCGACTTCAGTAGAACAACTGAATCGAAATTCTGGCGCGGGCAAGACGCTCAGTGCCCCCCGCCCCACCGGAGAAAGTTCCAATGGGTGAACACCGCCACTAAATTCCACCACTCACAAAATTGGTGAGTGGAAAATTAGACACCCTAGCCTTGTGTTGCCAAAAAAATGAGCTGACCGCTTCGAAAGATACATTTCTGGAAAGCAGTTTATCTGTGCACATGATTTCTAGGCTTACGTCCTTGAAAAATTGTTTTTGCATTTCTGGTACCGAGAATAGTGAAAAACCATTTTTGATCATATTGTTGTTAAAAGCAATTATCTTGAAATTTTTATGCTAAGCAGCATATTTTTTTGACATTGTATGGTAGAAAATTGACCATTTATTGCGAAGAAAATATGTTGTATCCATATCAGCCCTTCATTGCTGCGTCCACGCCCTGTGACACCCAAATCCACTCACGACACCCTACGACACCCTAGGCATAAATACGCTGATATTTAAGTTGAACTGAAAGTGTACAGTACTTGAATACATTGAGACTCTACATTTTCATTAAATGATTTTTTTGGGCAACAAGAATGCATCCAGTTACCCTTGAAACATCGGCACTTTTTTGTATGGCTGGTCTACGGCGTGGACTTACCAAAACGCCGTCTTTACATCTAGTAAATAAAAGCGGCATCTTTAGGCTTTTTGAAAGCCCGCTTTCTTATTCGTTATCGACAAAACATTATTAGTCTTCCTCTTGGGGTGCTTTTAGTTGTATAGTTTTCTAGTCTATAAGGATTTAGAAAATCAATTTAGAGCAATTTTTGAAATGCAAATTATGTGGCACATGCGACCAGCAAGCGGCAGGCGATGAGAAATTTAAAGTAGTAGTCGCTCTGACGCTGTCACAACCTGCCGCGCCTGGCTGATTGTAGACGAAAGGAAGAAACAACAGAAAGAAGGCTGTAGTTTCGATTAGATTGATAGAAAGCAGCATATTCATATGAAGGTGAGTGGATATGTGAAGAAGAGCAGGGGAATTGACAGGTAAAGAAAAGAAACTTTTAGCAAGAGTCTGGAAGAGTTTATTGCCATGATAGAAAGTTTGTAGTTTCGTCTGGGTTAGTTAAGTGTAAACCAAGGCTCTACTGGGCCCTAGCATAGGTGTATGCGAGGTGCAGTGATTGAGGTCAGGAGTGGCCTCCAAAATTCCGATAGCTATAGGTATAGGTATAGGAGGGGCGTTGTCCTGGACAGGAAAACTATAATTTTGGAACTAGGTATCGCATGAAAAAATCCCTTTTCATTTTTCACCACCTGCCGGTCTCAGGGCCCCCTCTGCAGAGTTGGTCTAAGGTGGCCCCCGATATTTCGTCTCAGGGGCCCTCAGGGTCCCAGGCGCTGGTCGTGTGGGAGAGGAGAGGAGGGGCACAAGAGGTGGTCTAGGGAAGCCCCCCAAGAGTTTATCTTCATCCCACAAATGTTCGTCTTTGTGGCTCCCAGAGTTCTTTCCCCCGAGGGTTGGTCTCAGAGGCCCCCCAAAATGTTTTTATTTGTGGCAATTCACCAATTCCTTAAGAAATTGGAGACTGCATCAGGTGTTTCAGTTGGTAAATATTTACCTGCTTAACCCAAATTTTTCACATGGTAATGGTCAAACAATACAGCTTGGGGATGATTTAAAATATTTACTTTGAGAAAATTAAAGGAAATATCCATCCCTCAGTTCAAACAAGGGCTCTGATAGTTTACCACCTGAGTACCCAAATTGGGAAATTTTTTCTCCGCCATACATTTTGAGGGGAATTTTCCACTCACTCGCCATACATTCCGAGCTGAATTTTCCACTCGACACCCTAGCGCAAAACCTATTTTGGGTCACTGCTTGGACATGACTCTATCCCGTTCACCGGAAGGAGGCATCACAACGGACGTTTACTACAAAACGACTACAAGCGATCAATACTTAAACTACCTGAGTCACCATTCACAGGCTCACAAAAGAACGGTCGTGCAAACGCTAGCCCAGCGGGCTTTCAACCTTTGCGAAGAGGTGACAGCACGTGAGAAAGAGCTCAAACACATCAGATCTATGCTGGAGGATAATAACTATCCAGAAGAGTTCGTGAACTCACAAATCAAGAGAGTTAAGAGACGCAATGGACCTAACCATGAGAAACCAGACACCCAAGCCACCAACGCTGAAGAACGAATGAAGACCCTTGTAATACCATATCAAGAAGGAACATCGGCACAGATAAGAAGAGTGTGCGCAAAATACAATATTAGAACTTAGTTTAAGCCGCAAAAAACTCAGGCAACTTTTGGTTAAACCCAAGGTCAAAATTCCATTTGCGAAGAAACCTGGCCCCATCTACCAAATAGAGTGCACGGATTGCAGCAAAATTTATAGAGGAGAAAGCGGGAGAATGATGGCGGTTAGGACTGCTGAACACAAAAAGTCTCTAAAAGCCCTGAGGGAGATGACCCTAACCGACCGACAACCAGAAGCCACAGCCGAACATTCATACGAAACCGGACACACTATTGATTGGGACGCAAAAGTGATCACTTTCGAATCCAGAACAAAACAACGCCAAATTAAAGAAGCCATCCAAATTCAAACAACATCAAGAGAAAAACTAAATAGAAATATAGGCAAATACGTATTGTACCAAGGCTGGCTCGACCTGCTCAAGCGACAATGAGGATCATAGAGGAAAACGCTCACGCGTCATGATGTTGAATATTTAAACAACTAGTAGCACCATAGAGATCAATTATTATATTATATTATATTATATTATATATATTATATATTATATTATTATATTATAACTAGTAGCACGACAAAGATTGTTCCATCGTGTTTACCGAAATGCGTTTTATATAACTATGTAGTGTGTGTGATTATATCTTGTTCTTTTTTACTTGATAATGGGACCGAGACGTCACCGAAACCGGTCGTATAACAAATACAACCTTTGGCTTTGCGTAGTACTAGATCTTTCAATAATATCGTTCACCAAAGCAATGAACCAAACAGAGAATAGGTAAGTGATGTTCCTACTAAGATAAGAACTTCAGTTTGGAAGTTCTTTCCGCAATTCCTCACGTGACCAATATTTCCTTTATCCATCGCCGGGCACCGACAGGCACAGGCGAAGGTATCTTGCAGGCGAAGTGGGTGAGGCACAAAAGGGGCGGCATCATTCACTGCTTGGGGAGGGTGGGACGTTTGTACATCCATTTTCGTTCAAATTGCGAAGCTACCATGTACAAGTTTTTGCTTTCCATTATCTTATCATCGTGATGTTTTACATTTTGATTGAAAATCAACCAGCAAACAACGAGCATCTGACAATATGCGGCAAAGGATGATACGGTAAGGTTCGTTCGAAGAAAATGTATAACCGAAAGCTGTCCAATGTACCTAAATTGTCCGTATTTTTATTCTTGACTTGTCGACTCAAGCACGCGGATACTTTTCATTCATTTACAAACCCAGGATAAATCAAAGGAGCTTGATGCCAGAGCTCAGAAGAAGTCCGATATTGCCAACATAGTTGGCGAAAATATCTGGGCACCACAGAACGATATACGTTGGTGAGACATTTCCTCTCTTGTTGAACTTCACCACCCAACGATAAAAATGTGTTTGCGAAGGGGAAAATAAGGAATTTGCCTGACCTCTGCTTGGGGCGTTTCCCAGATTGTGCCAACAAACACACAATGACGCAAAGAATTGTACTCACGCACAGAGCAAAAAAAGAAAAGAATCGCTTCCCTGATAATTACTGCTTTTTCCAAAACAGGTGCTGGGCCAGATGGCGGTATCAAGGGCAGAGTTCTTCCAAGACCCACCAGTAGGCACCACCCGTGGCCACAGGTTCAAGGTGGGAAGCCTCGTGCCATCTCAAGAGCCAGGAGGAACCATTTTGGAGTTCGCACTGTCTCGGATTGGAATAGCCTTCCGGCATAGGTAGTGAAGTCTCCATCGACTAATTCTTTTAAGAACAACAGACAAGTACTGGTCAGGTTATATATATATATGTATGTATGTATGTATAGTGCACCGACTTAGTCTTCCGCTACACATCATGTCCTGAGCTCGATGAGGGCGGGCAAGACAGGCACCTGGCGTGCCTTATAAAGTCCCGATCATCTAAGGTATCTAAGTTAAGGTGTTACAGGCGTTACAGTCCCCAGATCAGTTATCACTTCAGTCTCCCCGGGTCCCGGCTGACGAGAAAAGGCGTAGTTGCCACTAGACGAGGTATTCAACTCCTTTCTCGGGCTATCCGCAGCTGGCATGGTGACACTGACGACACAGACCGCACAACTGCCACAGAGGAACTACATATGGTCTTAGCAGCTGATTAGCCCTTATAACTCCTCCAATCCACAGAGGAAAGCTGACGCCGGGCCATGCCTTCCGACTCCCGTAAGGATCTTGGCTGACAACAAAGTGCCTGCCCACAGGGGAAAGTGTCGGCCGTGGAGCATTTCAGCATCGTGCGAGCACGGGACTCATTTGACCCTGTATATGGTCCACTAATCGGTAGCATCTGGGATAAGCAACGTTAGACACTTTCGCCCGAGGGGCACATCCACAATGGGGCGCACCATTCAGCGGTCGAAGGCCACTTGAGCATAGATCGGGCTCCAGGTGCTTTCTCCTCTCATGTGCCCGCTGGCTTTGCTCCTGCCCTTGCCGACTAGTGGTTCACGACTAGCTGCAGGTGCACTCAATCGCCACACGAAGGGCTGCGGCGTCCTCCAGACCACCAGTCCCGTCCCCTCTCGGGACCCTGACTTGCGACAGGGTGTTCCAGCTGGCCATGATACGCACATTGCCGCAGAAGGGCAATCCAGCTGTCTCCAGACCCGTCCAGCTGCCTCCAGACCCAGACGTTAAGGGCACTTTGGGACGAGGGGCACATGCACAACGGGTAATCCATCCAGCGGTCAACGGGAATACCGGTACGGCTGGGGGAGGGATGGAGGGGAAAGTGACCCCCAAAGTTTAACCGGTTTAATTTGCTTCCTGCACTCAACGTCATTTAGCCATTCTGCCCAGCCAGAGTTAAAACATATCCTTGTTTTATATCTTCGTCAGGAGCAAAGAAAAATCACAATGTGCTACAAACACAGACGCCGTTATAAACAAAGTGATCAGCAGACGACCAGTATCCAACAAGTATCCGGGAGCCGCGTAAATATTCCGGGGTCTCCGTAAACCGTCGGAAACACGTGACGTCACCATCAACACTGGCGATGTTTCCAGGGCCTGGACGTGACCTGGAACGTACCAGAGGGCGATGCCCCACAGACGACACAGAGTGCGGGTTCATGTGCACAATCGCTACCTCCGAGAAGCCGAAGCACCGAAGAAATGTAAGAAACGATGCAAGAAACCCTGCAAAAAGCCCTGCAAGCCCTGCAGTAAAGTACGTATCGACTATCGAGCCCCGCACGAATAGTGCGAATTCGTTTAGAATGTGTAAAAAACATTGCCAGCAGTTACCTACGACTGTCGCCGGCGTCTGCTGCATTGTATGTTTCTTTGCCTGCCGCCGAAACTAGTCGTTGCTAGGCGTAAATTGTATGGATGCATGAGGAGATTCTGCCTGCAGTAGCCCTTATGAGCTCTGGCTGGCCAGCGAGTGTTGTTTGTTGCCAGCTCAGCGTGCTCGGTGCCGGCAGCCCTGCTCCAGTGAGGACGTGATCCTGTCGCCAGTGCCCTGCCAGCGCTACCAGTCAGCTGAGGAGGTATGTCGCCGCTGTCCCAAGTCGGAGAGCTTCCAGGACGGCCCGTCCAGCCCCTGCGGCCGCCGCCGCTCCGGCCGGCAGGACGGCGGGCCGTGCGAGCGATTCCGGTCAGCCGAGCAGGGTCCTCCCAGTCCCTGCCAGCGCTTCATGTCGGCCGAAGAGACGTGCCGCGGCTGCCGGGCCCGCAACCCCAGCAGCTACCGGTCGGCACCGGACGTGCAGTTCCGCAACCGCGGCGCAGGCGGCGTCCAGTACATCTACACAGCCATGGTGCAGCAGCAGCCGAAGCAGCAGCCGAAGCAGCAGCCGGAGCAGCAGCCGGAGCAGCAGCCGGAGCAGGAGACGGCCCTCACCACCGCCGCCGCAACATCGCCAGTGATATACCAGCGGCCGCCACCAGCCGGCCCAAACTGTATCACAGAGGAGATTATCCACACACGCGAGCACCGCTGGCACATTCCAGCTTGGCGACCTGGAGGCGCCAGGCGGCGCGGCGACGCCGATTCACACTCCGACGCCAGCTCCAGACGGTGGCAGCCATGCGCCGCCGCCGGAGGACAGTCCCGCCGTCCGGACACGCCCCGGCCCGGACCACCACCAGACCAGCAGCCCGTCCTGCGTGAACCAGGCAGGTCAGCCAGCTCACCGCTGCCGGCGGCCGGGCCAGAGGTGGGTCGGACACAGAGTGAGCTGGAGATGGGTCGGCGGCTGGTGACGCAGATAGCGCAGCGGGTGGAGCTGGAAGACAACGTCGCAGGGCTGCAGCAGGTCTACCACATCGCTGCCGAGTACCAGCCGGCCGACCGTGAGTCCACAGACTCGGCCGGCAGCAGCGGCTCGTTCGCGGCACTGTCGGGCGGACACCTGTCACCGCCGGAGATACAGCGGCTACAGCTGTCCGACTCATCCGACTCAGACTGCGGCACTCCAGCGGTACCCCCAGGTCTAGCCACACCCAGCAGACCAGTCCTGAACGTCCGCTGCCCCTGCCGCGGCGGCAGGTCACATCCGAGCCAATGCTCTCCGCGCCGCCAGTGCCATCTATGAGAGCTACACGGAGTCTCGAGTGCCACGCACCACCGCCACCCGGGCGCGTCAAGAAACTGCGTACGCGCGGAGCACTGGCGCGGCTGAGAGAGCAGAGCCTCAGTAGGGCCCCCCGCTGCCCAAAAGCCACCACCAGCACCATTAGAAACTATAACACTCGCCAGACCTGCTAAACAGAACAAGAAGCCAGACCCAGACACCGGAAGAGACCCATCAAGTGGCCGTCAGCACCAGACGAACGTGTACCACGCCATGGGCTTGTTGCCCGCAGAGGACCCCACGCAGCCGGCTGTGGGCTCCCGCGGCGACGGAGAGATGACCCTGCTCTACCAAGACCCGTACGTGAGCCTGAAGTCGGGGATGGCGAGACCGAACAACGCCTCGCCGATGCCAGAACAGGCGTACGAGTACCGCGGCGGCGGATCGCCGTACCTGGAGCCGGCGCAGCAGTCGCGGCGCGCTCGATTCGACGACGACGACGATCTGGGGTCGGCTTTGTACGAGCAGCGCTACCAGCCGCGGCGCGACAACTCGCCGTACCTGACGCGGCCCGACTCGCCCTACTCGTCGCAGGGCGGCCGGCAGCCGGGCTCGCTGGCGCTGCAGCCAGCTGGCGGCAAGCAGCTGACAGCCACCGGCGGGCAAACCCGGCTGGGTGGCCAGACCAAACCGGCGGCAGCCGGCGCAGCGCGCACTCAGAAGGGCGGCATCGCCGGCAGAGGTAGGGGGCGCGGCCGAGGCATCAGTCAACGGCTGACGCAGAGCTGGACATCCTTCAAAGAGAAAGGCCAAAACATGTACCAGCGGATGGCAGGTGGCCGCGGTCGCGGCAGAGGCGGGCCTGCGAAGCGCGGAGGCGGCCAGCCGGCCGGCGCCCGGTCCGGAGGCCGAGCGCGTAAAGGCGACAAAGACAAAGACAGCGACTGCGAGTGTGACTGCTGCAGCGACACTGATAGCAGCGGATGCGGCGCCATCAACTGCACCGTCCTCTTCTACTTCAACGGAGACGGAGGATATAGTCCCTTCATGTCCAACCTTCCACAGATTACTGGGTGTCCACTGGTCTCTGGCCCCGGTGGAAAAAATACGGGATATATGGGCAAAAAGTACTGCGAGATGTGCGACTGAACATGAACAAATACAACAGTCGCAAATAAGCAAGTGTAGGACTGGTGGCCCGTGCCGAACAAAGCTCGCACTAAACCGTTCACGTATTCTCTACATACATCATACACAGCAGGCTTTACTAATAAAATCACTCATTCATTACCAAAACAAACCAGGACCTACACCGCGAATATTTCATACTACCATTACCGCGCATTGGGAAAAGTTTGTTTCTGAAGCGCCTGGAGGTTTGATACAACTAGAACTATACACTCCAGTTAAAACATATAAGAAATTAAATAATATCATGCGCGTGTTTACATACAACAGAGCAGGGACTCCCAAAAGGTCACAAGCCCATTTAGAATAACGAAGGTCAGGGAACGGACCGCTAAATGTTCCGCTATGATTAATAACTCGGCTAGGATGTACTCAAAGTTACCCCGTTTACTTGCGATCAAAAATAAAACTGTTTCAATGCAGTTCGGAGAAGGTACGTGTGTACTCTCAAGCTGGGAACCATTTTTTCTGTCGGTCTTCATTTCTTTCACGAGTTGCTTTGCTCCGATAGAAGTGCGCAAACATAGGCGAGTATAACATTGGGAAACATATGCGTCATATTTGGTAAATCGGTATAACTTTGAAGGATTGGACAATGGCCGCCTCCGGCTGCTGAAAAGGGGGAGTCCTGTTGAAAGGATTGGGAGCCACTGGAATAGAGTACGTCCTACTGATCTGGGCCGACATGACTATCTCGACATTAGTGGCGTCACGATCCGGAGGATTTCTGATTTGGGCACGAAGTGGTGCCAGGTAACCTGGCCATCTGAAGGCGGACTACGTTGGCATGACTTAGACTCTCGACATTAGTGGCGTCACGTTCCGGAAGATTTCCAGGCCGACTGCCGATTTAACTCAGATCTGTACCGTACTCGGATACAGAAAAGTGGCCGATCGGACTCCTGTCCGAGAATCGGCCCGTCTTCCACGCAAGGATGATGACAACCCTTGAACAAAAACCAAGTCATCAACTGCACCGTCCTCTTCTACTTCAACGGAGACGGAGGATATAGTCCCTTCATGTCTAACGTTCCACAGATTACCAGTCCCAGATACAAGTCATCTTCCATGCAAGGATGATGACAACCCTTGAACAAAAACCCATCTCCTGATCGATGAAGACCACCAGGTGTTGTAGCTACATGTTTCATCATACCTATGTTCGTTATGTTTTGGTTTCTGATGGCTAGCGCTACGCCAAGCTTTGATAGTGATAGCTTAGTTTCAGAAAACAAGCAAATACCCACTCTAAATATTAAGGCAAGGCTCCTAAGCCAACACTAGTGTGGACTATCAAAAAAGGAAAGCTCATGCCTTTTACATTACCTACTAGTAAGACGCCTTTTTGGGGCGATATCCGAGCGGACGTTTATGTTTCAAAATGAAAAATGAAGGTTAGCTGAAATTTTCTTATATGGTTCATGGTGTTTGTCTACCATTAAACATGCATCATGATATCGCAAAGAAGTTCAGCTGCAATGAACTCATCCCTTACTTGCAACCATTTAACATGAAACTCAGTTGAAAAATGACGAAAAATAAGTCCAGCAAAATTTATTTGGGATAATTTATTATGAAATTCCTTTTATCAGACTTTATCTCTTTGGCTTGGGCTTTATGAATCAACTAATCATTCAGATGTATTGTTCGGAACTACATAGAGTGAAACACTTAAGAAATATACGCGTCTTTATCTAGCTCTTTAGCTCACGCGGAAAACAGCTGCATATATTTTTCAAGCATTGAAGCTTTTGACAATCCCTGTTCGAATGGTGTTTCAAAGTCTCGCGGAAACGCTCACCCCTGGTACGTATTGCAACAGTCCAGCTTGAAATTGTTGCACAATGAATTGAATTGATGCAGCTATCTGATGGTGTAAACTCTATTTCCCTACAATGGTTAGTTGTGGAATAATCAGCTCCCAAAAAGCGATATTACGGCCGGAGCGAACCGGGTTGGGTCATATGTAAATGTGTCTACTAACTCCGAGGTAGACCTCGCAGGGGAAAATAATACCTGGGTAATGTACGAATTCTTAGGCAGTGGGCTTTCAGACAATGATCAATTTTACGCAGTGCGCCATACTAGAAAATTTACGCAGCATAAGAAACCCGTGGAATTTTTACGCATTTTCATAAATACCAAGTAAACACACATTGTTTATAGATGTTTTATTTTTCCTTAATAATTCTGTAATACTTTCCACGGAACCATTCCTGAATCAAATAAGATTTTCTTAACGCTAATAATATCAATCCTTAACACTGTTGGAAGTTACCCACGATTTCAAAGCAGTCCCATCTTACGTTGCGGATTTGTGCATACTTGATACCCAAAATTCTATGAGAAACGTAGAGGACTTCGACTGGTTCACCCTGAATATTTTGATGACGATGCCGCCGCTCTGCTCTGTCCGTAACTTTACGTTATGTATTCTGGGTTGGACAACTTACGCATACGGCCGGAGGTTCCAAATTTTTACGCCATGGTTTCTCAGCGCAAATCAACTTTTATTTTCCCCTGAGACCTCACCGACGTTTCGCGTCCACTCAGTAACCAGAATTAAAGAAAAAGCCTAAGCATTCTGAAAGGAAATGTGAAAAAATCAGTCGAGATACAAAAGATACAGTACTGAAGGCATGACGAAAAACGGTCCTCATCCCTTCAGCGTCTCACTTTATTTTCGGTTTTATGGCTACGAGTTAGTAAACAGGCCACAGAACAAAGTGAACTCAGCTGGGCTAGGCGAGAAAACCGCACGTGTAGGTTCAAAGCTCGGCCACAGACAAATACGACTACTTCGAAACGCACCCTCAGGAGTTTACGAATACTCTCACTTACCTCAAATGAGCACAGCCAGTAGGACACTCTCAGTTACAGGCTTCGCAGAAAACTTGATGATCGCGAATGTAGGACTGACATTCAACTCTGAAAACAAACTTACATTTATAACCAATTAGTTTCACAACAGTTCCGTATCAGTGCCTAGCTCGACAAAGTTATTACCAAACGTTGCTGAGTAACTTCTGCTCATATGGTAAATATCCACGAAATACAATAATTATTCAATGCACATGAAAGTAAAAGCAAGGAAAGGACAAATCGGGGAAATAGCAACTGCCAGGCAAAATGGAGACAAAGTTTAGAAAGGTTATATATGTGGGACACCTTTATGTGTTAGGCGCCGCACGCAAGAAAAAACCCACTCATTCGAGAAGTGTCTCGTGTCAACAAACATTGACGATGTTTTCGAGTGTGACACGCAGAGCTCTCTCTCTCTCTCTCTCTCTCTCTCTCTCTCTCTCTCTCTCTCTCTCTCTCTCTCTCTCTCTCTCTCTCTCTCGGCTCTCGCGCTCTCTCTCTCTCTCTCTCTCTCTCTCTCTCTCTCTCTCTCTCTCTCTCTCTCTCTCTCTCTCTCTCTCTCTCTCTCTCTCTCTCTCTCTCTCTCTCTCTCTCTCTCTCTCTCTCTCTCTCTCTCTCTCTCTCTCTCTCTCTCTCTCTCTCTCTCTCTCTCTCTCTCTCTCTCTCTCTCTCTCTCTCTCTCTCTCTCTCTCTCTCTCTCTGTCTCTGTCTCTGTCTCTGTCTCTGTCTCTGTCTCTGTCTCTGTCTCTGTCTCTGTCTCTGTCTCTGTCTCTGTCTCTGTCTCTGTCTCTGTCTCTGTCTCTGTCTCTGTCTCTGTCTCTGTCTCTGTCTCTGTCTCTGTCTCTGTCTCTGTCTCTGTCTCTGTCTCTGTCTCTGTCTCTGTCTCTGTCTCTGTCTCTGTCTCTGTCTCTGTCTCTGTCTCTGTCTCTGTCTCTGTCTCTGTCTCTGTCTCTGTCTCTGTCTCTGTCTCTGTCTCTGTCTCTGTCTCTGTCTCTGTCTCTGTCTCTGTCTCTGTCTCTGTCTCTGTCTCTGTCTCTGTCTCTGTCTCTGTCTCTGTCTCTGTCTCTGTCTCTGTCTCTGTCTCTGTCTCTGTCTCTGTCTCTGTCTCTGTCTCTGTCTCTGTCTCTGTCTCTGTCTCTGTCTCTGTCTCTGTCTCTGTCTCTGTCTCTGTCTCTGTCTCTGTCTCTGTCTCTGTCTCTCTCTCTCTCTCTCTCTCTCTCTCTCTCTCTCTCTCTCTCTCTCTCTCTCTCTCTCTCTCTCTCTCTCTCTCTCTCTCTCTCTCTCTCTCTCTCTGACCGCTCCAAAACTTGCTGATTCCCTTCGAATCAAATATTATCACTTTGGCCGTTCAGGCATATCATCCGAAATTGCCTGAACTTCTTGTCTGCACCCGGAACCACCAACGAAACGGTTATTTCGGATAACCATCACAGTCCACATGTGCGGGAAGATAACGCCCGGCTGCAGGCCCAAGTTCTCCTGACATGGGGCCTGCAGCCGGAGTTGAGAACCAGGGCTAGACTTTTTGCCAGAAAAGGGGGAGTCTCTGCCGCCAACCGGTTTTAACCGATAAAAAAACGGAAAAAGAAAACCAATGAGAGGCTGGATTTCGTCTCTTTTTTTACGTGAATATTTTGCTGCATCAAATAGCTATCATCAACAACATACTGTCAGGTACACTGTATTTTCGGTGTTTTGAACACATCATTTGCTATTTCATATTTTCCTCTGAACTAAAATATAGCAAAAACATTGCAGATCACATGCCGCTGACTTTTCAGTTGCACGAACCTGATATTAGTTTAAGCAAACTGCAGCTCATTTTGATGCATGGTGCTAGACAGTCTGCATTTGTTTTGTATCTTTATAGCAAGTAACTTAACTCCGGCAAAGTGAGCAAAAGTCGCCATCCCACCGTTCCAACTTCGGCCCAGTGGGCGTTTTCCGTGCACCCCCTCCCCCTCGACCTCGGCTTTTATGTGGGATAGCGAAAAACACATGGTGGAAATTAGCCCATGACAAATGTTACGTAACTACATCATTCAATTTTTGGCTCAGGTCAATATTAAGGTCATGACAGGTCAAAGAATGTGACAAGCTAGAGAAAGCTTTTTTAGCTCTGGCATCTGGCTGAGTTGCATAAGTCTATTTTCTAGGAATCATGACTATTCCTGTTACAGTATGTCTGCAGAATGTGCCAGGTTTCGACGAGATCTTGTTGGGGCAGACCTACCAATTTGGGGCAGCTTTTGGCCTGGCTTAGGGCAGAGGAGCTCACTTGGGGCAGGAACTGGTACTTGGGGCAGTAGTCAGCCCAGGGCAACCACAGATGGAACAATAAAAAATACTAGCACTGATACAGCTGATTTGTCTCAAAAATGTCATATTTGTCATAAAACAAAATATGGCTTCAAAGATACCAGATAATGGAAATTTTACAAGTAACATAAGGTTTCCAGAAGTGTATAAAAACTCAGTCAATGAATGCCCTCCAAGCCTGAAATCAAAATCATTTTCTAAATTTGAATTCCAAACCTAATTTTAGTTACATAAAACAATCTTATTACTCCCAAGAAAACTTACCTTAATGTACTTTTTTTGCATTTCCTCTACCATATTTTGATCACCCAATCAAGTGCCCAAATTGTGTTATCAAGAATCACCCAAATTGTGCCAGCCTCCCCCAGAGCAGGGCTGTTCCATGGTGACATCATTCGGGAATGAAAGTATTTTGCTTCTGTTAGGTCTTTGGAAAGTATTCCAAATTTTGTGATGCTTTCATGCAAATGTGAGGGTACAAAAGGAATAAAAATATGTTTATGTAGAAAAAAGTATCGAGTTTGAATTAAGTTGTATTTTCTTAATATTTCTAATGGTATTTATTCATGGGGCTTGAAGGCAGGGGAAAATGATGTAACCAACAAACAATCATGCTGATGTGTGGGGTGTGGTGCTTTTTAGATCTCAGGGAGGGTGGATTAAGTGCTGCCGTCTGGGTGTGTGTACTTGATGGATGTTTTTACTGTGAAATATATGTGTATGGACTCACCAAGGCGAGCAAGAATCTTTCGAACATACCTTTAAGTAAAGGCAACCTTTATCGTGCATCACATGCATGCAAGATATCTGCAGCACATGAGCTTCTATTGCTTTGCTACATAGAGGCTCGTGCATACATGGTCATCCATGTTACAAGGGTTTAATGCACAATTCTATTCCTCAGCATATTCTTCAAAGTTCGAACAAAATTTATAAAAAAGTGGAGTAAATAAAGATTGTATCAATAAAAATAGTACCCCCAGTTGGAGGTCTGTCCCAGCAACCAAATTTCTGCCCTGTTTGGGACAGGCTTTGAGCTACCCCAAACGCCTTGTCAGATCGCCTGCCATATTCTGCAGACTGACCAGCCTGTGTGCAAAGTATGGCAGTTTCGACGAGATCTCGTCGGTGCGAGTGCCCTTGGAGACAGGAGCGAGTGGTGCGAATTTTATCAGCCTGGTGCGAATTTGCAAGACTGGTGCGAGGAAGTTGACACTGAAAACTAAAAAAAAAATGACTGAATAGTTAGGAAGACACAGGAGGGGGCCTTATAAAAAGTCCTTAACTAACTAATAAGAGAGGTAGTATTGCATTGTGTGGGTAGGAATGTGTGCGTTTTTCTCCCTGGTGTATGGCAGATTGGTGCGAATTTTTTAGGCTGGTGGTGCGATAATTTTTGGATGGCTGGTGCGACTCGTCTGGCCTGCTGCCATACTTTGCAGACTGGCTGACCAGCCACCTAAAATATGAACTAAACTAGGAGGAAAATGCAAAAACTCATACCTAAAAATGGAAAAGTTGGATGGGTCTTAAAAGTGCATAATCAGTCCAAAGCTTAAATAATAAATGGTTCCTAATTCAACCATTCATAACCATCCCCATCCCCTTGCATGCTACACTTCATCTTCCCACCCCGCATCATTGTGAGATTAAGGAGTGAACAGGGCAGCACAAAGATTTTCATTCAAACAATGTCTATTTATATAAGCCAGCTTTTACTTAAAGGGAGATACGCAAAAACAATTTCATTGGCTAGATCAAAAGGTCACAAAAGTTGTTTCAGAAGTCTGATTCTCATTTTTGCGAATTCAGCCTGCAAATGCCTTAAAATTGCTCTCAAAGTCAACATTTCTGGACGACTTTACCTGTACACCTCATATCCGTGTATATGACGTATACACAGCTAAGGCTATCAATTTCTCTAAGAATTAGGTCACATCTATTCTAAACAGTGATGTAGAAATTTGGACTACAACAGAAGAAAAAAAATTATTTTAGAAAAACAACATTCCAAAACTCTATTGAAACAGAAATATAGGGCTAAAAAGAAATCACAGTTAACCAATCAGAAGCCTAGGAATTCTCAAACCGGGGTCACATGAGCTATCTGATGCAAAAGTTTTGTCATCCTGGAGCTGAAGCAGAAAATGACTCAAGACCCGAGGTACGAAACCGCTGAAGACTTGAGTAATTATGTTTTTTCCGTTTTTAGGGCAAACTAATTCATTTTGTAGTTTTTACAACCTTTTTAAAATTAATTCAAATACAAATACAGGAGGAGACATTTGTATTAAAAAAACATTGATTTTCAACTTTAAATGGTTTTAGAAAAGTAAGTGATGGGTGAAGGTTTCAGCATTTTATCGGAACTGTTAACCTATTTTGATAAGTGAGTGGCCTCCCAAAATTTTTCTGACAATACAAACATAATTGATATTTTCGTAACCAGGATTTCTCAAATAGCAAGAAACCACAATAATAATTTTTCGTGGTATCTCTTTTTCACATGAAGCTGTAAGACAGAGTTGAGTAAATTCCTAATGACATGTTGATGACTCAAAACAGTTTGAATCAACACAACTCCAACTCACAGCTCAGTGGCTGACTCTGATTCTGACTCAACTCAACATGCTAAGCCAGGAGTCGATTCTGACTCAACCCACATTCAGAAGCGAGTGGACTTAACTCTGGTCCGATAAAAATTAAGTGGACTGACCTTAAGTCGCGACTCAACAAATCACTATCAACGTGCCACGACTGTGATACCAAGACAGATGAAGATTATACCTTAAAAATCATGCAGGACAGGAAGCAAAACGGAGATTTGTGCGATATAACTGGTTGTTGAACAATTTTTGGGCATCCAACTCAACTATGAAAATCTTACCTTATGTTTGAACATAGGTACCTTACGTCCGAAATTGGATGCCAGTGCCCACGCTGCTTGGAAAACAAAATTTAAAGATTTGACGGCAAAATATGGCGCAACGTGGGATCTGGGCCCTGAATAACGATTGCTTCCAAATTAAGGGGAAAATTGATAAAACGTCCAACATTTTCCTTTACCCAAAACGCATGCCGCAAAGAAGGTCGCAAAACATGTCGCCGCAGTAACTTCGAGAGTGCCAAAGTGCAAGTGCAAAAGCCTTGGGGTTGGGGAAACCATGCCCGGGAAAAATAGCAAAATTGATTCGTTAACACGTGGCCCACTTGGGTGCCTTTCATGATGCACCCCTTTAGCTTTAGGCATCATTGGAGTTCCCTGATCGGGGCGAATCGAACGATATATAACAAGCGCGGATCCAGTATTTGGATCAGGGGACGAGCATTCGGTCAGAGGGGTGGGGCGCCCAGTTACTGGGCGCTGGTGCTTTCGGCCGGACGTGACCTTCGAGCGCGCCCGGCTGGCCGAAGGGAGGACGCGCGCCACGCCCCGCCCCCCGAATCCACACCTGTATAAAAATGTTTGAGGCTTTTCACACGCGCACTGGAGAGGGGCCTTAAAGGCCCCCAACTATTTTTCCAAGATGACCGGAGAAACCGCTTGTAGCCAAAAAAGATACTTGGCCACAGTGGAAGAATTTCAACAGCGCGTCGATTTGTGAAATAATTGTTGATATCTTCCAAAAAAATTCACGTACAGACTTTCTAATTCAAACCCGCATTTTCAGATCGCCACAATCCCGCAGTGGGACAAGTTCGTTTGTTTGCGTTTGAGACCGAGTAGTGACGTCACAGCGCTTCATAAACGGGATTCTGTCGAAATTACCTCACATGACAGTATCATAATAATTGTTGGGGTTTAACGACGCACCAACTGCCAGGGTCACACGGCGTCGCCAACTCTCACCCTGTTGGAAGGGATTTTGGGGATCAGATCGACTTATTCAGAGGCTCCTCCGGGAGTTGAACCTGGGAGTGGGACCAGTGGCTTAGAAGACAAGGGTGCTATCCACTAAGCCACCTCATCCCCCTCACACAGTGGCGGATCCAGGGGGAAGGGCAAAAAGGCAATTGCCCCCAAACGGAAAAGCTCGGGGCAAAACTATGTTTTTGCCCCCCCAAAGCGATCAACCTCCTTTTTCCCGACTCCTTTTAGCTTGTAAGCAGGATTTTGGTGCTTCAACTCTCAACTTCAAACATAATTAGTGAAGTCCAGTGTAAAGATTGGGGCTTGGATAGAAAAAAGTATCCTGAGTGCATATTTTTCACCCCGTGGCGTTTTTTTTGCTTTTCGTCTCCAGTTCCCAAAATCCTACCGAAAAGGCATATTGTAACGCAATTTTCATTGCGCGACGTTTTTTTGCTTTTCGACTTTGGTTTGCCCCTCCCAAACCAACCGGCTAGATCCGCCACTGCCCTCACATGACGGTCAAGTTCAAATGCCATAAGTCAAGGTCATACCGGCATTGTCAAGGTCATTGGACACAGTTCTTCCGGTCGAATGACGTTACCCAGTCTGACGCATATTATGCAATGACGTCATAGTTAAGGTGACTCAATGTTAAGGGCAAGTCTTGGGTAAATGTCAATCCTCGCTTCCCGCCCAACAGTTGCTATAATGCTAGTTATAGTGTACATTATAGGTAACGTAACACATTGTGAAGGTCATAGGTCAATGACCTTGAATGACCTAGCCCCGAAATTTTGATATATATATACACACACACACACACACACATATATATGTATATATATATATATATATATATATATGTGACTGGTGCATTTTGAGCATATTCCCCTCTTTTTCCCGCATAACTACGGCATTGCTCAATAAGTCCCCAGCACGGTCAATATTTGACCTTGATGACCCCGTTTGACCTTGAAGATATTGACCTAGTTCCACTCGCTGACTATCAAGCGTAACAATCGTGTTTATCACCTGTGGTGATATTCATGACGTGGGCCGTGACGTAGAAAATAAGTTTCAGGGAAAATCACACTTTATTGTTCGATGCAGTTCAGACGTAGATAAATAATCAGCTATTAAAAACCATAACAGCGCTCTATGGTGACTGAAAGGGCATCTTGAGAAGGAACCGTGCACGTTAGTGCCGAGAAAAGCAATCCCTTGCAATAGCCGAATCAGCACGAATTGTGGACAATATTCATAATACCCCAATCACAGATCATACAATAAATAAACGACGTGGACAGGTTAGGCCCCAGTACAATAAGAGTGGCCATTCAAGAATCATACATACTAATAATCAATTCCGATACAATACAGCAATATGCATCAATGAGCTCGAATATACAAACCGCACGGAAGCAATCGTCCCAGCGTAGCCGATAACACGCGCACATCGCCCCGAAAATGTTGATCGATCAGCTTATTGTCTCAAATTGGCATTTATAAGAGCGCAGCGGAGAACGCTTCAGGCCTGGGATTTGTTGACGACCAAAACACGAAACACACTGCCCTCTGAAGAGTGCATTGCAATGGACCACTGACATGCTGTTGCCTGAGCCAGTCATCATTGCACGGCCAAAACCATGAACAGAACACCAGGTCCACAAAGCTCGGGCATTCAGTTTCTAACAAAGGTCTGCGAGCACATTTAACACCAACCCCACCACAGCAAAGGTCGGCAAACATGGCTCGGCGGGCAGGTACAAAGGGGGACCAGGATTCGCCCTACGCCCACCGGCCCTGAGGCCTCGCACTGGCAGTGGAACAGAGGCCCCACTTTGCAGCATCGGGGTGCTTAAAAATTATCGGTTAGAGAGAAAATACCGCTGAGAACTTTGACCAGTTTGTCCGACTTCTCTCCACCTCTGCGCTGTTTTGCATCACACTCAGCCTGCAACGCTGCCGTGGCGACTGCCGCTTGACTGGCACGGCGCTCCTGTTCCTGCTCCCGCACCGAGTACCGGCGGCCCTCCTCCTGCTCCCGCACCGAGTACCGGCGATCCTCCTCCTGCTCCCGCACCGAGTACCGGCGCTCCTGCTCCTGCTCCCGCACAGAGTACCGGCGGCCCTCCTCCTGCTCCCGTGTGGAGTACCGACGGTCCCTCTCTTGCGCAGACGACTGTTCTGCCAGGTGGTTTCGGTGTTCGCTGTGTCCGAGGGAGGCTGGCTGAAAGGAGAGCTGCTCCGTTTCTGCCTGAAGCCGACTGCGAGCCTGTTCGGCCCGTGCCTCCGAGAACCTGGCACGCACGCCATTCGTTAGAACCGAGCACACGCTGCACGGGCGACCAGATCCCGCCCACTTCTTGCAGACTTCTGATGGGGCAATAATTTGATTTTCGTGTTTTTCTGAAAACCTAATTCACTAGGAGACGTAAAAGGAAAGCCGATTAAGAATAGCCCAAGTACAGGAAAATATTGATAAACACAAGCTCTGCAGAGTTTTAGAAACATGGTCACTTGCTGGACTCGGCCGTGACGGCGGTGAGCGGGGAGGGGGCCGGTGCTGACCTGCGCGCCTCCTGCGCCATCAGTGAAGAGCGGCGCGGCTGCTGTGGACCGCCGCCGTGGCTGGCCGAGCGCGGCAGCTCGGACATGCGGCGCCGGCCGGCAGTCGGCTCGCTGCTGACAGAGCGGGGCAGCTCCGACAGCCGACGCCGGCCCTGCTGCTGCTCAGACAGCAGCGGCGCGCTGCCGCCGCCCGTGCTGCACGCGATCGACGGGATGGAGTCGACGGCGGGCCGGCGAGCGCGCACCGCCGCTGTGGCCGGCGGCAGTGGACAGCTGCGGTCCCGCGGCGCCGGTGCAGGCTCGGCCGCGGGCTCCGGCTCTGGCTCCGCCTCCTCCGGCGGAGGCGGCGGCAGCTCCTCCGCCGCCGGAGGAGGAGGCGGCAGCGGCAGCTCGGACGGCGTAACCGGTGGTGACGCCTCCATAGACATGTGCGACATGGAGAGCAGCTCGCTGAGGCTGTCCTGAGCCCCGGAGAGTAGTCCAGGTGGTGGCTCCGGCAGCTGCGCCAGCGCCTCCAGTGGCGCCGACGTCGCACCGTCCACCTGCTGCAGGGAGAGACACACGCCGCTGTAACAGGAGCCTGGAGATGTGACCTCAGACATAGAATCACTCCGCACAACGAGCTGGCGCAGCAATGCTACAAAATGTTGTTTCCTTAACGCAACTAAAAAAACACAATTTTTGGTCGTTACAAGACTGAAGGTCCAGTACCTCCGGGATTCCTATCCCTCTCCCCGATATATGATGCTTGTTCACCAGGACCTTTAACTTTAACGTGATACATTGATCAAATAGCGTGCTCATGCAAAAATCCCAAATGAAACTCGTGAAAGGGCGAACACATAGCCCAACAAAATGGCAGGAGTGTGTCGCCCAGTGCCGGTGCCGTCAGCGGCCTCGACCCTGGCGGCGAAGGCTCACCGTGGGCACCAGCGGCGCCGGCAGGAGGTCGCTGTTGTCGGCCGGCGAGTCGATGTGCGCCGGCCGCTTGGGAGGCCGGAGCGTCAGCGGAGCGGCCGAGAGTGTTCGCTCCACGCTGCCCGACACCGTCTCCTGCCAGACCGCAGCCCGTCAATAACGCCCGTAGGCAGAGCGCCTCCACAGTTGTGGTCAAAACAACAAAATGACGGATCCGAATTCGGCCCGGTATATTCGTTTAGCCATCTCTCATTCATCATTCAAGTCCATCTTAAATAAAACTGAAGTTCAAACATTTAGTCATTCCAGGTGGTAGACACATAAGTATGCCCTACGCGCTCCTCAAAAGTGTGGCTGTTGATATTTGGGTTTAGTGGCGCGCCAACCAACTAAAAAGTGTGGCGCTTTAGAATACAGTGGCACATGCATTTAAAATAGTTCTACCCATATTAATGTGTTCTCCAGGTTTTCCACGACTGATTACCTGGGGCCATGGAGCGTAGTTTGTGGCCCATTCAGAGGAACCCGATTTAATGGTTTGGTGGCTCTTTCAAAATTCCGATTAAAACAACCATTTTTTTTAAATACTAGAATCTTGCGTGCCCCACAGCCTGGCTTCTCAGTAGTATGTCTAAGTGCACGCCGGGTGGGGGTTAGGTGGTTAGTTTGGAATATGAGTAAGTCAAATAGGTCGGTTTCGACCTCTCCTATCCAGTTAAATCACGTGGTGGTGCCACTCCTTTAAATGGCCAAGCAGTGCACTAATATGCCCCGCACGGTACCGCCTACGTATTCTGCATTGAGAGCTGGCACGCAGCTCGAGGACTCTGCTGGCATTCGCTCACTCTCATTCTATGTCAGAATGAACTGAAAAACTTATAAAAAAGGCAGTGTAATGCCAAACATTGGACTCAGGGATCACACAGCGAAATTCTGCACATCGAATATGTGTCTGTAAGAAAACAAACGCTGCTGGTTCTGACAAGTAAGTCCACTCTTAATTTCCTATCCCGAAAAGGCAGCGGCGTGTACCGGCATGGCCAGCCTTAGTCTCCGGCTGAGCACTCACGCTGAATGCGTCCATGTTGTCGCCGAGCTGTGTCTCGCCGGCCAGCAGCTTGTTTTGGCGCTCCTGTAGCGTCGTCAGCGTCTCTGTGTTGCTGTCCATCAACCGCAGCGCCTGTCAACACGCACGTGCACGCTCAGCACTAGTCGCGAGCTAACACGCACGTGCCGGCTCAGCACCAGCAACCAGCTAACAAATACACGTGCGGGCTCAGCACCAGCAACCAGCTCACACATACACGTGCGGGCTCAGCACCAGCAACCAGCTCACAAATACACGTGCGGGCAGCAACACACACGTGCGGCCACAAACCCAGCCAACACGCGCACACCATTCATCAGCTCGCACACGCAATTGCGGTCTCAGCAGCAGCGGTCAGTTAACTATGGGAAAAATAGAATCCATGGGTGCAGATCCTGGGGGGTCGGGGGGTCGCCCCCCGGATTTTGGGTCTCCCATAGACTTTGCATAGGGTTTGTATTGCCGTGCCAGCGGTTAACCACCCAGAACCGCCCCCCCTGGATCGAGAAGAGATCTCCAGCCCTCATAAAAACCGCTCCTTTTCAGTAAATACGAGCTAGATCAAGTTGGAAAGTCTCATACCATATATTTCTAGCCCGTTCCTGACCAACAAGTTGAGTGTTGAAGAATCTGATACCTAAGAGGTCATCTCGGGTCACATGAGCAGGCTATGATTCTTTTGCCGATAATTTCGCTTGAATCGAGATAGAGATTCCATTTTGATGTCATCGTGCTTATCTTGTCACTGGAAGTATATTGATGTGCAATACGACCATATCAGATCAATTGATCTGTACCAGACATATTGATATGTGACCCTGAACAGCCTTGAGGCCATGCCATTTTACACGATTTGGCTTAACATTATCAGGTTATACATTATTCAGTTCACTTGGATGAGAGGTCTCCAATGCTAGTTTCAAGACACTGAGGGGGAGGGATATGCAGCCCCCAGCGGGTACCGTCACGCCAGGGACCCCAGCGGGGCGCGATTTAACAAACGCCCGTGCGGCCTCAGCAGCAGTCTCAACAGAGCAGGACATACAATGTCCATTGTAGCTGTTGCTAGCGCAAGAGATGCACCAAAAAGCCAAGAGCACGCGGCGTATGATCAGGCCGACAGCTCCAGAACCAGGTGCCGCGTTGCACCGCTGAAATACATCAGAAGTCACGTGCAGAAGGCGGTGGATTCATATTTTTGTGGGTTTTAAGGGCATTCCAGGGTCGAAAGGTGGACATAGTTTCTTAGAAAAGCTCAGGATTCGCTTACGTTCACGTTACGTTGCACCCGTTCAATTTGGTTATGTTCACAACCGGGGAACCTTCTCATAATAGCGTTTTTACGATTGACGGCGAGGTTGTCGGCCCTCCAGGCAGGGCACACTGTTGCACTGGGTTTGAAGTAAAGAATATATTTTGGGACAATTGAAAACGATCATGCACATTTCGTAATACAAAAAAACTACATGAAAAATTAGCGAAACACAACTTTTACCGAAAAATAGTTGGTCTGGGCTTCACAAAACTGGCGCGTGTCTTAGTCAGATACTAAAGTATTTCTGCCGTCCCACGGAAGAAAAGCGTAAGTCACATTTTTTTCGATTTTGAGATTTTGACATAATTCGATGCAGAAAGACAAGCTGCATCTACTTACCAAATGATTTGACAAAGTTTCCTTAACCTTCATAGTTATATCGTCTTTTCAATTCAGTTCCCGGGCTCTGCTAATGTTAAGCAAAACGGAAAAATCGCTCTCCTGTAAAATCCTCCGAATGTGACATACGCTTTTCTTCCGTTGACGGCAGATTTCCTATCGCACAGATGGGCGGTGTGCGGTCGTTCTAAGTGCACCTCCTTCTGAAGGTCTGTGATACCATGCAACCGAGTCAGGTGCATTTTGAAAACGAATACAAGCACTTCGATACCTGATAATTAATTTATTTTCCTCCGGCGATATGGAAGACAAAATTTCGAGAGTTACTGATTCCAAATAAAACGCATAGGGGAAAATCTAACTTTATGTGATGCCATCAATGATTGATCGGGGAGTGACGCCGGCAAGTACTTTCAATTACCATAGGCCGGGATTGAATCTACGGATATCAAAAGAAAACGGATTTATATTCTACGTATCTCACACCCTGGGCCCAGTCAGATCTACGTATTTGTAAACATCTTGAAAATATCCGTCAGCAACACTGGTACATATACAAGAAAATCAGGCTTAAGTCTCATGTTTCGGGTTTTCAGCTAACCGTTTTCAATTACAACATCGCTCCCAAAACGTACGCAGTTTAAAGGTCATTTGGGCTCCCCAAATGGATGTTGGCTGCCAGCACCTCGATAAAAAATCCCTATGATAGACTCGTAAGCCCACATTACCAGTTTTTGGGCTTTCTGTTTCTTGATCTCGGCCCACGATTTAGACCCATGACGTCTGAGAAAATAGAGACAGAGCTCTGCAGAGGCACCCGGCACCACCACAGCTTCGTCAGATCGCACATGCAGCAGTGCATGGTCTTATATGGACACCACTGTGCAGGAATTTCAACCCCATTAGGCTAATTGCGGCAGCACGGGATTCACCACAGCAATCAAGACACCTACATTTCAACATCCAACACGATGAAAAATGGGGAGTTTTTGTCCCATACGCAGAATCGACTGGTTACGCAATACGATTTCTTTGTTCAAAGACAACGCAGTTCAAAGCACGGAGCTTTCAAAAGAACCAACAAGTGAGTGTGCGGTGTTGTATTGCGCACCGCTAACACCTGGCGCTACACTACGCTAGCCGGCTGCGCCGCAGATGAATCACCGGCGCCGACGTTCGCCGCAGTTCACCACCTGGCCGAGGACCGGCGGCAGCGGCGGTTCACCAGCCGGTAGGTCTCCGCCCCAGTGGTGGTGGGTCGGGGACCAGGCACTCTGCTGACGCGCCACCACACCACCGGCGCGTGGCCTGCTGTCAGTCAGCCGGGCCACGGCCACCTCCGCCAGGGAGAACAACGCAGAGCGATGGTGTCAAATGAGCTGACTGCGGTCATTAACCCGGAATAGGTAGCCCAACAAATGCCTATATTGTCTACAAGGGTCTTTGGCGCAGTCCGGGTAGACGAATCTCAAAGCAAACTCCCCGGGTACTTACAGCAACTACAATACCAGAACAGAAAACACAAGGAAAATCGGAAATCGATTTCAAATCATTCCTAACAAATACATATACATCAACTTTGTCATTTCCGACGCTAGTAATACTGCTCGAGGCATTGGCGGATTCAGGAGCAACTTTTGGAAAGGGCCAAACCAACGTTTTTTTGGGGGGGGCTAAATTGCAAAAAATAAGAAACAGCTAAAATTTGGTCCTTCTGTGGATCAGGGGGGGCAAACGATACTATTTTAGGCTTTGGAGGGGTCACTGCCCCTTTGCCCCCCTTGTATCCGCCAGCGGCTGGAGGTACTTCAGACCTTGTCAGGGATGGATTCGTGCAGCCCAGAAAATTTGAACGTCTTCCGCCAGGTTGCGACATCCGGCGCGCGCCACCTTCGCAATCCAAACCACTGGTTCTGACAGCTGCGAGTGTCAACACGCCATGTGTATCATACTACTCCTGGCATATCAGCCCCGCCCTTGATAAGGTCCTGCTCTGATTTACGATCCGTAGGTCAAGGAATCACGCTAGGGCCAGACACGCTATCTCCGATACCGGATGTGCGTAGCTGCCCAGGGGCAGTCCCACTACGCGTTAAGGGAGGCAAATACATCTGCACGGCAGGGCTGTCTGTGGTTATGTCGATATATACATACTTAATGCAACGTGAGCCTGCAATCAGTCTTAATAAGCATATTTATGTGGGAGCTTACTTGAAAAGCGAATACCAGAAAATATCACTTAGTCAACTTTAAGGGCTTACGACGATTGCTCTGGTAATCCAGCTCAGCCTATCACGCCGCAGTCTTGTGACGCCCCCAGGAATCAATCGACAGGTGAGGGAGGCAAAAAGACGCGTTATTTCATGCCGCGGCTTCCCTGGTTCTATGCCGTACGGCGATCGCCGCAGTTCAGCGCGGCGATGATCGGGGAGCGGCGGTCGACATCGCGTCTGCCCCTGAGTCACACCACCGCGCAACCGTGACTAACTGGTACCTACTGCGTACGTCTCCGGCGACAGCTGCGGCGGCAGAGTGCATCCTGCAGCGCCGGGGCACCTGACCCGACGTCGTTAAACCCCGCCCCGCAACACGGCCGGTGTCGTTAAACCCGCCCCGCAACAGCGTCGACGGCAGCATGACCCAACGCTCCACAGCGTGAGCGTTAAAAACCGATCGCTCCACGGCACCACTCAGCCGTTAGATTATCGGGCGACACCAAAAGAAAACCGCGGCGAGATACTGATCACTTCACTGGTAGAGTACAACGCTGCCACGGGCAAAGGCATTGCTCTAAGACACACACACAGACCGACCGGGATATCCCAAAGACTGTTTTTAGCTTACAGCCAACTGAACGTCGAGGCACATAGGAATGGACGGAAGCGATGCAGCGGACCATCGGTGACCTGAATGGCACAGCCGTGGCCCAGTGGCGTACCTGACAGCGGTACTGGCCGCTCTCCCAGTCCTCGGGCAGCACCTCTCCGGACATGTACCGATCGTACTCTTCAGTCGTCAGACCCAGCGAGTCGGCGGCCATCGACTCGATGAACGACACAGCGCAGCACTGAGTGCAGACGAGAGCACTGATCAGTGGCACCACACAGCAGAGAAAACTGCGCACGGCAAACAATGCGGCCTGATTGTATCAATAAAACATGGCTAGACGTAGTCATGAGTCTGGGATTCCAAACCCCAAACTGTGCTGTACTGTAAACAAACTTTACACCCAAACTGAAAACAAACAGTGCCAAACTGTACATTTAAAAACCATAGGAGCGGAGTCTCTTCTAGAATGCAATTCAATTGACGGACTCTGAATCCATCGCATTTGTCCTCTCTCTCTCTCTCTCTCTCTCTCTCTCTCTCTCTCTCTCTCTCTCTCTCTCTCTCTCTCTCTCTCTCTCTCTCTCTCTCTCTCTCTCTCTCTCCCTCCCTGGCTGACCAGGTTGGTGAAGTCGTATCCCTGCTGTCCGGACATGATGCGCTGCTGGCTACTGAAGCGGGTGACGTACTGGACGTTGCTCTGCAGACGGGGCGGGTTGGCGCGCAGCACGACGAAGATGAGCGCCGGCAGCAGGTCGTCGGCGGACGGCGGCTCGCCCTGCCGTCCCACACACAGCATCTCCAGCAGGTGACTGACACAGGAGGAGACGCACGACAGCTTGTCCTGTGGCGTCCGCTTGCTGTCCATCTCGATGATGTCTGCAATCCATGCGGACGAGTTAGTGGCAGACTGACTGTCAGCCGCACGGCGGCTGCAGAAACACTCCTCGAACTCTCACTGTTTGAATTTCCGCCCTCATATCACATCGCTAGTTAGAGCTTATTCATAATGACCGTCAAACAACCCAATGAAATTCATTTCAGTGTTTTAGACCAGAGCTTTTGTGGGTATTAAATATTACAGATAGCTGATACTGGGTCACCCAGATGGTGTTGGCCAGGACCAGAGCTCGGCGCTCAGCCCCAGTGCACGGACCTGTGATGGCCGACTCCACCAGCTCGGTGACCTCAGGGTTAGTCTGGTCGATGTTCAGCTCCAGCAGGTGCGCCCCCACCCAGTACAGCGAGCGGATCTGCTTCTGCACGGCCAGGTCGGCCTCCTCCAGGTGCTGCGAGAGCGGCGTGAACAGCACCCGGTACAGGCGAGTCGTCAGGTAGCGCTCGGCCAGGTCCTCCAACTCGGCACGACGCTCTGGTGCCACCCCTGCCGGCGCCGGCGCACGTCACGCGCCGTTCAGCCCACACCTCACTTCCTTCCCCTCTGGGTCCGACCTGAGAGATTCGAATATCAAGGCCTGAGATATAACAAACGGGCCATCAAGTGCAGCGGGAAGAGTAAGATACGAGACGTTCATTCTGACTCGTAGAGTGCTTCAAAATACCGTTAGAGTGCATAAAACTTGCCAATTTTCTTGACAGCAAGATAAAAACTGAATGCTACACTGATGCAACAAAATACCCATGCGCCCTGGCCAAACTTGCTGCCACGTAGTTTGTACGATAATGTGTTTGAGGTTATCCACGCGTTACTGGGCTTGCCCTCAAAATTATCGAGGTGCCAGTGGCAAAGTTTGCATGGAATCAGAGCAGGACGTCACGCGACACACACGGAACATAAAGGCTGAGGCCACCCGATCAAGTTCGCAAGTTAAATTTCAGAGAGGTAACTCTTCAAAAGATGCACAGTAATATCATCAGGACTGTGGACTCCAATATTCAGCATATAGCGTGCTCCGAATTAGAAAGACTGGGGCTACACTGGCCGGCCCTGAGACGTTTCAATGCCTGGCACTGGTTACACGGGGTCTCCAGCTGCGCCCGTGTTTACCGTAGTATGCCGAGTGGGTGTGGACGCGGTCGTGGAACGAGTTGTAGAATGACTGCACCAGCTCCGTCATCTCGTCCAGCGTGGTCGTCTCCGCTGAGTTGATGCAGCTCTCCATGTGCGTCTGGGGGTCAACATACGTGATATATGCCGCCCCCGTCACGTCTCAGACCAAATTCCACCAGAAGAGGTCTCACATTTCACCGAGTCAAGCAGTTGGTACCGATCGGACCATTTCCAAGCGATTGGTCGGACTTGTGCTATCGAGGATTACAATCGTAACAGTGCAGGAGGCAACCTGCTTGACGTCCATCAAGCCGTGCCGGGCGATGAAGCCGACTTCTTTATAATGAAGTGATGAATTGAGATAGAGCTGAGGACGCCGCTGAGGACAGTCACGTCCCAACCTCACTTCACCTCACCACACGCCACGCCCGAACCTCACCTCCTATCACCACACGCCACGCCCGAACATCACCTCACCTCACCACACGCCACGCCCGAACCTCACCTCACCTCACCTCACCACACGCCACGTCCCAACCTCACCTCATATCACCACACGCCACGCCCGAACCTCACCTCACATCACAACACGCCACGCACGAACCTCACCTCTTACCACCACACGCCACGCCCGAACCTCACCTCAACTCACCACGCCACGCCCGAACCTCACCTCACCTCACCACACGCCACTCCCGAACCTCACCTCACCACACGCCACGCCCGAACCTCACCTCATATCACCAAACGCCACGCCCGAACCTCACTTCACCTCACCACACGCCACGCCCGAACCTCACCTCACCTCACCACACGCCACGCCCGAACCTCACCTCACATCACCAAACGCCACGCCGAACCTCACCTCACCTCACCACACGCCACGCCCGAACCTCACCTCATATCACCAAACGCCACGCCCGAACCTCACCTCACCTCACCACACACCACGCCCGAACCTCACCTCTTACCACCACACGCCACGCCCGAACCTCACCTCATATCACCAAACGCCACGCCCGAACCTCACCTCACCTCACCACACGCCACGCCCGAACCTCACCTCTTACCACCACACGCCACGCCCGAACCTCACCTCACCACACGCCACGCCCGAACCTCACCTCACCTCACCACACGCCACGCCCGAACCTCACCTCACCACACGCCACGCCCGAACCTCACCTCACCTCACCACACACCACGCCCAAATCTCACCTCATATCACCACACGCCACGCCCGAACCTCACTTCACCTCATCACACGCCACGCCCGAACCTCACCTCATATCACCACACGCCACGCCCGAACCTCACCTCATATCACTACATGCCACGCCCGAACCTCACTTCACCTCACCACACGCCACGCCCGAACCTCACCTCATATCACCACACGCCACGCCCGAACCTCACCTCACCTCACCACATGCCACGCCCGAACCTCACCTCACCTCACCACACGCCACGCCCGAACAAGATCTAGCGCTGTCACAAAGTGTAAATGGCCAACGTTCAAATTCCAGAGAACCTGTCATGATTCCCGACTGATCACCCTGCACGACAGATCACCACATGGGATACGAGAAGAAAGTTGAGGCCCGACAAACGTGTTACCAGCCGGCCGATTTGCTTAAGCTCTACATTTTACTTATATTCCTTGTACAGCACGTCTCACACTAAAATCCAACTACCCCAACATGCAATAACACTGTAAATGTGAGGCATATCAATATAATGATTTTTGTTTCTATGGCCTGCGCACACAAAGGCAAAGACTAATTATGCCTTATTCATAATGACGAACAAACCCATATAATTTGAGAATTGCTGACTGTCACCCACCAAAATATCGCAAAACAGCCTAATTCGTACGTATCTGCGTTCGGGTGAGGTAAGGACTGGTAGGTGATACAACACCCAGGGGAGGTTACAAGAGCGCCGTTTGGGAGGAACTCGGGAGGAATGGTAAAACACTTTTTTTAAAGAAAATCGGCCACAATTTCGCCATTTTGGGGCGACCATGGGCTGTAGCCCCTTGCCCCCCTCTGAGTCCGCCAGTGACCACACTACGGAGACGGGATATTCTCGGCAAGCGTTCTTTTCTCTCAAAAGTGAGAGAGGTGTGACTGATTCTCAGCCAACACACAGGCGACTTGCAAATCTACATGAACAAGCCCAACCTGTTCTACCGATCACCCTGTGCCATACCCATTCATACCAATTTTATGATAAAACGGGAAATTCAAAAACTTCGAACTCAAAGGTTCTAATATAATTTTTGGACCCGTTTAGGCAATACCCAGCCCATTCTAATTGACAGAATGTGTAATTACAATTTTTTTTCAGAAATCGGGCAACTAAAGAATTTTTGTACGTAGCTGCATCCATAAATATTGGCCATAAACTATCAAATATACACTGCACTCAAGAAGTTTCCGGATGGCTCGCTTGCTGCGTCACGTGTGCACCTGTATTCTACGAAAAATACAACAGCGGTGTAGCCAGTGATTCATGTACCTGCATATTTGACACGCTATACCAGTAGCCAACCACACAGGGAGGCCGAGACAGGTGGTGTACAAACGCAACTGCGCCGCCGATCCCTTTGTACAAGCAGCCAAAAGCGGTCTCGAGTATAAAGCGGAAATGAGGGTAAGGGGTCGCCCCCAGATAGAAAAGATAACGACCTATCTTCAGTTTTAAATTTTAAGCCTGTTGGTCAATATTTGTAATTCTAAAAATGGTTAGTCAACGTAGGCAGGTCTTGTTTTTATTTTCTGATATGGACTGATTTCATGACCTAGTCACAAAAAGTTTCACTAGTTGTAGTCTAGCCATCCACCACTGTTTAACCCTGTATTAATTCTGACACATATCTGATGAAAACACAAGGGGTGGGCAGATTGCACCTCCCTTTCTTTGCCCGTGTTATGTAATCAGAACCTAGTGTGTCGTCGCGTACTTTAAATAAAAATTCTTAGCTAAATTATTTTGATCGGTT